>JARHVA010001213.1:3217500-3582500 GCA_037957365.1 Torreya grandis
TAGGGAGATCACTTTTGATGAGCTTACGCTCGAGATGTATAAAAAATAAGTCAAGGTTAGCTTGTTATATGTATGACCAACTACATTGGACTAAATATATAAATTCTGATATTCAATTTTGTCATGCTCTAATGACATATTATATGCACTAAGCATAACTAGAAGGAGCATTCAACATGGACTGCCACACTAGACGTTGACCCTCGGTTGGTCCCCATCCACTCTATTAACACTCCTATGAAAAAATTAGCCTTAACAGTTGTTATTTCCTTAACTTATTGTTATTTGCATTAACTATTTTTTTACTTAACCATCCACTGACGTGGTCATGAGGAATGTTAATAATCAAGTAAAAGTGAATTTTAGTTTTCATTATTTTCAAAACTCATGTTGCTTCGCGAGCTCTCCCTCCAAAACTTCCTCTTCCCCACTTTCCATTCCCCTTTGTGATCTCTCTCTCCAAAACTTCCTCTTCCGCACTTCCCCTTACCCTTCACAAGCTTAGTTGTCCTCATTCACTTTATCACCATGACTAGATAAATGTTTGTAGACCTTTCTTTTCTTAGTTTGAAGCCCAACATTGAGCTCGTATACACACCATAAAGACTCTGCATATCCTCTAGAGAATATGGTGATTTTAACCAAAGATGATTATATGGCATTATGAATGGTAAAACAAGTAATGCCCAGCATGTAAGTTCTTTCACCCTCTGTTCATAAGGTTTTAAGGTTGTGCACTTCTAAAATGTGCGATAGAGAAGGGCATATCGATTTAGATTTTGTAATACATTTGATTTTTTTTATGTTGATTGTATTGTTGAGGGATTTAAGGAATTAATGATTAGTCAAGGAAATATCATTTATTCAATGCATAATCATTATTCGCATTGTTGAATACCCAACCCTTGAGCATAATATCAGTTTGGCAGGGTTTTAAGGTTGTGCCCTTCTAACATGTGAAATATTGATGAGAATGGCATATCGATTTAGTTCATGTAATACATTTGGGTTTTTTTGTGTTTACTGTATTATTTAGGACTTTAAGGAATTAACAATTTGTCATGGCATAATCATTTATTCAATGTATAATCATTGTCTACATTGTTGAATACCCAACCCTTGAGCATAATATCAATTTAGGATGGTTTTATGTTGATTGTAATGTTACTTATTTGAAGTAATTAATGATTACTTCAAGTCTAATCACTCACTCAATTCATAAATTATAAGATATACAATATTAATAAGGGCATATCAGTGTAGTTTGTGTAATACATTTGGGTTTGTTTTATGCTAACTATATTATTGATGGCTTTAAGGAACTAATGATTATTTAGGGCATAACCATTTATTCAATGCATAATCATTATTTGCACTGTTTGCATAACATTACTTTGGAAAGTTTTTCATTTTAGCAATTGAAATAGACCATGGATTTTAGCAAATGATTAACCACAATATAAGAGATTCAAGTATTTGATCATTTTAGAAAATGACATAAAATATTGTGGATGAAAACTAAGCAAAGTGTATCATTATTTCGTTGTTTATATTTTGAAAATAATCAATAACAATATCCTCATAAATCATGTTCATAGCTTTTGAACAAATTTTCTAGCTTCTTAAATCCTTTTTCAGTGTACGTGAGTTGAAAAATATAGTAAGCAATATCAACCCATTGTTTTTTATTTGGAGATTAGAAAACCCAAGGTATATGTATTAACAAATGTGGAGTTGAAACACACTTATTATATGATGAAATGAAAGTGACTAACAACCTTGTCAATAATCCCTATAGACTATGTACCACTACAATAAATGTAAGTGCCAAGGCAATCAATATTACCAAAAAAGACTTATCATTTGCATGGCATTAAAAATACAGCCCTAATATTATAGATAGTAAGTAGTAAACATTAGAGCATAAAAATGTTTATAAGAGAATAAAATATCAAAAATAATTATGCCTATGATTCTGAATAACCAATGACAAAGCTTCTCAATAAGACCATCCATTTTCTTATCCTATCATGCAAAAGAATAAAAATAGTATCGATAAGAAAATTGATTAATTAAAAACCCTTAACTCACTCCAAATAAAATCCACTAGCATCACAAACTACTTTAATAAGTTGTATTTATTGGTATTGATAGTAACTAGATGGGACATGTTACATTAGAAATTGATATCTAAGAATGAATTTAGCTAAGTAAAGAGACTTTGCACATTACTAGTTGATGTCACTTTGAGAATAAAAAAATATAGATTGGACATGGTATGCCCTTATTTATTGATTTGAATATGACATTTAATTCTCCAAATATTTATAAGTTTTTTGAAAGAGCTAATAGAATTCGCTAGTAAATTTATACTTGCAAGGCTATTTTGCCAAAGATTAGTCAATGGAATTATCCCTAAACTCTAGAATTCTCCAAGATTTTATAGTAAGTTTTAGGGGTCCATTCATAATATTATCTCTTGTCAACGCAAGCATGTGTTTGAGGCTGAAGAACATGTTCTTGGAGAAGGGTTGACTCCAACCAAATTGGATCACTGATGGGGCAACTAAACTAAGTGTTAACTTAGATTTTTCCAATGTAGATGTGGGCCTTTTGGTGCCATCCCCTTATGCAACTATACATGATGAAGATTTGGTATACTGCTATGTAGATTTAGAGGATTATCATGCATGTGATGATGTAATGAGTCTTGCAAAAATAGATGATAATGCAACAAATAACAATGAAGAAATTGAATGTAGTCAAAGTAAATAAATTCCAAGAAGATCAAGTTTAGGTAGTTTCCTTAAACTGCCAATAGAGAGGGTTGTACATAATTCCAGTCAATCATCAAATGGTGCAATGAGATTGAACAGGCAATCTCAATTCTTAATTGCATATGACTTTTTCAGAAATGCTTAGTCAACAAGAAACAAGAAAGAAGGAAATCAAGGAAATTAAGGCCAAGAGGAAATAAAAAATAGAAGAGAATAAAATATTGAGAGAAATTATCAGGGATTTGAGGGAGCAGAAAAAAATTTAGAATGAGGTAAAAAGGAAATAAAAGGAAGAACAAAGCCAAAGGGAAAAGTAAGAGAAGGAGCAAAAAAAAGAGCACCAAAAAAGGACGAGGGAATACGAGAAAAAAATGAAAGAGATGGACAAATAGAGAAGGTTAAAAAACATGGCAAATCATTTTCTAGATCAACATCCAATTATGATGTAAATGATGAACAGTTATGTTGCTTCCTATACAGGCTCAAGAAATTATCAACTAGGTAGTCCACTTAGTCCACCTAATAAATTGCAGACGATAGGTTGTTATCAATAAGAGAGAGCATTGAATTTTCAAGCATTAACATGTGGTACAATAAACATTTTTGCAACAACAATGCTAGTGAAAAACACAACAACAAAAGAGTTGATGGAACAAGCGCTTGAAAAACCTTAAGTTTGCAACATTTTGTCATGAAGGAAGAATTTATTGAAAAATAACAACTATGCAATTTTTTGTTTTGATTTTGAAGACTCGACAAAGGCTTTTGATGTAACGAGCAAGTATGAAATAACAGCCTTGTTTTCCACCTTAGATTGTCTAGTCATGTCCAATGTTATGCTATGTAAATTGTATATCATATAAATAATATTATCTTATGGTTTTCCCATTTAAATTTCTTTATTATTGTTAAACAACTGAAATATGATATCATGGCATCATCAATGACAATATGAGGTATAAAATACATTATGGCTCACAGCCATAGTGAGGTATAATATACCTCACTTATAAGCAGCAATAGCTAAACAAAATCCATGGATTGGTCATGTTGAAAAATATTAGTGGATATAGACATGGCTCTCCTGAAATGTGCCTTTACGAAGCTCGAGAATGGTTTTCCCATTTAAATTTTTGAGTATTCGTATACAATTGGAATACGATATCATGGAATCCTCAATGGTAATATGATGTTTTTATGAATTTAATTCATACTATAATTAAAATGTTTATTTGTATGAATTTTATTCATGCAATTGATTGTTCTCACAATATTATTCATGCCATCTATTACACAAATTAACCTTAAATGGTCATTAATTTTTGTAAGCCAAAATCACTCATTCTAAATGAATTAAACTACATTCACTACATTTTAATAATTAACAGAATGATTCACATATCAATAGATTTTTTAATTTTTTAACAAACACTGAAACCCTGAGACCTGCATTCAGTTCATTATTTTTGCAGAAGTCAAAATAAAAAACCAAGAATACCAAAAAAACCTAGAATACTAAAATAAAACATAATACTAAAAGAAAATAAACCAAGAATACTAAAAAAAAAATACTGTGAGGCCCATAGAACCAATAGAATAAATCACAGATGGACAAAAAAAAATATTTTCTAATGTAGACATTGCAAGCAATATTCAGAAACCCTAAACTATTCTCTCATAACCTTAGTGAGGTATAAAATACATCTCTTATAAGTAGTGATAGCTAAATAAAATCCATGGATTGGTCGTGCTGGAAAACCCCAGTGGATATAGACATGGCTCTCCTAAAATATACCTTTGTGAAGCTCAAGACCTGCACCAAGTTCACCATTTTTCATAACTCCAAAGAAAGAAACCTAGAATAATAAAAAATCTTCCACTGCGACTAAAACTTGTAAGTCAAAATAACTCATTTCGAATGATTCACAGATCTACATTGAAATTAATTACAGTTTAAGAATCTGAGTGATGGAAAGTGAATAAACAAAATTATTTTATTTTCAATAAACATTAAAAGCCTTATTTGTATTTTTAGAATGATTCAAGGATCACAGCGTTAGCGAGGTATAAAAACCTCACATGTACGCAGTGATGGCAACCGACGACAAGCACTCATGCAGTAGCTACTTTTCTTCCTATCATCTCATCTCCCAAACCCTCCATCTCCTCTTCCCTTCAACAACAGCACACATGCCATGTGATAGCCCGATGGGGACAATGGGGGGATGATGACTGGGTCCACAAATCAATTACACTAAAATTAATTGCAGTTTAAGAATGTGAGTAATGATGGCAAGCGAACAAACAGCATTATTTTATTTTCAATAAAAATTCGAAGCCATATTAACATTTTTTAAACGATTTGGGTCACAACCTTAGCGAGGTATTGAGAACTTTACATGTACATAGTGATGGAAACCAATGACAAGCAATCCTCTAGTAGTGGTTGCTCTTCCCATCATCTTGTTTCCCAAACCTTCCATCTCCTCTTCACTTCAAAAAAAGTGTGCATGCAATGGGATGGCCTAATGGGAATGAAATTGGGATGAAGGTGCAAAAAATTTGACATCAAATAGCACAATAATCGATGAATTGAATGCGACGCAATGGATAATAACTACAGGTTGGTGAGGCATTAATGGCTTGCCACCTCAAACTAGATATATTCATTCTATGGGTTGCACGTTATTAGGAGGAGTTTAAATACCCAATTTTTGCCACCCACTTAGTTTTATGTGGGTGATGTTACCATCGTCGATCAGTTGGACCTTCAAAATGACACCATAATAACCCATTGCATAGAAATCGATACCACGAATCCGTACTACCATGTCAGAGGTTTAAAATATAGAATCAAAAAATCGACACATTAAGCTATCCAACAATATCAATTTTATATATTGATATGACACGATATAAGTATCATATAAACGCAAAATTAAAATATATGATTATTGGTTCCTCTCCCTTATTCACACTCACTCGAAACATGTCAGAACCTGAACCCACATTCACCATTATTCTTTGCTTCATTTGTATTGATTTATCACCAGATTTGAAGTCGTACAACACAGAAAATGAGGGGTGGTTGAGATACATGATATAGGGCATAATGACTTTATTTGTGAGTGGGATGTGAGTAGTCATTTCACGCAACTTTGTCATGTAGAGCGAGTCATACAACGCAACATTATCCATAGGACGCCAAAAAAATATCTACATAAAATCAATGATGATAAATTAATCCATTTAGATTCTAATAAAATAAGTAAACATCCCCATATTCAACCGTGTAGTTGAAACTTGTCCATATTCATGCTGGCTTTTGCTTTATCTTAGAGTTCATAGAGTTTTTAAGTGTGGATGAAAGATTAAAAAAAATAATAATGAGTACCGTCTAGGATTGTTCCACTATTAAAAAAAACTCTAAGCATCGTCATCACTCTCCGGTTTATGGGTCTTTGCGACATGTGTCATCTCTCCCTTCGGTTTAGCAGGGTGATTGGGAATCTTCCCATGGATCCACATTTTAGTTGGGGTTTTCCATCTTAGTCACCTTAGTATGGTTAGGGGTGGGGCTCTTCGTTTCTAGTAGTCTGGTAATAAGGGAATTTTTAGTCTAGTAGTTTTTAAGATGGTTCTTTTTAATTATTTGATAAAAGTTTTTTATGATTTAATTTAGTTATTTTGGCGCCGCATGTTATTGAAGAAAAAGATAATGTTGAATAAGGAGATATTCATGTTGGATGGGATCTTGTGGATGATGAAAAAGTCTTTATTGGCTTCGAGTGGGGTTCTTTTAACAATGACTCATCCTCCACTAGTTTATTTGCTATTACTACTTAAGTTACCCTCTTTTTTTTATGTATTAAAGCTTGCTCTAGACTTCACCTATTTTACTCGTTGATTTTGTAGCCTTCAATATTTTGATTCTTAAATTTTACTAAATATATCGTTATTGACGTATCTTATACAAATTTTTTTTAAATAATCTTGCGTATATTTTATTTATAACAAAATTATAAATTTTATTTCATCAAAAAAAAAAAACTAAACATATTAAAATAGAAAAAGAGAAGTATAATTTTCCACATTCTTTTGATATATTTTGGATTTAATATATATTATTATATTATCTATTTTTTTTTTATCATATATATATTATATTTTATTACTTTAACTATGATGTATGTTTTAATAAAAAATTATAAATATATATGAAAGAGTTGAATGGATGATATGGTATGCGAATCCACTATTATAATAATGTGAAAAAAATTAAATGAATATTTTATAAAGTGAAATGCTTTCTTTATAAAATTACATTCATTATTTTTTTTAAATTAAATACGTGTATAAAATTTGATTATATAATGTAAAGTTAAATGTTTTTTCTATAAAATTATATTCATTATTTAAAAAATATAAATATATGTAAAAGATTTTGAAAGAATATTATATTGAGTTATATCATTCACATTCATTATTTTAAAACTTTAATTGTTTATAAAAAGTTTTAAAATGAGAATGCGTCCACTATTTTAAAAAATTTAATGTTTGTATAAAGTTTGAATATATAATATTAAGTTGAATTTTTTTTTAATAATAATTTATTTATTATTTAATATAAGTATGTGTAAAATTTTGAAAGAATATTATATTTAGTTATATTTTTAATATTTGTTATTTTTTTATTATATTTTTAAAAGTATTATATAAAATTATTGAATTATATAGAATGTCAATATTTTTGTTCGTATTTTAGAAATAATTATATAGCAGATTTATAATGTTAAGTAAATATACATTTAAATTAGTGAGTTTTTTTGATTAAATAGTTATGAATAAGAGATATTCACATCGTCAAAATCACTCAAAACATAATCTTAATTGTAATTATTTGATTTTCGATATCAAATATGTAAAGAGATTTATACTTTGGTGAATAGATATAATCAATCATCATCCTCACCAGTTAAATTATAACCCTTTTGATAACATCTACTATTTAAAAAATCCAACCACATATAAAATGTTTGAATAAATAATATGTATATTTAAATTCTTTATTTTATGTAAAAAAATATAATTATATAATAAGATATGAGAGTTGTAACGATTATTATAATAAATCATCTAATTATATAATAGGATATGAGAGCTATAACAATTTCCATTATAGTAAGTCATCTTTTATCATATTAGAGGTCATTATTAATTAATATGAGTTTTTTTATTTTTCGAAATTTTGATTTTTTTTAAACACTTGATGTGGATAAGAAGTTATGAGAGAAACCTTTAGTAGAATCTCTAACGTTGGATGGGAAGCCAATCTTTTCATTTTTTCATTATAAAAATAATAACAAAATTCATTCTGAAAAAATCATTATTAATAAATTAATTAATTGTGAAAGGATTTTTTTTTAAATTTACATAGACTATTAGCAAATATAATTAATAATTTTTTTCAACAAAATGATCTACCATAAATTTCCTCTCATCTTGTTCATACCATTTTATTCATCTTAAATTTACAAATTAAAGATATCAAGAATCTAAATAATTATCATACTATTATGATTGGTCACACATCTTACAAATATTATGATTGGTCACACATCTTACTAACAATATGAAATGACGAGTGATAGGTTTTTTATTTTAATTGTTGGAAGATAGAAATTGTTAGAGCCGAGGAGAAAGTAGGATTCAACGAAGATTCCATACCGTGTGTCATCATCAATAAAGATAAGTGAAATTTTCTTACATATATTGTTACTTTAGATATATTTTATATAATAATATAATTCAATTTTAAGGTATTTTTTTTCATAGATATTTTAAAGATAGAATGTTGATGTCACATTTTTTTTTGAAAATCTATAATGTAAAAATTGATCTAAACATTAATAAGTATATGATATTTTCTATAAAAAAAATTTAAAAAATATTTTAAAATTTTGAATGTTAAATTTTAAAGTTGTTTGAATAATATACTAATTGAAACCAAATAATTAATTATGTTGAGTGAAATTTATAGTACCATGTCTTGAGAGGGACTAAAAATGGAAATTTAATAACGATCCAAGCAACAATACTAATAGAGAATGCAAAAACTTGATTGATTTTCTTTAAATAGAAAATTAATAACAATCCAAACAATATTAAAAATGATTTGCATATGTATATCAACATGTTGAACAAAAATGGCATATAAAATAAAAAATAATATAAAACTAGTACATATATCTTAAATATATTTGTCAAAAAATATCAATCTCAAGGTTTTTATCTTCATTTTTTTCCATATTGTATTGATTAATAATTCCATTATTTTCTCTCTTAATTTCTAACTGATTTAAATGGCATCAATAAAAAAGGGGGCTCCCAACTCTCCCAATGTTAGGATATTATGTTTTTTTAATTGACTTCTCTAGGTAAAAAGATAAAACTTCTAAGTAACTATCAAATGATATTAAATTTAAGGTTGAAATTGCCCTGTGACAATAAAATAGACGTCAAATTTAAAATCAATCATATTTGTGAACAACTCACTCTATTACTCCCTTGTTACTATTATAATTTATCCAGAAATATCAACTTATTGTTGCTTAGCACTTCGTGCACAAAAGATGAGATGGGGTTAACGGTCATGAGTTTTGAATGAGTTATAACAAGTTCTGATTTACATTATTTAGCTTTACAAAACCTTATTTTACGAAAACATAAAATTATATCCCTTACAACGTATCTTGCACCTTTGGGACATGTGTTAGTTACATCAAAGGCATCTTCATGGAGAAAAACTAACCTTAGATTCATCTGCCAAATGGATATTTCATTCTGGGTCTTCTCATTATTCTGGTCTTGTTCATATAAACATGAATTTGTCATTCAATTGATGAAGTAATGAAAGACTAATGAACAATTTAATATTCTAAAGGATGGTATCTGAGATGGACTTATATAATTAGAGGAGTTTGGAAGGCAACGTTTACGGTTTCACATATGCTTTATGTTTCTCTATGGATAAAAGGTCACGCAATTTAACAGCCGATGAGGACTCCTTATAATGAAGATGACTATGGAAAAGATTTTTAAATTATATGTTGAATATAAATATACTTTGTGCTTATTGAAAAGTCAAGATTTATATATTATATTATACCTTTACTTTGTGCTTAAAGAAAAGTGTCCCTCCTTTTTAACGTCCACGTGTCATTGCAGCTCTAAATTAGTATTTTAATATTTTTGTCAATTAGTTTTCAATTTCGTATTCTTTCTGCATTACAACTCGAGAATTATACCCGTGGAGTGATGGTTTTAACAAGGCATCACTCACCTAGTTTTGCTGCATAAGAAATGAATTTTAGATGGTAATTTTATAAGGTATCATTTTTAATTACGCATTTTACAATAATAATATGGAGTGGTGGTAGATTGTAATGCATGTGAGACCTTAATAATTAAACTTTAAATATATAAATTTATTTTTATATTTTTTAATTTTAACTATTATTAATATGTTATCAAATTTAAAGTAAGGTGTTTGTTGATTCAATATTTTTTACTATTTAATTGAATACAAAATATATGTCAAAATGATATATACTAACTTACAAAGTGATTAAACTAGCGGGTTTTAATAAGGAATTTCTTATGGTAGGGTGGGAGCTTTTTATAGGCTGTAAACATGATATTCCCATGACTGTCACTCAAGTGTGAAGCACTCTAAATTTGTCGTCTCTAGTAAATATGTTCATTCATTATTGTATTAAATGTGGTGGCTATATGACAGCCACTGGCTATGATAAATCTATGTGTTGAGATTATCAAATTGTGGTCATGAATTTAACTCAAGTTGTATTATCACTTCAAGTAGGAACATGAATTATGCATCGTTTGAGCTTCATGCTACTCTCACCTTGGTTGTACATGATTATTGAAGTCCAAATACATAACATGACTGCCCCTATGATTTTTTACACCACTTCATAGTGTTATCGAAGTCTTCTTAGAGTTTCATCTCTTGTTGCAATGTGTAACCATGTGACTACCACTTATCACATCTGGGCTTGGATAATTTTGTGAACTCAATTGGTCTAACAAGATTATGACACATGTTATGATATAGCATTATTTTCATCTCGCATTTTAATTAGAAGGGAGTGATAGTTGGATATTGGAAGCAAAATGATTGGGGGGGTGGTGAATCAGTCTTCAAAAATATACATATCAACTTCATTTAAGAAATTATGAACTAATCAAACAAGCATATAGATCTAGCAAGCATAAACACCAATCCACAAGAGCATGAAACACAAAAACACATCATATATGTAGGAAACCCTAAAGGGAAATAAAACCCATTGATATTTGTAAATGGATTATAGTCCTATAAGACAAACACCAATTTTAGTAAATCACCAACTTCACATGGAGCACCAACCCCAACTAGCTAAGCACCAACTCGGTTGTCTAAAACCCTTGATCACATTCAGAACACTTTATTTATCATACAAAATATGATGATCTCCTTCTTTAGCTCTTCTTTCTCTCTTCTATCCCTCTCAAACTACCTTCTAGGCTTCTTCGCTCAACTAGTCCTCTTCTTGACTTGATTAGGTCATATGACCTTGATTTTCATGGACAAAACCTCTTTCAAACCTTCATCATAGATCCTCTACACTTTTTTAATGGTCTACAAGACCTGATTATACTCTGCAATATGTTATTCTATTTGCTTACTCTCAACACACTCCAATAGGCCTAAAATTGTCTAGTATTTCTACAAGTCTCTTGTTCATATCCTTCTTAGTCGGCCAAACACCTTTAACCTCTTAGTTCGGCCATAAAATGGATCTTAAGACATCTCATAGACATGGATTAAAAGTTATTTGATTCCCTTTAGGTCTGACCTGCCTCAATTAGGCCTTATCTCACCTTTAGGTCTCATGGAGACCTAATCTTATTAGGTCTATTTAGGACACGTTACACTTTGCCTTCCATGGAAAACTTTCAATCACTTCACATGGAAGGAACATATAATATTCCACTTACATATACCCCTTATAATATCATCTATGCTTCATAACACTTTTTAGCTTCAACCACCACTTGAAGCACAACCTTAGCACTGTTCACAATTAGGCATGTGCATACCGAGAAAGTCTATCTTGAACAATTGAAGAATAAACACAATTTTGCCAAACAACCATGGAAAAAAATAACACATTAGAAACTAAATTACCTTATGGTCATCACCATGTGCTTTATACTTCACAACTCAGGGTAAAAGGATTCAAACTATTCTCTGCAGATAGCTCACTTAGAACTGCTAACTAGCCTCAAAACATAGTCATGAAAACTTGAAACTTTGATACCTGAACGAACACACTCAAGGACTTATAATGTATGAATATGATCCTAAAACATCCTTAATACAACTTATAAAAAAATTAGCATAAATTATAATATCAACTATTTCTCTTGCAGACCAATTTGTTGACCTTCTCTCTCTCCAACCACACTCATCCAGACAAGCCATTTTGGCTTCAATGTTTCAACCTCTTATATTGACTTCCAAAGTTTTTAAAATCATATATAGGACATACAAGTACTAAATAAAAATATCATGTGTATTATATAGATTTACTCATGGCATAGAGTCTCAAACTCATCACTACAACCTGCTTACCCAAAATTGTTAGTTTGCCTTGAAACCCAATCATGGTGCTTTCGACATTCAACACTTGTATAAACACTTTCAGAGAATTCAAATGAATTTATATGATCTTATGATATCATTAGGTAACTCTTAGATATAAACATATCATGGTAAAATTAAAATATTGGTCTTGAAAACCATTCTCATAACCTCATTGTATACAGACCTCACTGAGACAGACAAGTCAACATGTGAGCAAATTTTTCACTATAACCACTAACCTCAAAAACTTATATCCAACATGAATATGTCTTACAGGTATTTAAAAAAACCTCCATTCATTTGGATTCATCCCTAATCCATGATAATACATTCTTAATCACCTTCTCACTTATGACTGGGTTTCTCGCTATTTGCACCATTAGGCCTATTAGAGACTAGTTAACTTATATGATCGATTTAACACATTTGAAGGCTAAAACCTAATAAAAACCCACCATAAACATCAAATTCAATTCTAAATCTTTGTCCTCCATCTATTTATTGACTTTGACTTGGTCATCTCTAACTTTTACAACAAATTTTTGATAAACAAGGCCTTTGTTGTAGGGTCCACTCACTCACTTGACAAACTAATCACACCCGAAGGTGCCTTGGAGAATTTAATACAACCTCAAATCACTTAAATATGCATACCAATCCATTATAAGCACTTTAGAATAACTTATTTCATATCGGGTCACTATTAGGGTTCTTTGAGGGTTTAAACCATCTTCCAATCTTAACGATCATTCATAAAGCTTAGCCCCTCATTCTAGAAACCAATGATTGGAAATTTGATCTATGACCCTTGCCCATATACCATGAATATATTAGGTTCTAATTTAGAGGTTACACATGCCAATGAACACTTGAAAGTCCTTCTCGATTTGAGAACCCTTCGTTATGTGCCCTCAAGAAACCTCAAAACATTTTTTTCTTGAAAACCATGACCTCAAACTTTGTGAACATTCTTGATACAACATATCATATATCAACACTCAAGTGTCCATACTTTTCTTGGAAACAGAACCTCATACCCCATTAGGCCATGCTCTCTCTCTCTCTTTGTTATCTAGTCGTTGACCTGCAAGTCACATTAGGCCTTGAAATTGACCTTTTAACCACTGTCCAATCTATCAAAATGTCATATACAAACTAAAACAACCTATCTCATGATCAAACACTGATTTACATCCTTCATAGGCCTTGAAAATACCTCATGACACCTCATTAGGTCAAGCAGGGTTTAGAGGTGGTCTAGTTACATACTAGATTTGTAAATCCTACCCATGTAGACTCACTCTGAGACTCTCATGAGTGATCCAATGCCTCATATGCATGATAAAACAACCTCATATATCCTCTTATGCCTTTATTTATCCATATCACTAGGACACCAAGATCATACCTTCTCACAAGGTATCTTTATGCAATGACCAGTGTCATGACCAGGCTTCTCAAGCACTTGAGGCTTGAAAATTGACCTTGAAACACTCTTTGATTATTCTACACTTTTCTCACATGACTTTCATGCTCATTGGAAAATATCATACCTCTTCATGCTCATCATGTGCATGCTCATGATATGTCAATGCTTGTTATGACTAGGATTCTTAAGACACCTTGTATTCAAGGACTATTACTCAAACATGATTTACTTGTCCTAAACCTTGACATCAACCTCAGAAGAATCATTAAGTTGCCTTCAAATTATTTCTCAATATAAATACATTAGGTTGCCTTCAAGTTATCTCTTTTCATATCTCTTCCTTGTCACATCAAGCACAAAAGCTCATGTCTCACAGACCGCTCACCATGCATCTTCACCAAATGCACCTTGACATCAATGACAACAACCTTGACATCAATGACAACACTTCTCAAAAAAATCCCCCTTTATCATTGATGGCAAAATATTTTTCAAAATAATCAATCTCATCTCCCCTAATCTGATCAATATCCCTTCTTCAACTTTATCCCCTTTTGACATTAATGACAAAGGTCTTCAACAACTATCATCTAGAATCACACCTTATTTATAACAAGTGTTAAACACATAGAATATGAAACATTAAGGCAGCATGTTCCTCCTTAATTCATGCATACCTCCTTCAAATGAATTTAAATTACAAGACCACTTCTCAACATAGATCAAGCTAAGTCAACACCCTGAATAGCTTCCCCTCAAACTAAGCATCTACCATGCTTATGCTAACTGAATAGTGTCTCCATAAAGCCTAACGGAGTCACCTATTTTCATAGAGAACTAAAACAACACAATTTTAGGAGATTCCTAGATATCCATGCTCTCACAAGATTTAATATCCTTCAATGTCCTTTTAGATTTGATTGGTAATATATGCTTTACCTCTTCATCAACTATTTGATCATCAATGTGAGCTGACAATAAATATTATTTACTTGATTTCACATCTAAACTATGATCTATCATAACAAATAGACCACTTGAGCTTTTAGACTAATCATGATTCATCTTTACTATCTTTGGTTTCCACACATTCATTTGCCTTCTCTCTTATACTCTAGGAGCTTCAAACCTCTTGTTTTGACTTGATATCTTTCTAACTTTGTTAGGATAGAAACTTGTAATGTGTCCTACATTATGACAACTGTAACAAACCATCTTATACATATCATTTGACTGATGTGAATTATGACTCCTTTTATAGTCCCATGAGTACTCATTCTTAGAGGGTCTTCTACACTCTCTTTCTCTATGACCAAACTGACTACATACAAAAAAGTAACCATTGAATAAAATAGCATACCTCATAGCATTAAACTGTTTGATAGATCATTTTATGTTGACCTTCTTGTCTTCAATAGCCTTCTCCTTGACTTGAGTTGTCACCTTTTGGTCTTCTTTGAAACCAAGATCTGTCTTATCACTTACGAACTTTTGACTACTCAAGATATCATCTAGAATCTCAGTTCTCTTTTCAAACTTTGTAAATGTCTTCACCTTGCTAGATTCTTGATCTAAGAAGGTCTTGCATACCATTCTCATGAACTCATTGTAACAGACCTCACTGAGACAGACAAGTCAACATGTGAGCAACTTTATCACTATAACCATTAACCTCAAAAACTTATATCCAACATGAATATGTCTTACAGGTCTTTAAAAAAGTCTCCATTCATTTGGATTCATCCCTAATTTATGATAATACATTCTTAATCACCTTCTCACTTATGCCTAGGTTTCTCATTATTTGCACCATTTTTTTGTTAGAGACTAGTTAACTTGTATGACTGGTTTAACACACCGAAAGACTAAAACCTAATAAAAAACCACCATAGACATCAAATTCAAGTCTCAATATTTATCCTCTATCTATTTATCAACTTTGACTTGGTCATCTCTAACTTCTACAACAAATCTTCGATAAACAAGGCCTTTGTTGTAGGGTTCCCTCACTCACCTGACAAACTAATCACACCTAGAGGTGCCTGGGAGAGTTTAATACAACCTCCAATAAATTAAATAGGCATACCAATCATTCTAAGAAATTTTAACAACTTATTTCATATCGGGTCACTGTTAGGGTTTTCTTAGGGTTTAAACCATCTTCCAATCTTAACAATCATTCATAAATATTAGCCCCTCATTCTAGTAACCAATGCTTGGAACTTCGATCTATGACCCTTACCCATCTACCATGAATATATTAGTTTCCAATTTAGAGGTTACACATGCCAATGAACACTTGAAAGTCCTTCTCAAGTTGAGAACCCTTCGTTATGTGCCCTCAAGAAACTGCAAAACATTTTTTCATGCCTTTTCTAGAAAACCATGAACTCAAACTTTGTGAACATGCTTGAAAAAACATATCATACCTCTTTCAACACTCACTTATCCATAATTATCTTGGAAACAAAACCTCATACCCCATCAGGCCATGTTTTCTCTCTTTGCTATGTAATCCTTAACCTGCAAGTCACATTAGGCCTTGAAACTGACCTTTTAACCACTATCCAATCTATCAACATGTCATATACAAACTCAAACAACATATCTCATGATAAAACACTGATTTAAATCCTTTATAGGCCTTGAAAACACCTCATTAGGTCAAGCAGGGTCTAGAGGTGGTCTAGTTGCATACTGGGTCTGTAAATCCTACCCTTGTAGACTCACTCTGAGACTCTCATGAGTGCTATGATGCCTCATATGCATGATAAAACAACCTCATATATCCTCTTATGCCTTTATTCATCCATCTCACCAAGACACCAAGATCATACCTTCTCACAAAGCATCTTTATGCAATGACCAGTGTCATGACTAGGCTTCTCAAGCACTTGAGGCTTGACAACTGACCTTGAAACACTCCTTGATGCTTATACACTTTTCTCACATTATTTTCATGATATTTGGACAATATCATACCTTTGCACATACCTCTTCATGCTCATCATGCACATGCTCATGATATGACTATGCTTGTTATGACTAGGATTCTCAAGACACCTTGTATTCAAGGACTATTACTCAAACATGCTTTACTTGTCCTGAGCCTTTCAACCTCAGAAGAATCATTAAGTTTCCTTCAAATTATTTCTCAATATAAATACATTAGGTTGCCTTCAAATTATCTCTTGTCATATAGCTTCCTTGTCACATCAAGCACACAAGCTCATGTCTCACAGACCGCTCACCATGCATCTTCACCCGATGCACCTTGACATCAATGACATCAATGACAACACTTCTCAACAAAATTTCCCTTTGTCATTTATGGCAAAACATTTTTCAAAATAATCAACCTCATCTCCCCTAGTTTGCTCAATATCCTTTCTTCGACTTTCTCCCCTTTTGACATTAATGACAAAGTTCTTCCACAACTATCATCTAGAATCACACCTTCTTTATAATAAGAGCACATAGAATATGAAGCATTTAGGAAACATGTTTCCCTTTACTTCATGCATACCTCCTTCAAATAAATTTAGATTACAAGACCACTTCTCAACACAGATCAAGCTAAGTCAACAACCTGAATAGCTCCCCCTCAAACCAAGCATCTACCATGCTTTTGCTAACTGAATAGTTTCTCCATAAAGCCTAATGGAGTCACCTATTTTCATAGAGTACTAAAACAACAAGAGTTTAGGAGATTCCCATATATCCATGCTCTCACAATATTGAGTATCCTTCAATGTCCTTTTAGATTTTATTGGCAATATAGGTTTTACCTCTTCATCAACTGTTTGATCATCAATGTGAGTTGACAACAAACATTATTTACTTGATTTCACATCTAAACTATGATCTATCATATCAAATATTCCACTTGATCTTGTAGAATAATCATGATTCATCTTTACTATCTTTAATTTTTACACATTCATTTGTCTTCTCTCTTGCACTGTAGGAGCTTAAAACCTCTTGTTTTGACTTGATGTCTTTCTAACTTTGTTAGGACATAAAATTGCAATGTGTCCTACATTATGACAACTGTATCAAAATATCTTATACATACCATTTGACTAATGTGAATTACGACTCCTTTTATAGTCCCATGAGTACTCATTCTTAGAGGGTCTTCTACACTCTCTTTCTCTATGACCAAATAGATTGCATACAAAAAAGTAACCATTGAATAAACTATCATACCTCATATCATTATACTGTTTGATAGATCATTTTATGTTGACCTTCTTGTCTTTAATAGCCTTCTCCTTGACTTGAGTTGCCACCTTTTGGTCTTCTTTGAAACCAAGACCTATCTTATCACTTACAGACTTTTGACTACTAAAGATATCATCTAGAACCTCAGTGCTCTTTTCAAACTTCATAAATGTCTTCGCCTTGCTAGATGTTCGATCCAACTTAGCTTTCAAGGATTCCACTTCAATTTCATACCTAGTACATTCATCTTCTTTAGCCTTTAGGTTTGCATTGACTATCTCCATCTATGCTTCAATCTTATTGATGATCTCATCATACTCCTTGGAAGTGTTATCCAATCTCTCCTCAAACAAGCCAATCTGCTCCTCATAGTCCTTAACTAATGATCTTAGTTTATGATTCTTTCTTCTTTGAAAACTTCAACTCCTCTAGGGCACTTACAAATTTTGCCTCAATATTCACTTCAACTTCTTCTTCATATGATTCTAAATCAACCATAAGGCCTTTCCCATTTGAGTAACCCTCATTGTCTGATTCTATGGCCATGAATAAGGTTTAATTATTTTCATGTTTAGGTTCATTACTGTCATCATCATTATCAGATTCACTTGAGTAACTTACATCAAAAGAGTTATCTTTTTTATTATATAAGCCTCTCTTGTTCTTGAAAGTTCCTTTCCTACATTCATACTTCCTGAACTCCTCTTTTTTTTCAAGATTATAGACCTTCTTATCATCTCCATGATGTTCATCATATTATACATTATGCTTAGATTTATCCTTGTTATGACACTTGGATGCAAAGTGACCAATCTTGCCACAGTTGAAACATTTGAAGGGAAACTTACCCTTGTACTTACCTGAGCCAAACCTCAATTTTATTGCAAACATGGCTATTAGTTGATCATCATCTACATCTGAAATATTCCTTATCCTTGACCTTATTGGCTTTTGACTTCTTCTCAACTTTGAAATTTGATTCCTTCTTGGGAGGTCTTCCTTTATTTGTTTTCATCTCATAAGAAGTCAAGATGCCATGAAGCCCATCCATATCTAGCTTATCTAAATATTGCATCTCTTCTATTATAGACACCTTAGAATCAAACTTAGGAAATAGTGATATCAATACCTTTTGAACAACTGTAGACTCTATCACTTATTCTCCCAATCCTCTAATTGCATTGACAACTTCATCAACCTTCAACATATATGATGCAATGGTTTCATCTTCAGAATTTCAAATTATCTCATATGGGTATGCAACTTGGTCATCTTTACCTTGGTGTCTCCTTCATAGATGGTCTTAAATTTTTACCATATCTCTTTGGTTGATACACAGTGCATCACCTTCACAAACTATACCTCTGATAGGCTACAAAAAATGGTATTCATCACCTTGGAGTTGTTTTCACTAGCCTTTTTACCTACTACATCAGTTGTCCATCCAAAAATGACTACCAAATATTATGACCTTGATACATCAAATATATCTTCATCCTTACTAGTAGAAAAACCACCATGAGCTTTCTGACTAGCCATCCTTGCTTCTAGGATCTCCTTTAGGCTTTTAGACCTACTTCAAACGACCAAGATTTGATACTAAATGTTGGAAGAAAAATGACTGAGGGGGGATTAAATCAGTCTTCAAAAAATTACCTATCAACATCACCTAAGTAATTATGAATTAATAAAACAAGCATATAGATCTAGCAAGCATAAACATCAATCCACAAGAGCATGAAACATAAGAACGCATCACATATGTGGGAAACCCTCAAGGGAAAGAAAACCCACTGATATTTGAAAATGGACTATAGTATTATAATACAAACACCAATTGTAGTGAAGCACCAATTTTACATGGAGCACCAACCCCAACTAACTAAACACCAACTCAGGTAGGCTTTAGCAAGCACCCACTTGCAAGGAGACACTAATCCCTAGATGAATTAGCACCAAATCAATGACCTAAAACCCTTGATTACCTTCAAAACACTTTGTTTCTCATACAGTATATGATGATATCCTTTTTTATATCTTCTCTCTCTTCTATCACTCTCAAACTACCTTCTAGGCTTTTTCACTCAACTCGTCCTCTTCTTAACTTGATTAGGTCATATGACATTAATTTTCATGCATAGAACCTATATCAAACCTTCATCATAGATCCTATATAATCCTATGATGGTCTAAAAGACCTTATTATGCTGTGCAATATGTTATTTTATTTTCTTACTCTCAACACACTCTAATAGGCCTAAAATTACCTAGAATTTATACAAGTCTCTTGTTCATATCCTTCTTAGTAAGCCAAACACTCTTACCCTCATAGGTCAACCATGAAATGGATCTTATGACATCTCATATAAATTTATTAAACATTATTTGAGTCCCTTTAGGTCTGACCTACCTCATTTAGGCCTTATCTCACTTTTAAGTCTCATGAAGACCTAATCCTATTAGGTCTATTTATGACACGTTACACTTTGCCTTCCTTGGAGCACTTTAAAGAACTTAACATAGTATGAGCATAACATATGCCACTTATATATAATCCTAATAAGCTCATCTAGGATTCATAACATATTTTAGCTTCAACCACCATTTGAAGTACACCAGTAGCACTATTCACAATTAAGCTTGTGCATACCCAGAAAGTCTGTCTTGAAAAATTGAAGCATAAAAATAATTTTTATAAACAACCATGGAAAAAAATCACTCAATAAAAATATCAATAACCTTAATTTCATCACCATATGATTTATACTTCACAACTCAGGCCAAAAAGACTCAAACTCTTCTTTGTAGATAGTTCACTCAGAACAACTAACTAGCCTCAAAACATAGTTATGGAAAATTAAAATTTTGATACCTGAAGGAACACAATCACTGACATAAAATGCATGAATATGATCCTAAAACATCCTTAGAATAAAATATAACAAAAATATCATAATTTATAATATCAATTATTGGTCTTGCAAACCATGTTGTTGACCTTCTCTCTCACAAACATCACTCGGCCAAACAAGCCATTTTGGCTTCAATGTTTCAACCTCTTATACTAAACTATAAGATTATGAAAAGAATGGATAGGACATAAAATTCCTAAAAAAAAACATCATGTGTATTATATACATTCACTCATGTCATAGAGTCTCAAATTCATTGTTGTAACTTATTTACCTAGAACTACTAGTTTGCCTTGAAGACCAATCATGGTGATTTTGGCCTTCAACACCTGTATGAACACTTTTAAAGACTTCCAATGCATTTATATGATATTATGAGATCATTAGGTAACTCTCAGATAGAAAGATATCATGGTCAAATTACAATATTGGTCTTTCATACCAACCTCATAACCTCATTGTATACAGACCTCACTAAGACATACAAGTCAACATCTGAGCAACTTTTTCACTATAACCACTAACATCCAAAACTTATATCCAACATGAAAATGTATTATAAGTATTTAAAATATATTAATTCATTTTTATTCATCCCTAATCCATGATAATACATCCTTAAACACCTTCTCACTTCTGCTTGGGTTTCTCACTGTTTGCATCATTAGGCATGTTAGTGATTAGTTAACTTGCATGACCAATTTAGCACACTTAAAGGCTTTAACCTTATCATAAAACACCATGGACATAAAATTCAAGTCACAATATTTTTCTTACATCCATTTATCAACTTTGATTTGGTTAATTCTGACTGCTACAACAAATCTCTGATAAATAAGGCCTTTCTTGTAGGGTCCACTCGCTCACCTGACAAACTAAACACACCTGGAGGTGCCTGAGAGAGTTGAATATAATCTCTAATCACTTAAATAGTCATACCAATCCATTCTAATCACTTTAGAACAACTTATTTCTTATCATGTCACTATTAGGGTTCTTTTATGGTTTAAACCATCTTCTATTCTTAACGATCAATCATAAAACTTATTCCCTCATTAAAAAAACCAATGCCTAGAAATTTGGTCAAGGACCTTTCCCCATCTACCATGAATATCTTAGGTTCCCATGCATAGGTTACACATTCTAATGAACACTTGAAAGTCCTTCTCATGTTGAGAATCCTTCATTTTGTGCACTTGAGAAAGCTCAAAACATTTAATTACATGCCTTTCCTTACAAACCATGACCTAAAACTTTTTGAACATGCTTGAGATAACATATAATACCTTTGACAACACTCACTTGGCCATACTTGTCTTGGAAACAGAACCTCATACCCCATTAGACCATGCTCTCTCTCTTTGTTATTTATGCCTTAACCTATAATTCATATTAGGCCTTGAAACTGACCTTCTAACCATTGTCCAAGATCTCAAAACCTCATATACAAACTCAAAAAACCTCTCTCATGCTCAAACACTGCTTTACATCCTTCATAGGCCTTGACAACACCCATGACACCTCATTAGGTCAAACAAGGTCTAGAGGTGATCTAATTGCATGCTAGGTCTGTAGGTTCTACCCCTGTAGGCTCACTCTGAGACTCTCATGAGTGATCCAATCCCTCATATGCAAGCTTAAACAACTTAATACAACATATTATACCTTTGTGCATCTATCTCACTAGGCCACCAAGCTCATACCTTCTCACAAGGTCTCTTAATGCAATGACCAGTGTCATGACTAGGCTTCTCAAGCACTTGAAGCTTGAAAACTGACCTTGAAACACTCCTTGATGCTTCTATGCTTTGCTCACATGCCTTTAATTATCCTTGGACAATATCTTACCTCTGCAAATAATTTTGCATGTTCATCATGCACATGCTCATGATATAACTATGCTTGTTATGACTAGGCTTCTCAAGACACCTTGATGCAAGGGTATCTTCAAAACGCCTTCAATTTTGAGTTTTTTAGTTAGTATAAGTTATTTATAATGTACTGGTCTTGATTATGAGTCTTAGGAGTCTTTAAATTTTTAATTAGTGTTACTTTGGCATTTTCCCACCAAATCTAGTAAGTTTTAATTTTTGAATGGTTTGTTTAAGTTTAGGGGGTATAGAAATAATTTTAAGGAAAACTCAAGTGTCAAAGGTTGATATGACTTATTGAAGATACTAAATGTCTATACATGAGTCGCATATCTTCTAAGGTCCAAATTTTGTTATTAGTGACCGTTGGAGAGGTTCAAAGTTAGTTAGGGAAGTTATGATATATAAAAGAGTTTGTAAATGAATGTTGTAGTTAGTTATGGGGTTGGATATAAATGAGGAAAATAGAATAACCCCAAAAGAATAAAATACAAGTTTCTTGGTTTGATAACTGAATTGCAGACACTATTATATCTTGTACCCTGTGTTCTTGAAGATCGAGTTCCATTATGGTTTGAAAGCTTGTGAGTGTGATAAGTAGAATATGCATTTGATTACAATATATTAATGAATGAGATTTCATTTAAGTGGAATGTGTATTTTGATAATCATATTCATGGATATTTCCTTGTTAGATATATCAAATTGCAAACATTGTGTCTTATAGTCTGTGTTCTATTGATAAAGAAAATGTCAAAATGTGTACAGAAGGATTTGGTTGGGGATTAATAGAAGTGTTTTACTGAATGGTAAGACTTCTTTCCATGTTATTTAAAGGATTTATATGTAATTTTAAACATATTTAATGTGAATCGTATCATGTTATATGCTCACACCCTATGTAGCTTGGGTGTTCATACCTAGTAGTATTCAAAATTGTATTAAAAGATTAACAAAGGCATATATATGAGATTAAATGAATTGGGAAACGTGTAATAAGATTTTTTATACATTTTATAATGATTTAGAAGGTTTGAAAACTTTTTAAAATCCTATATAAACAAATGATGACTCTCGAGTTACCTAGTCTCCAAGGGTACACAGTCCAAAACATAGAATTTGAAGAAAATAATCTGTTAAAGTTTCAAGAAGGAAAATTAACGATTGGAGAAGGTGTGTAATGATTACATAGATCTTGAATAACTCTCAAAGTAGTTAGGAAACCCTCAAAATGCATGAAAAAGAGATATAATCCTTCTCAGGTAGTTGTATAGAAAGGAAACCTTGTTCTAGGGTTTGAGAACTAAAATCCATTTTTAAGACATTATAACCATTAAAAGTTCCTTAAAATTGGTCATTTTATATATTTCAATGTGTAAGAAGAGATTATAGAATTTTTTTTTTTCCCCGTACCATAAATTACAACTACAAAGGACTGTGTGGAGACAAGCTTAGTAAGAGGCCTAATTAGGCCTAGCAAAGACCAAAATAAGGTTAGAAGAGCATCTTACCTACAGATTTTGAAGTTGAAATTTAACTAAGAGGTCAAGAAGGATAGAGGTTATCTGGATTAATAATTAGTTTCTTAGAATTCAACCATACATTACCGTACAATCAGAAATTCCCCAAAAAAGGCTACAAAGACCATGACTTGAGAAGGCATAGTTGTGCAGGTTAGCACAAGAAGTGTTGAGGAGTTGGAGAATGGACAAAGAGGTCTAAGGAGACTCTTCTAAGCATCAACAAGACACTAAAATCTAATACACAATCCAATGGACCTCATAACCATTGAGTGGAGAATGAATTAGTGACCCATTACTAAAGAAAGTTGACAAAAAGGAGTCAAGTTTGAATGGAGTTGATGGAATAGATAGATAAGAGGAAATTGAGATAAGATATAGAAGGGACAAAGAAACAAGAGGGGTAGAGGATAATACCTAGTTAAGAAAGACATCAAGCCTTGAGGATATGACAAACAAGAGTGGCTTAAGGAAAGAGATCACAGATAAATAGAATGTTCAAATCAAAGACTCAAAGGAGATCATAGCTAGGTGGTTATTGGCAGAGGTGAAGGAGTTTTTTATTCATGTTTCTATTGACAAGATTTGTGTTAAGACCTATGCATCACACCTTATACTCAATGACTAGTACTCAAATATGCTTTACTTCCCTGAACCTTGACATCAACATCAAAAGAATCATTAGGTTGCCTTCAAATTCTCTCCCAATAAAAAGACATTAGGTTACCTACAAATTCTCTCGTCATATGGCTTCCTTGTCACATCAATCACACAAGCTCATGTCTCACAAACCCCTCACCATGCATCTTCACCAAATGCACCTTGACATCAATCACATCAACCTTGACATCAATGATAACACTTCTCAACATTGGATTGTGTTATTATTTGCACAAATGAGTGGCTTTATAAGATGGATAACATATAATATTTCACTATATATTATATTTTTATTATAAGAATATTAATATTTATTATTATAATATATATTTACAATTATAATATAATAAATTATAGTATTTTTTTGTATTGAGAATTGAGGTTTGATAGGTCCTTCACCTATTAAACTAAAAATCTAATGAAACCAAACTTGGGTTGGGTCGAGCCATAACCCATGAACAACCACAAAAACCTAAAACCCTCCTAGAAAGAGAAAAAAACAAGCAAAATTCAATTGCATTAAAAAGCCATCTTGCAAGAATATTCAACAAGCATAAATCAAATTTTCCAAGACACAGTGGTTTTATTATGGGATTGGATCTCCATTTGACAACTTCACTTCTTTTTCAATGATTTTTTCCCTTTGTAGATTGTTTTCCAGTCTTTAGATTCATCTAATTCAGAGCTTGCCTTAGAGGAGATTACACCAATGCTAGAAGATCCATCCAAAGGTAAAACACATGAATCATGAATATAGGAGATTGGCCTCAAACTTTTTAGAGAATAAATTAGGGGGACGCAAAAGCATGATCGATAGAAGCAATCGCTATTCACAAGCAAAATCTGCTCTTTTGACAAAAGAAGATGAAATCTCTGGGGTAGGAACATGAGTATTTTGAGGGGGAGAGATCAATAGTTTTAGTTTGAAATACTGTAATTTTACCCTCAACATTGCATTTGACCACCTAATTATGTATCTCAACACCTTCCCACCAAGATTTAGGTCTATTTTAATAAACCTTGCTAATCGAAGAATCACCCAAAAGCTTTGGATAAGCATCTACAAGATGCTCATGTGAAAATCACCAAATACATCTAAAGTAAACCCTTTCATAGTCCAAATGTTGTGAAAAAATTCTCTGATCCACCTTGAGCTTAATTTCTTTAGGAATCCATTTGAAATATCCATTTCAATGCACAAATGAACAAAAGTTGTTTGTGTATGATTAGTAGTTTCTATATCCACATCAATGATTTTCCCAAGGGAGCTACCAATAGTAATAAGAATGTCATTTGGCCAAAAATGTAGAGGCAGATTGGGTAGTCTAACCCAAATTATAGATATAGAGAAACATCAAGTCTCCAAGTTAAAAACAAGAAACCAAGGTTTCATACATAAAATTGCCTTTTCCCTAGACCATGGGCCCAAATGAAGAATCAAAATTACATACGCATCTAAGGAGAAAATCACAACAAAAAACCTTGAGCACGTGGTTATAATATAATTTCATTTTCAAGAAGGGTTTCCAGTGCTTGCAAATCTAGGAGTGGAGGTTTGCAAGGCTAAACCATAGTTTATGAAAGTGACAAGTAATCACCACTGAGGAATACCAAACATCATATTTCAAAACATCGGCTCCTAATTCCACCACAAGTACTATTGATGATTTGGAAACCACACTTGGCACCATTGATGTAAAAAGAACCTTACCCTGTGAACCTTGCCTAATGTGATTGGATGAAATCACACTAATGTTAAGGTTCATTGAAGAACCATCCACAGAGGGAGAAGAAGCAAAGATGATGTCCATTTGTGAATGGTAGACGTGAACCAGATGGTCAAGGGAAACCTCATCGGTCTCTAACATCGTTGGAAAAGCCCTATGGTCCGTGCATAGAGCAATAATAAGATTTGTAATGGTCGTAAGAACATACATCACTTCTCGAAAAGGCCCTCTTCTTAATATAAAGTAATGAATCATAATTTATAAGATTATTATATTATATTGTAATATAAATAATATAATATATTTATAATTATTATTAATTTATATTATAAAATATATTAATTATTACTATAATATAATATAATATAATATAGTAATATATTAGTATAGTAATATATAATATACTATTGATATGATAAACTCATTTTCCTTTGTTTTCTATGTGGTGGGGGATGAGACTCGAGGAAAGAGATCTATGGGTTATATAATAATTTGGTTTTTAGTGGAACATAAATAAGTAAATTAAATTTGATTAAGTACATTGAATATAGTATTTTTAAATTAATATTTTCAGTTAATTAATGGACAAATACAAAGGTTTTAGAGGTTTATTTATTTATTATTGAGAAGTTTAAATGATATAGGTATTGGTATTTATGTCTATGTTTTGGATTATATATAATTAATTATAATTGATGAGTAAGTGTATATATAATTATGAGCATTTTTTAAATTAAGCAACGGTAATTAGGGGGTATCAAATTCGTTAAAGTCACTTAGGGAATGATCTTGATTTTAATCGTTTAACTTTCCATAACAAGTATTTATAGGGATTTGTACCTTAGTGGATAATATATCAAACCATCATCCACCACAATCAGACTATAACTTTTTATAGGTATATTTTGATTAAATTGTTGTAAAATTATCATATAAATCTGGCTTTGAAAATATGTTTTTAACACTATCAATAACTTTACTCGAATATCTAGATATAATATCATAAATATAGAGACACATTTAACCAATAAATAATTTTACTCAAATATCTAAATATAGTATCATAAATATAGAGACACCTTTAACTAATAAGAGACAATTCCAAAACAAATTGACAACTAAATTCACGTATGATTAATTTACCTTTTATATATAATTAATTTACCTTGAAAATAATTTTTATTTTTAATGGTATGCTACAAGTGAAATTTTGACTCCTTTCCAACCCAAAAAAAAAAAAAAGAAGAAAGTACATGCAATCAATTTGAATAGTTTTTTTTCTTTTTTCCTTTTTCATCATCAATTTGAATAGTTGTAAGTTTTACAAGTAAAATTTTGACCGATTTTAAAATGCAAGGCTTTGAGGATTGAATTAATAAAATAGGAGCTCTTATTTGTTCACAATATTAAGGCTATGAGAGATGATTTTTTATGGAGAAGAGCACCCATCAAATCATGGAGGAGACGAATGGAAGGTCATGCAAGGTTGCGAGTGAAGCACATGTTAAGTTAGAAAAGACTATAAAATGTGAGAAAACTTGGACCATATATGATGGGACATACATTATATTAATAAAAGATCTAGCTAATGTAGTTTTATATTGATATTCATGTAATTATATGTTGGATATGTTTATATTAATAAAAGGCTCAAGTTAATACATATGGAAGTTTTGCAATGTTTAGGTGAAGTGTATGATGGCTTGCATTTAATGGGTTTTTTAGGCTATAAAAGATATTCTTTTTGTAAATCAATATTTCTTCTTAGGTGTTATAATTTGAATTGGTGTAATTTAACCAAGGAATAGGAAATTATTGGGCATGAAATTAAATGTAAAATCATACATATGTTTTAGTATTTATTTAATGATTTATTTGATTGTATATTAGCATGTTGATATTTTTTTGAGATAATTTTATAGATTGTATAGTTTTGTCAAATTTTTACATGTGGTATATTTGATGAAATTGCTATGAACTGCTTTACTTTTAAATTGACTTTGATGAAGGTGATTTGAAGTTTTTGGGCACTACTATTATTCATTATATGGATATTAGATTCTGATTAATTAAAGGATAAGAGGTGATTGTTGTTAACTTATTTCTTATATAAGTTACAGCGTAATATTATTCAACTCAATTGATTAGGTTGTAAGTGTTTTGATTGCTACCAAAAGTTGGGATTTGTAGAGAGATTGTATTCCCTACGAGTTTATCTTAATGTATCCTAAGTTCAACATTATGTTACACATATAAAAAGTTTTCAAAGCAAACCTTTCGATAAACCCCTTAGTATATAGTATTGTAGGATTTATTTTTTTCCCTTACAATTTCTTTATTTTCTCATGTTATAATATATAATTATTAGGAAACATTTTAAGACATTTTTCAAACTTTGTTCCATAAATTTCAAGTGTTTTAATTATTTTAATAAAATATGCTAAATTTTATTGTTAAAGTCACTCTTCATTTAAACTTGTGTATTTATAAAGGTATTTTAGAAACCATTGCACTTATTTTGTAGTATTGAAATTGACATTTCTATTCTTATAGAAATAATAATTGTTTTACTTTTTTTCTATTGTAAATTTAGTCATGTGAATTTGACTTGCAAAAATATTAGATTTCTTAAATAAAAGTACACATTATGTGAATATACTTCAACAATCAAAACTTATTAAAAACTTTAGATTGAGATAAGAAATTTTAGGGTTTGGTCATATGAAATGGGGCTTATTATGTATATAGCATATTTTTAGTTCTTTCATTTGATATAATGTATAAAAACTATAAAAAAATAACACACAACGCTCTCTAAATCAAATCAAGTTTTTTTAATTATATAATTTTATATGTATTTTTACCTATATTGGTATTGATTATTATATATATTAGAGGTAATGTATCTATTTAGGTTATTTGATTTTGATTTTGAAATTAGTTGAAGTCAAACTTAATGAATGGATATATGGTTAAAATTAGAAGGCGAATCATTTATTTGCTTTGCTAGGATTTGTTTATGCCTTGCGTCAAGAGTCATTGTCTTTTCATCACTGGCCCTCCATGTCATACCACATCCCTAGAGATATTAACATTTATTGAGATTTAATATCTTCTCCCTCTAAGTGAACTATTTAATGGCCTCCCTACCCTACCCTCCAACCATGACAGATGGAGTAGCATTCTGCCATGGCACTACTGAATAAATGACTAAGGAAGTTTGCCCCAAAAGTATATCATGAGATAAAGATTCTCCTCCTAATATTGTTCTTACTCAGCTTGCTTTTGATTCTATTTTATTAGTATAATGTTTATGTTTAGTCTTACATTATTTTTAGATGTTTTTTATAAGTGATTCTGTTGTGTGATTCTTCTAGTGTCCTCCCTTCCCGATAATCGATTCGATATCTATAGCAAACTGTGTTGTATATACTATGCTCTCTATTTTCTAAATAAATCAATCCATTTTCATATGTTCTGCTCTCAATTCTGGTATCATATCTATATGCAGCATTATGAGAAAAGTGGCAACCACGGTAGAAGTCATGTAACAGAAAGCCTGTAGTGAGAGCCTGAGGATCGATGCTTGTAGTAAAGAAGATGCAAACCTGCAACGCATGATGTAAGATGCCTGCTTGGCATGGTGCAATGACATAGCAGACAAGCAAATATGTAGACCTATCACGCAGAAGACCAGCAACGCAGTAGTGCTGAAGCAATCGAACCTGTAGAAGTTGATTGATGCCTTAGACAAAGTGAAAGTCAAAGCATTGAAAGCATTCCATTTGCTTCAATTTTCAAGACTAAGAAGTAATCATTTGGCTACCAGTTATCGCAGTACTCTCCCATTGATTAGGATTTTTATAAGTCTGAGCTTGGCAAGCACAGAGAAAGAAGGAGTTGAGTCGAGGTGGAGCTCATTATGAAAAAATCCAAGCCTTCCCGTAGACCTAAGTCTCCATTTTACACTACGCCTATTTTGAAAAGATTACACCCGAAGGAGACGTGAGCAAGTCAGTCGAATTGTCCAAGAGGACAAAGTAGCCAAAACAACCCATGGAGCTGAGACGAACTATGTGGAGACTGCCATGTATGTCCAATGTGAAGGACAGTGTTAGAACCACTGAAAGCCACCAAAGAGACTTGCAGGCCATGGAAAATTGTTGTGATGCTCAAGAGAGCTCCAGTTTCTACTTTGCCTTGCTAGAAGCCCTTTATGATTGTGACAACCTTTAGTTTGATGAGATAATTTGAAAAGGACTTTTGGAATATTTCTTATTCGATGTATGCTACCAATCAAGGAGAATACGAGCAGAACTCAAAGCTAAATATGATGCAAATTGTGAAGACAAGGTTCAACACCCCAAGAAGCGTCCCCATCTCTCAATGCATATTTATCGTGCTCATCTCCATGCTCAATTTTCCCACCAGTGAGTAAAAACACTTTTAATTCTCTTTCATAGCAATAAAATAAAATATTTTTCTTTACAATGTCTATGCCAAATTTACTTCTATCGGATGCCCAACTTCACAAAGGACCAAACTATGCTGCTCGGAAAATGAAGATGTGTACCATCCTTCAGTTTGAAGGACTATGGGGCATTGTGACAAAGACTATGCAGGTTCCTACTGATCCCGATGCACTCACAAAATATGAAACAACTAATGCTAAATCCTTGATGTTGATTATGTTAAGCATCACTGATGATGTACAACCTCATATCAAGGATGTAGACAGAGCAAAGATAGCATGAGATAAATTAGCAACCATCTATGAGGCAAAAAATAATACTAAGATCCTCCATCTACAATCGAGACTTCAGACACTCTCTATGGAGTCCGATAAGAAAGTTGAGGAATTCTTACATCAGGTGGCTGAGCTGCGAACAAAACTATTAACACTCAGTGAGATGGTAGATGACCAAATCTTGATCCAGATCACCTTGAGAGCACTCCCTTCCCAATTCACTATGTTCATCATGACGTTGAATGTCTCCAAGCAGACAGTGTCATTCAAAGAACTCGCGAACCTACTGAAGCAAGAAGAAGCCATCAACTCAGTCCAGGATGAGTTACAAGACAAAGCTCTATTTCGAAGTAGCAACAAGGTCATAAGTCTCGAAAGGGACCTCTAGAGAAGCAACCACAGAAACAATAACAACAACAACAGTCTTGACGTGATCAAAAATCACAAAAGTTGAAGAGGTGTTGTCACATCTATCGAACCAACACTCATGACACTAACAACTAATGGTATAATGCCCTGAAACAACGGTCTTCCAATAAATAAAGCACATCAAGGCATGATGATTCTCAGAAATCGAAAAGGCATCCCTGTTAGTGAAAGCAGAAGGGACATCTCTCAACTCAACAAGATGATGGATCTGATGAGGAAACATGTGAAGAAGATAATTATAGTGCACATAAGAACTTAGTACTAGTCTCCCAGACCTCACAGCCCACGAAGAATATCTGGTTGATAGACTCAAGTGCCACTAAACACATGTCAAGTGACATGAAGCTGTTTGATTCACTGATAGAGCAACCCACTGGAGATCAGGTTAGGATCACCAATGATAAAGAGTATGTTGCAGAAGGAATAGTTCAAGTCACCATTCCTCTCAAAACACAAAAATGTACATTCTCAAAGTTAATATATGTCCTTGAATTGACATCCAACCTCTTATCAGTTAGTCAGCTTTTGAATCATCATCTGAAAGTGGAGTTTCTTATTGATAATGGCATCAAATCCTGCTTGATCTCATTAAAAGGTATGGTTCCTACTAGAGCATTTTTGAAAGATAAATTATTTGCTTTAGATGTTGTTTCATCTTCTACAGTAGCTCTATTTTCCTCTATGGTAGAATCTACTGCTCTCTAGCACTACCGTTATGATCACCTCTTTGTTAGATCTTTATACCAGCTAAGTTCAAATGGGATGGTACATGGACTTCCTAAGTTGTCCGATTCCTTTCTTGTTTGCCCTGGATGTCTTATAGGTAAACAACACAAGGATCCGTTCAAGACAAGCTCCTTTCATGCCAAAAAATGTTTGGAGGTTGTTCATATCAATCTGAACAAACTGTTACCTACTTCATTTTTGGGATACAAGTACTCCCAACTATTCATAGATGACCACTCTTGGAAGACATGGGTGTTTTTCCTAAAGAAGAGTGAGGCCATTCATCATTTCTAGATCTTCTATCAACAAGTTATGAAGGAGACCAGATAACCTTTTCTTCACCTCCACTCAAATCGAGGGGGGGAATTCACATCAAATAAGTTCTTGGCATTCCTGAACCAACAAGGCATCAAATAGAATTTGGTTGCTCCCTACACACCCCAATAAAATGACATTTTTGAGTGATGCAATCGCACAATAATGGAAATAGCTCACTACATGTTGTCAATAGTAAAGATGGAGAAATGATATTGGGTAGAAGTAGTCCAGACAGCTATTTATCTTCTCAAGAGGGCACCAATGAAGATTCTAAAGGATAAAACTATAGAAAAGGTATGGAGTGGTAAAAATCCATCAATTTTTCATCTACGAGCATTCAGTTGCACAACATATGATGAGCTCAAAATACGGCTCATTATTGACATGTTATTTCCCTCAATTCATCTCTCGAAATATATTATCTTATGCAAATCTTAGATTGTTAGATAGCTAGTACATGGAAAATAGATATTTGTCTTGTTTATATTGAACCAAAGATTAAACCTTTACTTTGTCATTAATGTCTAATACGTAGCATATTTTAGTGATTTTTGTTGTGAAGAATGCTCAAGAAAAAGACACAGGTGATGTATAGTGAATGTTCAATTTTGTCTCCATCCAACAGAACTACGGACTCCACAGGCTTGCTTCTACGGACTCTACAGGCTTGTTTTTATGGACTCTGCAGCCTTGCTTCTATGGACTCTATAGGCTTGTTTCTACAAACACTACAGGCTTTTTTCTATGGACTATACAGGTTTGTCTCTACAGACTCTACAGGCTTGTTTCTACGGACTCCGTAGGTTCGTTCCTCCCAACTCTGTAGGGTCAATTTCAAGAATTTTGTAAGGACGAAGCTAAAAATGGGGAAGCTGGCGGCCAAATAGGATAAGAGAGAATCATTCCAGCTAGAGGCAAATAAGAAAAACACCTGCCTACTGTTTTGTAGGATTTATTTTGATAAAATTGTATATAATTGGATGTTAGGACTATTATAAGATAGAATATCTATTTCATCAGATAATTAGATCTCTTAGAAATCTAATCTCCTATCTTTGAATAAATAGATCGACCAAGGAATCTTATTTCTCTGCATCCTATTCTGAGTTGATTATATTAGTATAAAATGTAAGACTTTCATCATTAAAAGGATAATTAGATATAGATATTAGATGATAGAGAGCAGACAATAGAGGAAAAAGATTTGTTCGAGCATATTATAGGTTTTACCCAGATTGTAATCATTTCAATTTTATGAATTATCACTTTAGTTTCTAGCATTGATTAATCTTTGTTTCTAAGTTTGAAAGGAGAAAGGGCCCACTCTCCTTGGAACCAGGAACTATGTACGGTATTTATGTTATGTTTTACTAATTCATTGTTATAATTAATTAGAATCTTGTTAATATTTACATTTATTCATAAAAACATCAAAATAAATTTATAGTTAAAAAAAAAAAAATCTTATTCCAAAGTCATTTCCTTTCTAAGCAAAGTGTGTTTTCTTTTACAGCAAACATGTGAAACAAATTTCTTTTTGTTAGTGAAGAGTGTGATTGTACTTTCCATGCAAGCGTAAATAGGAGCGTGATTTTTACTTTCAGCAAAAGAGTGGATTGATTTGATTTTTTCCTTTTTAGCAAAAGAGTGAATCACGTAGTTTATGACATATTTCTTTCTCTAGTCAAAGTTAGAATAGGACAATCAAATATCCCCATAAGCAGCCTTCTAGATCTACCATCCCATACCTTACTGCAAACAGCTTTGGACACTAGCCCTGGATGATAAGACATCAATTTAATATTGATTAAATGAGGAGTTAAATGACACTCGTCATTTTTGGCACCGTTGTTGGGGAACATAAGGTGTTAGTAAGGTAATAATTATTGGTCTAGAGTGAAAAACAAAAAACATTTAAAAACCCCATAAAATCTCATAAAAATTTAATAAATTGGTGTACCATCCTAGATATTGTAAAGGACGATTCATCCCAAAGTTTCCACCAAGAACACAAGTTGACACTCCAACATCTCTGAGTAGTGAACCAGAAGTTACAAGTGAAACCTATCTGCAAGAATCTTCTGAAACTTGGATAGAAACCAGGCCATTGCCATAAGTAAGCCCCATAGGACAAATTCCTCAAGATCAATCTCTTGTAAGAAGACACTATTTAGAAATTGCCAAAGATTTAGAAGAAGTATTTCAAAAATCTATAACTAAAAAAAAATTGAGAATTTTGAACAACCCATAACTAATACCACAAATATTCAGTGGGAAGATCATCCCAGCTTTGAAACATCATCAGAAGAAGAAATGGCTCTCCAACAAAATCAACAACTTGCACAACCTGTTGAGTTGTGGAGCTAAACACTTCACCAAATGAGTAAATTGCAGGTTACTGGAGTTACACAGTCACCGGCGTCGGTCAGGAGCGACCGACGTTAGTCAAGAGCGATCGACGTCGGTCAGTGGTCGATGGGGAGCTACCAGCATCGGTTACAGATCGGTCGACGTCGGTCATGTGCAGACAGGCAGGGATCGATGTCGGTCACCTTTGTGTCCAAAAAGTCTATTTTCATGGATGAACAGAATGTTTGCATGATAAGATTAAGTGTTAGTCTTAAGTCCGCATCTCTATCTTTAATAGGACTATTTTGAGCCCTTGATTAGGAGGTGCATCTAATGGTTGAGAATGCATGCTCATGTTTCCTAATATTATATATAGGATTAGATCTTCATAGCTTATTGGACAAGAACAGTACAAGACTGTATATGTGTATCAATCCAGGTTGTTAGATTTGATTGTAATTGAGAGAGAGAACTCTTGAGGGAAAGAGATCTGTACATCTGAGAAGTGTGAGAAGAAAGTGTGATTTTTTTCATTATATTTCCTTCTGGAAGAGTTTAATACAAGTTTTCAGGGTGGTTTCTTGTGTCTCTTATTCTTTGTTATTTCTGATTTTAGTTACTTATCATTCTGGTTTAATTCTGTGTTTAGTTGCTTTCACATAGTAATCAACTTTGTTGGTTGATCCCCAATAAGTGGTATCAGAGCTCAGGTTGACTAACAGGTGTTTCAGATCTGGTTAGTGTTTGTTGATTATAGGTCACTCACAGAAGTTTCTGTTTGAGTGGGAGAAGCAATGGCAGAAGAAAGTAAACTGAGAATGGAGAAGTTTAATGGCAAGAATTACCAATTATGGAGAATGCAGATAGAAGATTATCTGTATCAGAAAGATCTATACTTACCGTTAGGTGGCATTTCAAAGAAGCCCACAGACATGGAAGATGAAGAATGGGAAGTTCTTGATAGTAAGGCTCTTGGATCTATAAGATTGAGTCTAGCATCTACTGTGATATCTAATTTATCACAGGCAAAGTCAACGGTAGAGTTAATGACTACTTTAGCAAATTTATATGAAAAACCCTCAGCTTCAAATAAGGTATATCTTATGAAGCAGTTATTTAATTTGTAAATGCAGGAATGTGGATCTGTATCTAATCATCTAAGAGATTTCCATGGAATTGTAAATCAATTAAATTCAGTCAAAATAGTTTTTGATGATGAAATTAAAGCCCTCTTAATATTATGCTCTTTACCTGAAAGCTGGCATAGCTTGGTAATGGCAGTTAATAATATTGCATTTGCTTCAAATATTTTAAAAGTAGATGATGTTGTTAGTGTAATTTTGAATGAAGAAATTCGCAGGAAAAACATAGAGAAAACATCAGGGAATACTTTAAGTTTTGAAAGCAGGAGAAGGCAAAAAGAGAAGGGCAAGCATAGGAGATCAAGGTCTAAGTCAAAGATGAGAGGTAGATCCAAATCCAAAAATGGCAGGAAGATAGCCTGCAAGAATTGTGAAAAGATAGGGCATATAAGCAAAGATTGTTGGTCAAAACCTAAAGAAGACAATCAGCATGAAGGTAAAGAAGAAGCAAAAGTTACAGGTATTGTTGCACAAGATGCTCTTATATTCTCTTTGCATAATAATATAAAATCTTGGGTTTTAGATTCTGGTGCCTCTTTTCATGCAACTCCAAATAGAGAATATTTCAGTGACTATGTCCATGGAGATTTTAGAATAGTTTATTTAGGGGATGATGAGCCTTGTAAAATAGTTGGCAAAAGAAAAGTGCAGCTGAAAATGCAGAATAGCAACACATGGGTGTTGAGAGATGTCATGCATGTTCCCAACCTGAAGAGGAATCTGATTTCTGCAAGAAAGTTAGGGGATGAGGGTTGTATAATAACTTTCACAGTTGAATCTTGAAAGGTTTTCAAGGGTGCACTTGTATTGGCTAGAGGTAAGAGAGTAGGTACTCTTTATTTATGTAATTGTATTACTAATCATTCTTCTTCTATATTATCTACTTCAGATGTAGATACAAAGTTGTGGCACTAGAGGCTTGGCCACATGAGTGAGAAGTGAATGACTATTCTTAAGTCAAAAGGTAAGCTTTCAGATTTGAAAAGCATAGATCTGGATTTTTGTGAGCATTGTATTTTTGAAAAATAGAAGAGAGTGAGTTTTCTAAAGACTGGGTCAACAAAAAAGAAGCACAAGTTGGAGCTTGTTCACATAGACATGTGGGGACCAGCTCAGGTTGCTTCTATTGGAGGATCACAGTACTATGTTTTTTTCATTGAAGATGCCACAAGAAAGGTATGGGTCTATTGTATAAGGAAGAACTCTAATGTTTTTGACACTTTTAAGATTTGGAAAGCTTTAGTTGAGAATGAAACATGCAAGAGATTGAAGTGCCTTAGATCTGACAATGGTGGTGAAATTTACAGCTATAAGTTCAACTGGTATTGTTATATGTATGGAATACGCAGGCAAAGGATGGTTCCAAGGATACCTCAACAAAATGGAGTTGCTGAAAGGATGAACAGAACAATAATAGAATGTGCACGGTGTATGAGGTTGCATGCTGGTTTGCCCTTACAGTTTTGGACAGAAGCTGTGGATACTACAGTTTACTTGATTAACAGAGGACCCTCTATAGCTCTAGATGGTGGAATTTCAGAAGAGGTGTGGACAGGTAAAAAGGTAGATCTTTCATTTCTTAGAGTTTTTAGTTCTGAAGCTTTTATGCACGTTGATAAAGAAAATATAAAGAAGTTGGATGCTATGTCTATGAGGTGCACATTTATTGGTTATGGCTCTAGAGATTTCGAATTCAGATTTTGGAATCTAAGAATTAACAAAATAATTAGGAGTCGTGATGTTGTTTTCAATGAAAAGGTGATGTATAGTGATCAGCTCAAGATGCTGAATCAATCTAAGTAGAGCAATGTTGATTTAGACGAAGTGATGGTCCAAAATGAGCTTGCAAAAAGGAATAATCACAGACAAGAAAACACAGAGACCGATGTCAGTCAGACAAAAACTGACGTCGGCAATAAAGGAACCGATGTCGGTTAGATAGTAACCGACGTCGGTCAGACAGGAACTGACGTCGGTCATGTGGAACTGACGTCAGTCAGTTACAGGCCTAGAGGTGATCAAGGTCGATCACTGTCAGAGAATTTGGGTGGACAGCGTGTTGTGAATGAGTCTCAGACACCCATCAAGAGGTCAAAAAGGGTAAGTAAACCTCTAATTCGATATTCCCCTTCATTATTCTATTTATTTCTCATTGATGGTGGAGAACCAGAGAGTTTTGATGAAGCAATACAAGTGGAATTCAAGAATCAATGGGAACTAGGCATGAATGAGGAAATTGATTCCTTGAAAGAGAACCAAACGTGGGATTTGGTTGAGTTACCAACGAGAAAGAAGACACTGAAGAACAGATGGATCTACAGATTGAAAGAAGGTGAGAATGGACAGATGAGATATAAAGCCAGGTTGGTAGTGAAAAGATTTGCACAAAAACCAGGTATTGATTTTGGTGAGATTTTTTCTTCTGTAGTTAAAATGACTTTTATACGGACTGTATTGTCTTTAGTTGCTATTGAGGATTTGCATCTTGAGCAGCTTGATATTAAGACAGTATTTTTTCATGGAGATTTGGATGAAGAAATACATATGGATCAGCCGGAAGGATTTGAGGTCAAAGGTAAGGAGAAACTTGTGTGCAAATTGAAGAAAAGCTTGTATGGTCTCAAGCAAGCTCCTAGATAATGGTATTTGAGGTTTGACAGGTTTATGACTAAGCATGGCTACAGTAGATGTCAATCTGACCATTGTGTGTATTTTAAGAGATTGGATAATGGTAGATATATTATTTTGTTGTTGTATGTAGATGATATTCTGGTTGCAGGGTCACACATGCAAGATATCTCTGAGCTTAAGGTGAAATTAGCTCACACATTTGCCATGAAGGATTTGGGAGCAGCAAAAAAATATTTGGCATGAGTATTAAGAGAGACAAGAAAAATCACAGGTTGATTTTGTCTCAAGAATATTATGTGAACAAGGTGTTGAAACGGTTCAATATGCAGGATGCAAAACCGGTAAGCACACCTATGGCTAGACACTTCAGATATCTGAGAGAGACCAGCAGTAGGCATTTGTGTTATGGTGGGTCTAACACTTCTCTACATGGTTATGTAGATTTGGATATGGCAGGTGACTTGGATGGCAGAAAGAGCACCACAGGATATGTTTTCACTGTTGGTGGAATGGTGGTTAGCTGGATTTCAAAGTTGCAGAAGGTTGTTGCCTTGTCTACTACAGAGGCAGAATACATTGCAGTCACAGAGGCTAGCAAAGAGATGATATGGATGACACGGTTCATGGAAGAGCTAGGAAAGGAGCAAGAGAGTTGCAAATTATACAGTGATAGAGTGCAATTCATTTGGCTAAGAATTCAGCCTTTCATTCAAAAATCAAACATATACAGCTTAGGTACCACTTCATTAGACAGGTATTGGAGGATGGTGAGTTGAAGCTGGAAAAGATCCATACAGATAAGAACCATGCTGATATGTTAACCAAGCCGGTAACAAAAGAGAATTTGAATCTTCATTCAACTTTTGTTGGTCTTTAAGATTGAGTTTGAAGATGGAGAAGCTAGAATATGTTGCTATACAGGTACTGGTGCAGCTGTTTATCTCCAAGTGGGAGATTGTTGAGTTGTGGAGCTAAAAGCTTCACCAAATGAGTAAATTGCAAGTTGCTGGAGTTACACAGTCACTGACGTCGGTCAGTGGTCGACTAGGAGCTGCCACGTCAGTTACAGATCGGCCGATGTCAATCATGTGCAGACAGGCAGGGACCGATGTCGGTCACCTGTGCATCTAAAAAGTCTGTTTTTGTGGATGAACAGAATGTTTCCATGATAAGATTAAGTGTTAGTCTTAAGTCCACATCTCTATCTTTAGTAGGACTGTTTTGAGCCCTTGATTAGGAGGTGCATCTAATGGTTGAGAATGCATGCTCATGTTTCTTAATATTATATATAGGATTAGATCTTCATAGCTTATTGGACAAGAACAGTACAAGATTGTATATGTGTATCAATCCAGGTTGTTGGATTTGATTGTAATTGAGAGAGAGAACTCTTGAGGGAAAGAGATTTGTACATCTGAGAGGTGTGAGAAGAAAGTGTGATTTTCTTCATTGTATTTCTTTTTGGAAGAGTTTAATACAAGTTTTCAGGGTGGTTTCTTGTATCTCTTATTTTTTGTTGTTTCTGATTCTAGTTACTTATCATTCTGGTTTAATTCCGTCTTTAGTTGCTTTCACATAGTAATCAACTTTGTTGGTTGATCCCCAACACAACCAGGAAGGACTTTTTCTTTTTCTATTGTTGTAGATCTTAATGATCAAAGCCCCATGAAAAATATTTCACCAGCTAATTTGTCAAATTTCTGGGAAAGATCTACAAAAGATCCTGATCAATTCCTGTTTGAGTTTAAAGTGCTATGTCAAACCTATGATTACACAACATATGGCTAAAAATTAAAACTATTTCCCTCTACACTTAAAGATGCAGCTATGAGATGGTTTATGGGTTTACCTGGTGATTCTATGAGAACATGGGATGACATAGAGACAAAATTCTTGAAAAAATACTAATATCACTGCCGAGTGCAAGAAAGAAAAGAGAATTTCTTCAAAATCAAACAGAATGAGGATGAATCTTTAGAGGATTATTTGGATAGATTCATGTTCACTCATAAAAGAAGCAATTATCCACTCACTGAAGATGTTTAGAAATTGGTTTTCTTGAAAGGGTTGGATGAAGATACTAGAGATGTCTTAAATTTGATGGGAGGTAGAGATATAAATAAGTTGGTTTTTTATCAGATTTTTGAGCTTTGTACCAACTACTCTCGAATGAAACCTAGAATTAAGAAAGGAAGGTTTAAGAAATCTAATGAAGTGGGTAAGCTAATGGAAGAATTTGCTAATCTAAAGACAGATATCTTGGTTACACTAAACAATACTTTAGATGGCCTTTAAGTTAAGGCAAATGCAACATAACCCTTAACAATCTATTGTCCTAAGTGCTGACAAAAACACACCCTTAGAGACTGCCCCTAGATAGAACCAATGCTTCATCACGTGGGATCTGTGATGCAACAGATCATGATACCAAACCTTGCACCTTTCTGCCTATTTTAAAGAATCAAATAAAAACACAAGCCCAGTCCACTGAAGAAATAAATTATATCCAAAGACAACTTTATCCCATAAAACCAGGCTCAAGGACAATTTAATGCAAGAAACCTAGTTAATCCATGGATGGCACCATGGAATGTTATAGTTCCTTCACCTTGTTGGAATCAACCCCAAATTCCATCAATCCAAAATCCCTGGGCAGGACATGATTAGATGCCAACACCCCCATAGATGGTGCCACAGCCACAACAACAATGGGTACCATAGCAACAATGGATGCCACAACCATATTAATAATGGAATCAGCAGTGGAATCTACAACAACAATTCACCCAACCAAGAAGACCACTTCAATAGCAAACTATTATGCCACCCCCAGTTATTCAACAACAAGGACAAATCAATCAACCCTCAATGCCTGCATAACCAATAACAAATCTGAAAAATAAACAACTAGCACCTGTTTATATTAATCAAGAGCGAGAGACAATCAATGTTGGAGCTATTGAGTGTTTAGACATACATTTAAGATCAGAGAAAACTATACAAAAACCTCCAGTTCTCATTTTTAAGATACCTAAGGAAAAAAAATAGAATCATCTCAATTGAACACTAGAGAAGCTGAATCAAAATGAGCCCTAAAACAAACAAAGCAAAAACTACTACCCTAGTAGTTCCTTTTCTCAAAAGATTAAAAAAAATTGGTATTAAACCAGAATCAAACTTGGTCCATGAGTTGTAAAAGATCAATATTTAGGTACCCCTACTACAAGCTATTAGGAATATACCTGAATTAAACAAGATCATCAAAAACCTTTGTATCAAAACACTCGAAAGGAAAACATAATATCTATGAACCATTCATGTTGATGGAAATTTTGTTGATTTATTAGCAAGAAAACTATTAGTTTCAAAATATGCAGATCTAGGAAGCCCAATGATCATAGTCACAATTGGAGGTAAAGAAATTCCTAACATCTTGGTAGATTTGAGAGTAACAATTAATGTTATGATAACTGATACTCTCCATGCATTATCTCTTATGAGAATGCAACTCACAACTACCATTCTTCAAATGGTGAACCAGGCTGTAACTAAACCATAAGGGACAGAAAATATTGAAGTACTAATAGAGTCTTGGGAATATCTAGTAGATTTCATGGTCTTGCAACCTAAAACGAAGAATATATGGTATCCCATAATTCTAGGTAGACCATGGTTGGCTACTATAGAAACATTAATTGATTGCAGGTTAGGAGACATGACCATTTCTAATAAGATAAAATCCAAATGCATCTCTTTGTATCTACCTACAAAACCATCAACAAATTGCATACAAGAACTTTGGGTGGATGAATCAGACAACACATTAAACAATATTTTCTCATTAACTATGATCACAATTAAAAAATACATGGAAGAATTGAATGGAGACATATACCCAAAATCTACAGACTCTGTTAGTCTGAAATCTACGGACTCTGCCAGTCTGAAAGCTACGAACTCAGCCAATTCAGAAACTATGGACAGCCTTAGTTTAGGATTCTTAGGTCAGATAGAATATTTTGAAATCTCTACTTCTACTTCTTCTATTGTTTCTTCATCATATGATCATGGGGTGATTCAGAAAAGTGTGTATAAATTGGCAGAACAACAGCAAACTCATTTCTTAGATGCATTCCATTATTCTTTAGCAAGACTGATTCCTCCTAGAAAAGAGTTTGTTGATAATGTAACTATGTTTCATAAGTTACTTCCTCATCCATGTCCTCTGAACTCATTGATTAATGAGTTCAAACAAATAGAATCCAACTACACAGGTACAAAACCAATTATGGTATTACCTGAAAAGATTTTGAACATCAATAGTTGGTTAACAAATGAAGAGGAAGATCAACTCTTTGAAGTACTAGAAAGACATACCAAGGCTTTTGCTTGGGATTATACCGACATGAAGAGAATTCATCCTAGCATATGCACTCATCACATTTACATAGAATCTGTCAAACCGATCAGACAACCACAAAGAAGAATAAACCCAACATTAAAGGAAATAGTCAAAACAGAGATTCAAAAGTTGTTAGAAGTTGGGTTTATTTACCCCATCTCAGATAACCAGTGGGTTTCACCTCTAATAATCGTGCCCAAGAAAAATGAAAAATTAAGGGTATGTGTAGTTTACAGAGAATTAAACAAAGCAACACTTAGAGATTACTTTCCTTTACCTTTCATTGATCAAGTTCTTGACAACTTGGTAGGAAAGAGATATTTTTATTTCCTGGATGGGTTTAGTGGGTATAACCAGATAACGGTAGTAGCTGAATATCAGGATAAAACCACATTTCCCTACCCTTAGGGAACTTTTGCTTATCGAGTACTTCTATTTGGACTCTGTAATGCTCTAGCAACCTTCCAAAGAGTAGTTCTAGCAATATTCTCTGACCTTACAAATGTTTGTGTTGAAGTATATAGTGATGATTTCACCATTTCTGATGGAACTTATGAAGAGGCTCTTACCAACTTAGAAAGAGTATTGATCAAATGTGAGGAACATCAATTATCTTTGAGCCATGAGAAATGTTTGTTGATGAGAGATGAAAGAATAGTGTTGGGACACCATATTTTTATAAAAGACATTCAAGTAGATCCAAAGAAAATCGAAATAATCTCCAACTTACCGATCCCATAAATATAAATTGAAATTAAGAATTTTTTGGGACATGTTGGTTACTACAGACGCTTCATATATAATTTTAGCCAAATAGCTGCCCCTATGTTTGCTTCATTTACAAAAGATAGTACATTCAAATGGAGTGATAATTGCCAGCAAGCCTTTGAGACCATCAAAGCTATACTTGTTACTGCTCTAGTATTAAGAGGACCAGATTGAACTAAGCCATTTCATATATACATAGATGCTTCCAATATAGCACTAGGAGCAGTCCTTGGACAAAAGGATGAAGAGGGTAACATGTATGCTACATATTATATTAGCAAAAACATGACACCTGCTGAAAGAAATTACACCATAACTGAAAAGGAATTCCTAGCTATAGTCTATGCAATTAAAAAATTCAGACACTACATAACAGGTTATAAGGTATTTGTCTATACATACCATTCAACTATTAGATATCTTACCAACAAGTTAATTATGGGAGGTAAGATTATTAGATGGTTGTTACTCTTACAAGAATTTATGTTACTATTATAGATAAACCAGGAAAGTCTAATGTGGTCGCTGATTTTTTGTCAAGAATGAACACTACAAGTGAAGAAGAACCAATGGAAGATGACTTTCTAGATGAACAACTATTTGCTATTTCATCAAAATCTCTATGGTTTGCTGATATAGCTAATTACCTCACCACAGGGAAGTTTTCTCTGCAATTTTCATTAAAAAAAAAGAAACATTTAATCAAAAAAAGTTCTTTTTTTAAATAGATTAATAAAATGTTATTTAAACTTAGACCTAACCATGTGTTTCACATGTGTGTGATAAATGATGAAGCTTATGATATCATCAGAGCTTGTCATGATGAATCAAGAGGAGGTCATTACTCAGCTCAAAGAATCATACATAAAATCTTAGGAGCATGATACTATTGGTCTCACCTTCATCAACAAGTAAAAAGATATGTCAAACAATGTGATGTTTGTCAGAGAATTGGACAACCTACTCTTTCAACATAGATGCCTCTGCACCCTCATCCTCAATTGATTTTAGAACTATTTGAGAAATGGAGAATTAATTTTATAGGTTTTGTGGATCCTCCTTTCAAAGGAAAAGAATATCTCTTAGTATGTACAAACTATGTGACCAAATAGGTAAAAGTGGAAGCATTAACTCATGCTAGAGAAGAGATGGTAGCTGATTTCTTATATTTCAAAATCATGCAAAGATTTGGTGCTCTAAGGGAGATAGTCTCATATCAAGGACCGCAATTCATGTCAAACATGATAAAGTACTTCATGCAAGTATATCAAACTCAACACAGAAAAACCATCTCCATACCATCCACAGACTAATGGGCAAGTTGAAGTCACTAACAAAGAACTAGAAACCATTTTAACCAAGGTTGTTAATTCCAGCAAAAAGAATTGGGCAGATAAGGTACCAGAAGCAGTTTGGACCTATAATACTACTTGAAAAACAATAATTAGATTTTCACTTTATAAATTAGTTTATGGTAATAAACCTTTATTCTCTGTTGAATTTGAATTACAAACATTAAAAACAAGTGTAGAAGTAGGGATTGAATTAGAAGAAATATAGAAAGAAAGACTCCTACAGTTTAATCACCCTAATGAGATGAGGATGGAAGCACTGTAAAGAACTGAATTAGTACAACATCAAAGAAAAGTTTGGCATGAGTCACAGATCAAGCAACAGAAGTTTCAAAAGGGAGATTAGGCACTGTTATTTGACTTCAAATTTCAACAGTTTAAAAGAAAACTACAAACGAGGTGGTTGGGACCTTATCAGATTAAAGAGGTCTATGAAAATGGTTCCTTTTAAGCTAATACCTATTGATGACAGCAAAAGAGCCCTGTTAGTCAGTGGACATAGATTGAAGCTTTATCAAAAACCTCTCAATAAAGAAGAATTTATTTAAATGATAAAGGATCAAGTAGTTGTTCTGGAGAGCTCTGCTTCTTCTAGAGAATATGCTCCTTGATAATCTCGCAGTCCAGTAAAATTTAAAATATAAAAAAAAAATATATATATATATATATATAGTGAAAATCCTTCCAGGAACACTATTGACAATGTATACCCAAAAAATCAGCTTCATGACTGGCTATGCATTGCAAAAAAAGCTTTGGCTAGAAAACCAGTAATAGCTGGCCAAAGGGAAAAAATAAAATTTATAATAAAATCTCATCATGTCACTATGATTGGACGTGTTGACTAATCCATGTAAACTAATTTGTGCAGGATAAATGGCGAGCAAAAGATACATCTAAGGCCAAAGTAAGTAAGACATATATTTTATTTATCTATGTTTAATTAACTAATTATCTTTGATCTAGTTAAGACTTATTTTATGAAGATGACCCAAATTTGAATCTGTCGAAATGGAATGACATGACATAATGAAGAAGCATGCAAACAAGCCGCTAAAGGTGTATAAATAAGTGTACAGCTTTGATATAAGCAATTGAGTCGTCAATTATCATAATGACGAGATGTCATAAAAAGGAGTTTTAAATGAAGTAATAAATCATTGTCACCGTCAACGTGACACATCATTATTTCACCCAACTTCCAATAATGGACAAAATGGTTGGCACACTCCGTAGAAATGTGTGGTGTCTAACTGTATCAAGTCATCATATCAAACTATGAACTCATGCAGTTGTAGCATTTCATATGAACCATTCCATTTCTATAGAATTCAACAAAAGTTGGTCTACAGATCCTCCATGATTGTTGCCTACCAATCCTCAGTGACTGTTACCTTCCAATTTTAATAAAAAATTGGTCTACACCTCAATCAGAGTTAAAGAAATAGAGTTGTCTGTAAATCCTCGTAGAAATGGGATAGAAAACAAGATCAGAGCTGAAGAATGCAACAAAGTTTCATAAAGACAAAGCTTCTGTGGCAGTGTTTAGAGCTAATGGCTGGCTACTTTTCATTTAAAAGTTTCAAGGTTTCGACAAAACAATGGTAAGTGAATTCATCACTAATCTCACCCTTGAATTTTCAATTGTGAAAGGCATTTTTATTCCTGTTACAACTCAAATTATAAGCCAAATTATACAAGTTCCAAAAGAGGGAATGAGAGCTACAGGCAGAATTTTATTTAGTGATTTAATTAGTCAGTTTAACGATAATAAGCAGACTGGGACTTCATGTCTAGTAAATTCTAGGGAAAAATCAAAAGGGATTAGTAGAAATTCACTTCTTCAACTTTAGAAATTTGTAGCTAAGTGGGTACTCAAGTATATCATTTGTGAGGGGCAACACAGTCTTTTAGGAGGAGACGCCATGAAAATGTTAATACACCTTAAGCATGGGAGACAAAACCCTCTGTACAAAATTAACCTCCCATCCTTCTTATACGGTGCTCTGCAAATTATGTCTACAACCCTTAATGTTGCTCTTAGGCATCATGACCTTATTCATCTCATTATCCAACATCACTTCCTTCAGCAAGGACAAGAGGTCTAGGAGGAATTTCTAGAACAGTATAGCACAACAAATTCTAAATTTGCCTACATAAAAAACCCTAAATTTATGACAGAAACACTCATCTCCACCTACTACATCAGCTAAGAAAACAATGCCAAAGAATACATCACAGACTGTAGTCTCCATAGAAATCCCTTCTTCTTCTTCTTTAAGAAGAATCACAAGGACTCAAATCCCTGAAATTTCAAGGTCTCCATAAGAACCTCATGAATCTATAGTACAACCAATTCCCTTGTCATAAAAAAAAATTGAGATGAAAGGTTGCTACAGAACCTAAGAAGACCGAGGGTTTGATGGTTGAGAAGAAAATCCAACCTAGTATATCTCAGAGAGTGACTAAAAGAAGGAGAAGGCTCATTCTAACAGAGGAAGATGAACAAGAGGCTACAGACATTTTTAAAAGTCTTAAAACAGTATCTCATTCCCCCATATATCAAAATATCCCTGCACGTGTAGATGTTGACAAAATTCTTTTTGAAAGGAACTCTTCAATCATAATGAAGGAACCAATTCTAGAGGAAGAGCCACACACGATAGAGGAATCAAGTATGGCGGAATAACCCCCTGTTCTAGTTGAAATTGCAATAGATAAAGGAAAATTTGTATGTACCAATGAAAAAGGCAAATCATCTAATCTAAATGATCCTATTTTGCAGTTAACTTTGCAACTTTCTCAAGCTCAAGCTCTTGAACAATAACAAACCACTGACATTACTGAATTGATCAGTCAATTGCAGAACAAGGATCATCTCAACTCATTGTTAGTACAGAAATTAGATACAACATATGATAATCATGCAATAGAAGTTCATAGATTAGAGAAAATAATAAAGGAACATGAAAGTGAATAAATATATCTTTGGATATATGTAGAAAATTTGAAGAAAGAAAATAGGAGATTGCAGAGTTTGGTAAACTCTTCCAAAGCACCTGATATTGCACCTCCTCCTCTTAAGGTATTTGTTCACCACGGTTGTCAAACAAGTGATCCAGGTATTCCTCCCTTGCAAATACTACATCAAATTGAAGAAGAATATTCCATACTTCAACAGAAAAATAAAGACGCAACCTCTTCAAAGAAACTCTTGGAAAATGAAAAGAAAGAATTAGAAGCTAAGGTCCAAAATTTAGAAGAAAATTTACAGGATGTATGCAAATTAGAAGAATCTCTTTTGGCATATAGGAATCATTCTCCTGCATACAATTTGTTTTTATTTGAACAATTTTACAGATGGTAGCTTCTATGGATCTCTTGTCATCTTGCTTATAAAATTTTACAGCAAACAACATTTTTGAAAATTTTCTGAAGTGTTGAACCTAATAAGTAGGACTTGCTTTGTGAATTTTATTTGCATCATTTGATTCTAGGAGACCATGAGCACAATAAATTTTTGATAAACCTTCATGTAGAAGTTCAACTGAGGGCATTACATTCTACATTCAAAAATCAAATAGCATAGAAAATCATATTTGAGAACTATACAAATCATGCTAAGACTACGAGATTATGTGTCAGACCAGCCTTTCCTATTCTCAGATTGATCAAATAGAATTTTAATTGTGATTTATTAGATGATGAGGTTAAAACTTATTATTTACAGGCTTTATATGATTGTGATATTTCTTTTGATTTATTTTCAAGATAGAGTTTTGATTCAGTGGTGGCTGTAAGTGTAAACAGATGAGACCAACTTTTAGTGCCTCTTAAAAGATGAGAGGTCATGTCTTCAAATAACTTAAGATGGAGTATGAGAAGAGCGTCCTCAATTTTGGAAATCTTAATAGAGGTAATAAACTCTAGGAGTGAGCATAAATGGATTGGCATGAGATATGGACCTCCTTTTCTAATCATTCTTATTCCAGGATGGCAAAGTTAGGCTCCACAATCAGAAGAGCAATTCAATAAATGGAAACAAATGATTCAAGTACATCAAGGATTTACAAGCAATTCAGACAAGCATATAACAGATGAATTTAATGAATATGATTTGAGTCAGAGTGTGGAAAGCAGAAGCCATAGCTATGAACACCAATAAATATTTGCAATGGGACTTACAAAGGTAAATCTTGGGGGAGATGATGAGCTCAGAATATGGATCATTATTGACATTTTATTTCCCTCAATTCATCTCCTGAAGAATATTATCTTATGCAAATCTTAGATTGTTAGATAGCTAGTACATAGAAAATAGATATTTGTCTTGTTTATATTGAACCAAAGATTAAACATTTAATTTGTCTTTAATTTTCTAATACATAGCATATTTTAATGATTTTTGTTGTGAAGAATGCTTAGAAAAAAGACATAGGTGATGTATAGTGAACGTTCAATTTTGATTTCCATTCAATAGAATTATGGATTTTGCAGGCTTACTTTTACAGACCTTGCAGGTTTATTTTTATGGACTCTATAAGCTTTCTTCTACAGACTCTGTAGGCTTGTTTCTACGGACTCTGCAGGCTTGTTTCTATGAACTCTGCAGGGTTGTCTCTATGGACTCCGCAGACTTGTTTCTATGGACTCTGCAGGTTCATTCCTCCTGACTCTGCAGGGTCAATTCTAAGAATTTTGTAAGGACGAAGCTACAAATGGGGAAGCTGGCGGCCAGATAAGATAAGAGAGAATCATTCCAGCTGGAGTCAAATAAGAAAAATACTCGCCTGCTATTTTGTAGGATTTATTTTTGATAAAATTATATATAATTGGATTTTAGGACTATTATAGGATAGGATATCTATTTCATCAAAATAATTAGATCTCTTAGAAATCTAATCTATCTTTGGATGAATGGATCGACCAAGGAATCTTTTTTTTGCATCCTATTTTGAGTTGATTATATTAGTATAAAATGTAAGACTTTCGTCATTGAAAGGATATTAGATATAGATATCAGATGATAGAGAGCAGATAATAAAAGAAAAAGATTTGTATGAACATATTACAGGTTTTAGTCAGATTGTAATCATTTCAGTTTTATGAATTATCACTTCAATTTCTAGTATTGATTAATCTTTGTTCCTGAGTCCAAGAGGGGCAAGGGCCCACTCTCCTTGGAACTAGGAACTGTGTACGGTATTTATGTTATGTTTTACTAATTTGTTGTTATAATTAATTAGAATCTTGTTAATATTTATATTTATTCATAAAAACATCAAAATAAATTTACAGTTAAAAAAAACATTTTCTTATTCCAAAGTCATTTCCTTTCTAAGCAAAGCGTGTTTTCTTTTACAACAAACGTGTGAAACAAATTTCCTTTTGTTAGTGAAGAGTGTGATTTTACTTTCCACGCAAGCGTAAATAGGAGTATGATTTTTACTTTTAGCAAAGGAGTGGATTGATTTGATTTCCTTATTTTTAGCAAAAAAGTGAATCATGTAGTTTAGGACACATTTATTTCTTTAGTCAAAGTTAGAATAGGACAATCAAACACCCCCCATAAGCAGCCTTCTAGATCTACCATCACATACCTTACTGCAAACAACTTTGGACAGCAGTCCTAGTTGATAAAACATCAATTGAATATTAATTGAATGAGGAGTTAAATGACACTCATCAACATATATGCATGTCTCATCTCAAAAGAGAAAGAAAGTCGAGTAAAAAACACTCTCGTGCATATTATTGAGATATAACACTACTTCAAAAACATGTTATCTCAAGGATCCTAAGACGAGGAACATCTACGAAAGTAGAGATGTGGTTTGTAACGAGTCATCATTTGACTCAATAATGTAGAAATAAGAATCAACACCAACCACCTCTCACCAATTACTCTCTGAATCAGATGATGAAGAGAATTCTCATAGAGAAAATGAGCTACAAGGGGAGTTGTATGTTGATCTTAGATAATTATAAAAACCACCAGGTAGTTCTTCATATCAGCAGCAAAGTTCCTGTTTGAAGTGGGTATGAATCACCATCAAAGACTCCCATGTGCAATCTCCCTAGAATACTTCATCCAGAGTGAGAACGAGGAGTTAGACAAGAAATGAGGTAAATTATATATTCATGAGTATAGTAGTTGATAGCTCCAAACCTGATAATGTTCGAAAAACACTACGTCAACCTCAATGGAAGAAAGCTATAGATGTTGAGTATGACTCACTCATACTGAATCGAACTTGGGAACTTATTGATTTGCCTACAAAAAAGAAACCCATAGGTTGCAAATGAGGTTTCAAAACTAATATAAGGCAGATGGATTCATCAACAAGCACAAATCATGATTTGTAGCAAAGGGATATGCTTAGAGAAAAGGCATTGACTATGAAAAGACCTTTACACCCACTGTGAAGATCAAGACCATCAGAGTTATTTAGGCATTAGTAGCACATAATGGATGGAAACTTCAATAGATGGATGTCAAGAGTGCTTTCCTAAATGGTGATCTCAAAGAAGTGTACATGACCCAATCGGAAGGATTTGTTGATGAAAAGCATCTTTAAAAGGTATGTCATCTGATCAAATCATTGTATGGACTGAAATAAGCTCCTAGGACATGGTACATCAAGATAGATGATCACCTTTTGTAGCATGGTTTTACCCGTAGCCCCTAGGATTCCAACTTGTACATAAAGAAGGTAGGGATAAAAATAGTCATTCTTGTTTTGTATGTAGATGATCTTGTGATCACTAGAAGTTCAAAAGATCAGGTTGATATTGTGAAGAATGATCTCAAAATATCTTTCAAAATGACTGATTTGGGGCTACTCCATGACTGTCTCAGCTTGGAGATATGGTAGAAACAGAATCACATTTTTATCTCCCAGATAAAATATGCCAAGACACTCCTAGAAAATTATAGAATGTTAGATTGTAAACCTCTTTCAACACCAATGGAGAAATATTTAAAACTCTATCGATTCCAGGACTCACCTCAAGTGGATGCAACTCTCTACAGACAACTTGTTGGGAGTCTCATCTACTTGATCTACACCAGACCAACCATATGTTTTGATATGAACTATCTCTTTAGATTCATGCAGGAACCAAGGAAATGTCACTAGGTTGCAATAAAACATGTTTTGAGATATGTCCAAGGTACACTTGAGTATGGTCTAGAATACAAGAAGAATACTCAGTTCTACTTGCAGAGATACACCGACTCAAACTATTCCAAATTTGTTGATGATAGAAAGTCAAAGTTAGGATAAATATTTCATCTTGGATATAAACCAATCTCGTGGATCAATAAGAAGCAAACTATTGTTTCTATCTCATCCACTGAGGCAGAGTATCGTGCCACACGTGGAGCTGTGTATGAGGAAATATGGTTATGTCACATTCTAGTTAATATGGGCATTAGTGAAGAGAAGCCACATATCCTTCATTGCGACAATCAGGGTGTGTTGAAGCTTGTGAAGAATCCTATTTTTCATTAAAGAACCAAGCACATTAAGGTCAAATTTCAATACATTCAAGAGCAAGTATTAAGCCACCACATCCATCTCCAGTGCTTCCCAAAAAAAGCACAGATAGCTGATAAACTCACCAAATCCCTTAGAAAGGTGAATTTTGAGCTATTACGGGGTACATTTGTAAAAATAATGTAATAAATGGGGGAATGTTAGCATAGCAGATATGTTTAGTCTTATATTATTTTTAGATATTTGTTATAATCGATTCTATTATGTGATTCTTCTAGTGTCCTCCCTTCTTGATAATCGATTAGTTATTTCTAACAAACTGTGTTATATATATATATATATATATATATATATATATATATATATATATATATATATATATATATATATAATGCTCTATTTTTTCTGAATAAATCAATCCATTTGCATCTATTCTACTCTCATGCTTGTCAATGGCTAGAATAGTCTTGCCTAATAGGTTACTTCATTGGTCACATTCCTTCTGAAAGCACACTCAAATCTTGGGTTCAAGTTGCCTGGGTGGATCATGGCATTAAGCTTGAGAGTATCCAAAACATGACCAAAGGTTTTTTCTGTTAAAAATTTCTAGCCCCACCCATGAAGGTGTTATATTGAACATGTTGGCCACCTTGTATGTTTGAAACTCCCTCCTAGTGTTATCCCCTTAGACCAGAGACTTTGTTGTCACAGAACATGTTGATCTGAAAGTCCCTGTCTAGGTTGGCTTCTTGGGTTTGTCCTTGCCATGTTGGCCTTTCTTGGACCAAATAACTAATTATATAGGATGGATTGTTACTCATGAGTCCCAAATATTATACTTGTCCTGGCCTTAAAGGAGGGTCTGTGTGGAATTTGATCTTTCTAAGGACCTCAAGGAATCTATCAAAAATTCAAGTCGATAACTCTCGATATTCACAAAAGAAAAATTGTATATCAACTTTCCTAATACTTGTTTGTGTTGCCAAGACACACACTAGAAGATTAATCATTGTACTTTGCATCTCCCCCACAATAGGGCCCCCGCTAAGTTTATAGTTGTTAGTCTTAAGAATACCCAAGAAGATGGATAGCAAACCATTGGGGGGAAGAGGAACAATCACAACAAGGGCCCTATTCATATTGGCCATGGGATTATCAACAAGCCTTCTTCTAGATCTACACCTCAAGGACTTAATCCTTTGGCTCTACCAAGCAAAGAGGTGCCTCATAACATACTCCCTATCACGGAACCATTGCCTATGGAGGTAGTGTTGTCTCAACCTTGATTTCAAAACATGCCCCTAACAACAAATGTGTTCTATAGTTCTCAAGTATCAACAGACATATTTCCAGATGATCTATATTTTCCTTCACATATCACATGGTCTAATGCTGGAAAGCACTTCCACATCCCCTCTCGTAACTCTTTGAATCGCTCTCGAAGCTCTATTTATTCAGGTTTATTCAAGAATTCAGATTTTTTTATAGAATTTGTTGAGCAACCAACTTTCCTTATCTCCAACTCTAAGCATTTATTGAATAATAGAGATTAAGCCCTTGAAGGGCTTGATGCAAAGGTTATATCTATCGACACTCGTAATCTATGAATTATTTTTCATGGAATTTTCAAGGTGTTATATACCTAAGGATATGATATATTAATGTACATGGGTTGTTGGAGATGCTGACATATGGCACACATCCCTTTAGATAATTATATGGTCCAATATATTAAGATAAATGAGTAACTTGTACAATTAGTGCATTGGCTAATGGTCGGCCTACATTGGGATTAGGAGGTTACCCATCCATTGTTAGTTATATAGAGATCTATATAAAGCAGGTGAGTATCATTTTAAATCAATCAAGTAAGCATTAAGTCTTCTATTGTAAGAGGATATTGGAAGTTGTCCCCTCAAAAAGACATTGTGGAGTTATTCCTTCCTAAAGGAGTATTGCATGGTGTTATCCTACCTTAAGGGTGATTATTCTATTTTTGCATAATTGGGCCTAATAAACTTAGTTTGTAAGTATGTTGTTTGAGATTTTATAAGTAAGCTTACAGATATGGACATTCTCTACCTTCAGGTAGTGAAGGTGGTGGGTTTCCCTCTCTCAGTTGTTGCTAGAGTTATCTGGGCTACCCGTTTAATGTTTTCCAACAATCACAAGGTAGGTTGTGGTGGCTTTATGACATTCATTGCTCCCAAGTGGCAACCTCGTTTTGTGATGTCTGGTGAGGACCCCACCCACTGTGTCATATGGGCCTTTTTCAATATTGAGAATCACTCATTTGGCATTATTAATATTTATGCCTTAAATGATGCACATGAGCGATCGACTTTATGGAGATCGATTATTGATTATCTACATGATGCCCACTGGGATATATATGAGGATTTTAATATGGTATAACAATCAACTGACAAGATTAGGACTCTACCAATGCGATGGGCCACCGATGAAAGGGAGGCATGGTTATACAGGTGAAATAAATTTGGCTTTCATGACCCTAATTTAGGGCGCCTCCCCACACCAAAAGTTTGGTTCACTTAGACCAATATTTGAGGTGGCACCGATTGGGTGCTTAAACGACTTGATTGTGCTATGATTTCTACTCAATTATACTTCTCCTTTGATAGCATGCTTTCTCCATCGGTAGAAGCCTTGCTAGATTTTGCTCTTTTCAATCAGGTACCATATTAATTGGCATTTCAAAAAGCCTAATCTCCATAAGATATAATTCTTTCTTAATATGGCCCTCTGAATCATGGGCCCACTATGGCACACATGAAGCAAGTTTGGAATCTTATTCTTAAGCCTACTCAGTAGCCAGGGTGGACCTAGTGGTGGGCAGATGCTCTCAATCAGACGACTAGATTTCTACTTATCTTGGGCACCAATTAGCCAGGATTCAATGGAAATCCTACTGCACCACCTCATCAGAGCTGAGTTGGGATGTGGCCTACCTAGAGAAACACCCATTCAGTGAAGCTCTCTAGCTATGGGTGGTTGGATTATGCTATAAAATCCAAATTGTTGATTAGTAAAATGCCTATGGTGCTCAACTTCACTCTCATGTGCATTGGCTCAAAGTTGGTGACCAGGTCTCCAAAGAATTATTCCACATGTTCAAGGCCAAGTCAATCTCCCAAAATATGCAAGCCATTTAGGATAATGGGTAGAGATTCACGAAGACACCTAAGATGGTGAAGGATTTTGCCAAACATTATCGACAAGTGTTTTCATCTCAACGTCCATCCATGGAAAGCCAACAGGCCTTGAACCAGTGCCTCTCAATGGTTCTCACTAAAGTTATTACCACCCAAAGGGTCACTTGCGATAAGATCCTCTCTATGGAGGATCTATTTGAAGCTGTGATGCAAATGGCTAATGACAAATCCATGGGATGCGATGGCTTCCCTTGCAAGTATTATAAGAAAATGTGGGCTACTATTGGGGCCGACCTTTATTAGGACTACCTCAAATCCTTCCACTCACAGACCTTGGACTCATCCATTAAAAAAGGGCATATCAAATTCATCTTGAAGGTTGGTGACCCCAATACCATTTGTAATTGGCATCCTATCACTTTGTTTAACGTCTCTTATAAAATCACCACCAAGGATTTGGCACTCTGCCTTAGACATATGATGCATTCGATCATCCACCTGAGCATATGGGCTTCATTCAAGACCACTATATTATGGATAATGTTATTATGGTGTGAGAAGGCATGGAATGGACCCTTCTATCTCACCAAAAGGCTTTGTTCATTAAAATTGATTTTGAGAAAGCCTATGACCACATTGAGTGCCATTCATCCTAGCTATGTTACATGCTTTGGGTTTTGGTCCCACTCTCATTCAATTTATTTGCATGTTATTTTTTGATGCCTTGGCTTTCCTCTATTAATGGAGTCAATTCAAAACCTTTTAGCCTCTTTAGATCCATTGGACAAGGTTGCCCCTTGGCCCTAACCCTTTATGTTATTGCCACAGAAGGCTTTGGTTATCTTTTGGCCAATGCTCAATCGTAAAGCCTTGTGCATAGTTTATCCCTTCCTTCGGAAGAACCCAAACTACTTCTCAATGGGCACTTTACAAATGACTCATTTCTTATGGTCATCAAGGAAGAAGATGTTGTTTCCCATGCTATTCATTGCCTGAAAGTCTTTTGTCTTGCCTTTGACTTCACCATTCAATGGCATAAAATGTAATGTTACAAACAATCCTTTTTTACTCAACCTGCCTAGATGGCATAGTACAATTGGCACTAGCTTCAACACGATGAAATTTTTAAATTTTTGGGAATTATTTTTCCCTTCTAGGCCTCTCCCTCTCAGTTGTGGCAATACAAGGTGGATCATGTTGAGAAAAAAACTCTTGTATTGGATCACCAAGCCACTTTCCTTGGTTGGAAAATTCCAAATCTGCTCTAAAGTGTTTATTTCCACCCATGTGTACTATTATTCTTGTTGGGTGCCCACCAAATAGGCTATTCACAAGCTCAAGAAGTTACTGCAAGATTTCATTTGGTTCAAACCCTCCACCGATAAGAGATTTCACAGAGTTGCCTTGGATTATTGTTGTCTTCTTCATGAGGCTGGAGGTACGGACCTCATTGGTATCTCTCAACAAGCCTCTACCCTATGTGCTAAATGGATTATTTACGTGATGGAGGGAAAATAAGCTTGGAAGACTCTAGTTCATAATTACATTGCTCAAGGGTCCCACTATGGCTGTGCAACTTGGAAAGGACTTGGTTTTCCTAGTCTCCTTACCCTTATCGCCCTAGTAAAAGTGGTGGGCACCTTTGTCCTTAAGAGTATCTAGAAAGCCTAGGAAAAAACAAACCATGGCTATTGTGGAATGGTTTATGCTTTAGGGATGGTCTTTACATCAACCAATAGTATCTATGGTGGTCATCATTCATCAACATGCACGCAGTGCCTCTTGTCAAAGTGCCTTGGATTTGTGTGCTTAGGTTTTACTATAGAGCAATCTATATCATGCAAGACTTTTTCTGCAAAGAGTCTCAATTTGGATCCCCTAAAATGATTTATAGGCCAAATTCAGACTTTCTCTAGGTGAAAAAGGGTCTTATGATGAGATTATGGCAACGATGCCTATGGAGTTTCTTCACAAGATCTCCGTCAACTCTACCCATCCTTGGTGGAAAGACTGGAAATGGTATGAACAGACTTCTTTCCAGAATTATACTACTAGAAAAGGTTATGAATGGCTCTCTCCACACTTGCCTATGGTGGACAAACTCAACTAGAGGTGAAGCATCCATTCCTTCCCTTCCGTTTGGGGGAAGCGTTTGCACACTATATGGTTGGCTTGTACTGAACCCAAAATTGCACATTTCAATTGGTGTTTGTTTTATCAAGGCCTATCGATTGGCAGAAGGCTTGTTCAATTAGGGATTTCTCTACCCAACTGTCCTTTCTATGGCCACCTTGAAACCATAATGCACCTTTTTTGGTATCGTCCAAAGGCCCAACATGTCTGGACTTGGATTCATAACTTTTTCTAGCGCCTCCACTCAATTCCCTTCAACTGGTGACATATTCTATTTGGAGATAATCTTAGTCTACCTCCCTAGTACATCCCCAAGTTTGGCATGCCTTCATAATAGGAATTTTATTCTAGCTATGGAAAGAGCATAATTCAACATTATTTTCTAATAATTCTTTTGACTCCCTATTTGCTACTCATGACAAAACTACCATTGTTTCTAATGTGATTCTGCAAATACAAGTACAAACAAACAAAGTGGCTATGGAACTTGACTGCCTGCAATGACTCCTTCATCACTAGGGTGATGTGCCTTGCACCATTACTCGCGTACCACTTTCCCCTCCCATGAACACCCTATCTCAAGGCTAGGGTGACCCTTCTAAGGGTGGCTCTCATCAAAGCTGACCTCATCACCATTCTCGGGATTCTAGTTCTTTGCAACAACGTCACTCTCCCCCTTTGGCTCAATAGTGTGGTTGGGGATCTCCCCCATGGATCGACGTTCTAGATGGGTTTCTTCACCTCAGCCACCTCAACACGGTCAGGGGTGGGACTCTTTGCCTTTGACAGCGTGGCCTCAAGGGAATTTACAGTCTAGCAGTTCCAAGGATGGCTCTTTTTAGCCATTTGATAAAACTTTGTTGTAGCTTAATTTAGCCATCTCGCCCTTGCATGCTACTGAAAAAAAAAGATAATGTTGACCAATTGGATACTAATGCTAGATGGGACTCCATGGATAATGGGAAATACCTCCCTCGCTCTAGGTGGGGTCCTCCTAACAATGACCTACCCTGAACTAGTTTATTTGTAATTGTTACTTAAGTTGCCCCTTTTTTTAATGTATTAGCACTTTATCTAGGCTTGGCCTAGTTTGTTTGTTATTTTTATGAACTTGGGCCTTTTGATTCCTAAATGTGGCCTAATATGTCGTTGCTGGCATATCCTCTACCACTTTTTTTTTTTAATAATCTTATATATATTTTATTTATAATAAAATTACAAACTTTATTTCATCAAAAAAAACTTAATAAATAAATATATATACATAACACATATATAGATGACAAATAAAAATCTTTATAACATAAACTCTTTTTCAACTTTTTTTTTACATTTTTAATGTAAGATTAATAAAAAATGTTTCGTAGTAATTTAAATTGTTTAAACCATACTTTAAAATTAAAAGAAATAAATAAGCAAATTTATTTAAATAAGTCTTAAAGCTTAGTGTAAGTAGAAATTTGGGACCTACCATTAAACTATCCCCGAGTCAAGTCCCAAGGTTAACTCTCGATAATGACGACCTCCAAATTACTTTCCACGGCTGCCTACTTCTTGTTGAGGACTAATGTGACAAAGGTACTGAACAAATTTATCCATCTTGTGAGATCCCTTATCCATGCTTGCCCTGAACAATTTCCCAATCTCACACGCCTTATGCTTCATCTCTTTGCTCTCCATGATTCTTCTCACAGCTTTGCATATTTCATCTTTATTGGCAAACCCATCTTGATCCCTTTCCACCTCCACGCCAACCTTCCATTCATTAACAATTAATCTCGCATTAAGCCCCTGATCCGCCTGTATTGGTAGAGTAACCAAAGGCACTCCATTGCTCAATCCTTCCATCACAGAATTCCACCCACAATGCGTCATGAATGCCCCAGTCGAAGGATGAGACAGAATCCCTCTCTGAGGCGCCCACCGACTTAACACCAATCCGCTCTTCTCAATCCGCCTTTCAAATCCCTCGGGAAACACAAAATTATTTGGCAACTGTAAAACTAAAATGAAAGGCTGCTGTGTTGCCTCTAAACCGAGAGCCACCTCATGAATCTGTTCTTTTCTTTAAAAACTTTGGCTCCCAAAACACGCATAAACAACTGAGCCAGCCTGCTGTTTTTGCAGCTATTCCATGCAATCAGAGTACCCTTGTGCGTCTGCTGACATTGGCGAAATGAGAGGACCAACAGGAAGCACAGGCTTCATGGTAACCCTCTCAAAGTACTCAATAAACTTCCCCTCCAACTCACTGCAGGACTTTATGACTATAGCATTACAACCCTCTATACAGCTCATAATCCCGTCTATGAGTCTCATACCATTACCACTATCATCCTTAGCATAGAACCTATTTAGAGAGAAGCGTGCTTCAAAAAGATGCTGGGAAATAGCAGAGGAAGGATAGCCTGGTGGTGGCTGCATTAATTCCTTTACAGTAATTTCTACTAGGCTTTTGGCCCTGTGTGGAGAAAGCTCGTAGCTGCAATATGCTGCCCCAAAGGAAAGAAACAAGACCGTGGTTATGCCAAATTTAACCGCTATTTTGGGTGTCCAGTATTGTACTAAGTCAAAGACAATAAAATCAGGGGTGGGTATGCTATGCAATAGATTTTCAAAAGGCTTCTCTAGCAGAAGCACTGCACGCAACAAAAGAGCCCACAGATGTGATGGCGCGTCAGATGTGCACTCTATGCCCTTGGGCAGCCCCTCCACAGCGGGCAATGGCAAATCTCGTAGCTGTATTTTTTCATGATTTGCAAGCATAGGCTTGACTTTGGGAATATTTAGGGAAGTGGTAAGGAAGGAGACTTGAACGCCTTGATCTGCTATCCGTTTGGATAGCTCTGCAAATGCAGAAAAGTGGCCGTGAGCAAGCCATGGAAACATGAGAACATGAATCTGCTTTGGCCTGTTGCTGCCGCCGTGGTCGCCATTGGAAGCATCGCAGAAAGACAGATCCATCGGCATAAAAATAAAGATAAGGTTAAAACGTGGTCTTGGTGGGCGTGCTCTTGCATTGAGGGCTTGAATGGGAAAAAAAAATGTGGCCGGAAATGAATCATTATGTCATGTTTTGATATTGGTAAGCCGTTCTTTTTTGACTATTTTTATAGGGGGAATCTTTAAAGATTCGTGAGGAGCAACAGCACTTGAAGAGTCAAGTACCAATGGCAAGGGAGATTCGAATATGGGACTTATTGGGTAAAGCCCACCTTCTTTACCGTTGAGTCACCACCACAAAAGCTATTTATGTCATGTCAATGAATTTTAAATGTAGACGTTATTTATGGGTTTTGATCTTATATTAATGAATTGGGAAATGTCAATGAATTTTAAATGTAGATGTTATTTATCGGTTTTGATCTTATATTAATGAATTGGTAAATGTGTATATTAAATGGGAGTATTTGTCAAGGTTTTTACAATTTATTAATTTATTAGTGGAACGATATTAGATGTTGAGTATGTATCAATGATTGAATAATGTTATTGTTAGAGTGGGGTTTATTGATGAAACATATTGGTATGGTTATATAATTTTATATATTAGAAGTTAAACATATATTATGATGTGTTTTTTTCGATTTATCTTTCATGTCATAACTTTAGTCGTAATTTCTTAATTATGTTGATAGTAAATATTAGCGCATGAAAATATTTGTTATTTATTACTTTTTTGAAATTAGAAGCCAAGATGATAATGTTGTGTCATGCATTGGACCCAGTAAGCAAGTTAATTTGTGGGGACCCCATTATGTCTGTTTGTGTTCATGCCATTTGGGATTCATTTTAATAAATCTTTCATTTGCCTTTCGTTGAATTGTAGAGTGACATTTGCGATACTATTATTGTTGCTATAAATTTGTTGTGTTGTTCATAATATAATGATATCAATGTCCAAAATCAGTGCATTGTTATTTTTAGTTTTTGGAAGGACAAGAAAAATGGAAGATTTAGAATTGAAGGTGAGATTTCTTTGTAGCTATTCTTATTGATATCTGTCTGTTGGGGTTAAGACTTCGTTCATCAAGGAAACAAGAAGAAAATATCCCCCTAGTATGTGTGCTCTTGCTTTAGCTTCCTACAGTAATAATATACAGAGAGTGGATCTATGTAATTAGTTTTATTGTGGGGGCATATACAGTTGTCCCTAGATTGCCCGTATTAGGAAATGTTTTCTCACAAAATTTACCCTCCAACCATTTCTCTGCATTAATAGTTGTAGCCATTACTTTTCAATTTGAAGTGTCTTTTACTAGTAAAAAGAGTGTGAATGTGAGACAACCATTCAAATAGAAGCATATAGGTAAGGAGTGGTGTTTGTTAACAAAAAATAAATTCCCCTGTTGTCAGTGTTTCATGCATTGTTCTTATCCTACTTTGTATTTTTTCTATTTGCCCTGGCGGATTTTATCCATCTGATTAGAAAATTTTGATAAGAGTGCAAGGTTCACAATGTTTCTCATTTTTAGTATATGAATATGTCTTTTGGCTTTCATTACGAGTTTAGAGCTCATATACTTTATCTCATTTTTGCTATAAATAAGAACTCTAGTTTTTGTTGCCATTATCAAGGTGAGCCCATGTAGTTAATTAGTTTCTATTCCATTATCAACTCTGTTAATTATTGTTCTCTTTTCTTTATTTTAGTCAAATGGGATTACTTTTGTACAGTTCATATGAAGAATCATATAATATATTAATGTCTTAATAAAATCGATTTAATATAATTTGTAGTTAGTCAAATGATAATTTATCTTATATTTTTTTAATTGAATGGCTATACCTTATGTTTTAAATATATTATATTTTTAATTTTTTAAATCCCCTTCACTTAAGAGTATCACTTCATAGTTACATCTCAAGTCAAACTAAATGTAATTGGCCACACTTTAAAACAAATAAATTTAAAATGACCAATGAAATAAGAGCCACCAGTGGAGTCTTAAAATGGAGTTTCAAACAAATTATATTTTGCATGGGGATTTTTATAATACAAATTGCTTTCATATTTCTAAAAATATAGATTAAATTAAGTTGTTTACATTTCAATTTTTATATTCACTTATGTAGTATGCATAAATTGGAAGTATTATATAGTATTATAGATAATGAAAGGTTGTCCTATATATGTAAATTTACCTATCTAATTATTTCTTCATGATGAATATGGAACAAATACAATGAGTATTTACAATAGTGATGCAAGGATGAATTTGATAAGGATCTGAAAAATTATGTCGTATATATTTTTCTTTTGGGATTTATGTAACACATATGCATTCATGTTGTTTTCAAGATTTTGTAACATATAAGCTTTCGTGTTTGTGCTCATAACTTCATTTATAGAAGTATACCGGTAACATGTGTACTTAATTTACTCTTGTCAATTGAACTGCAACTATTTCTTATAACTTTTCATTATGAAAGGGTTAGACGAATAAATACCCTTCAACTTGAAATAAAGGTCAATTCTTCAAATTTTTGTCTCTATGTATGAATTGTTACGTCGACAACTTTTTTATACCATTATATATTGCAATAAAAAACATTAATAACATAACGATAATGAAATACCTTGAAATTTATAGGGAAAAAAAGAGTAAATATTTATGAAGCGTCATCTCAATTTCATTCTCTTATTCCACTCAGCTATCTCATGCTTAAATGTTTATATCTTTGGAAACCCTGATTTAGCTTATTAATCTTCACAATCATTACAAGCAATGACAAGGCTTCGCAACTGGGTTGCTAATTTTATTTGTTGTTCAATCTTACTCAAAAATTAAAAACAACTCTTGTGCAAAAATTGCCCTCTTTTGAAATCACTAGAAAAAGCTAAAAAAAACCAATCAAACTAACTCTACTTGGGGCAAATGAATGAGAGAATGGATATAGGGTCGTTCCCTCTCCTTAATCCCTACCCAACCCCATCTATCTGCCCGTCTATATCTTTGCCTTTTGCTCATAAGTAGAAAATTAATAATGCTAATTTATTCTTTACAAGATAAAATGACCTAGTTACAAAGGGCCCTGGTTACAAAGGGACTTAAAAAAAGATAAAATGGAATAAGGCAATGAATGAATATTTACCAAATAGATAAAAGGATTTTTACGAGAAAAGGAAATTTTAGAAAATTGATTTAATATGTGGATAAAGGATGGTTTTCAAAATGATCTATTTTTGAGTTGAATGAATATTTACAAAACAATTAATAATATTTATAGGAGCAAATTGGGTATATTATAGTGATTTGTAATGATTGAGACTGGGTCAATTCGAGTATGTCATAATCAAAATTAGATAAAAAAATTTAGAATTTTATGTAATTTTTTACAAAATATTTTTTATTCTATCATTGCCATCTACTGTCATCATCCAACTCAACTTGAATTTTTTAACACTAACATGTTTTATATGGCCTTGCCCTTCCCCACTATTTTACCATTGTTTAAGCTTGTCATGAAATGAAACATTTTCTCCCCACATCATTCTTACCACATCATATAAAGAAACACACAGGATTAATTTCCACTATCACCTCTACCAAAAATATAAAATTATTATAAATTAACGCTCCATACATAAAAAATGATATAGATACATCCCTTCCAACATAACTTACACCTTACACAAACCACTGTCACAACATTGTGCATGTTCCAATTGCCGAACAAGGTTTTTGTTAACATGTGTTCTATTGACAGATCATATTGGTATGTATAAATATTTAATAAGTGCATAGAAGTTGAATATGTAGTATCTAATACTTGTTCAACATTTATTCTATAAAATTAAAAACAACCAATCACGTCTTAACAACTAAGACTCACATATTGATACTCTAATGCACAACTATTGGTACTCCAAAAATTAAATTTTGATCATAGGTTTAAAAAATGTATTTTATGACCTCTCGTAATAAAATCAATTATATTGTAAAATGTATAATATATTAAACTTTAAAACCTTAATTGTAAATAGTTAAGATGACTTATTAAAATGAATAAATCTTTTACAATCTAATATGATATTATGACAACTTAATTCGCTACCCAAAATCAAGGTGCACAACTCGTAGTGCCTTTCCCCTAAACATAAATATGTCACTCAAGTGATGGAGTGATGAAGAATTTAATATCGGAAAGGATGGCAGCTGACATGAACTGATATAATTGAACTAGTTGAGAAGGTCGAAGTTTACGGTTTCACGTATGTTATATGTTTCCGTATGGAGAAAAGGACACGCAATTTAAAAGCTGATGAGGACTCCTGATAATGAAGATGACCATGGAAAAGATCTGTATGTTATGCTGAATATAAATATACTTTGTGCTTATCGACCTGTACTTTTTTAAAATAAAAGTCTCCCTCCTTTTAACATCCACATGCGAATGGAGCTCTAAATTAGTATTTTAAGAATTTTGTCAATCATTTTTCAATTTCTTATTCTTTTTGCATTACAACTCAAGAATTATGACAACCATTGGCTATGATAAATTTGTGTTGAGATTATCAAACTGTGGTCGTGAATTTAACTCAAGTTGCATTGTCACTTTAAGCAAGGGCATAAACTCTGCATTGTTTGAGCTTCATGCTACTCTCACCTTGGTTGTACATAATTTTTAGAGTCTAAATACAGAACATGACCACCCTATGACTTTTCACACCACTTAGTAGTGTTATTGAAGTCTTCTTAGTGTTTCGTCTCTTGTTGAAATGTGTAAGCATGTGGTCTACCACTTATCGCATCTGGGCTTGGATAATTTGGTGAACTTAATCGGTCTAACAAGATTATGACACTTGTTGTGATCTAACATCATTTTCATCTCGCATTGTAATTAGAAGGGAGTGATAGTTAGATTATGTGATTCTCTGTGCAAATGAGTGGATTTATAAGATGGATCAGATATAATATTTCACTATATATTATATTTTTATTATAATAATATTAATTCATATTATTCTAATATATATTTATAATTATAATATAATAATTTATAGTATTTTTTTGTATTGAGAATTGAGGGTTGGTAGGTCCTTCACCTATTAAACTAAAAATCTAATGAAATCAAACTTGGGTAGAGTCGAGCCATAACCCATGAACAACCACAAAAACCTAAAACCCTCCTAGAAGGAGTAAAAACAAGTAAAATTCAACTACATTGAAAATCCTACCATCTTACAAGAATACTCAACAAGCATAAATTAAATTTTCCAAGACACAGTGGTTTTCTTATGGGATCGGATCTCCATTTGACAACTTCACTTCTTTTTGAAATATGTTTTCCCTTTTGAGACTATTAGTCTTTAGAATCATCTAATTCAGAGCTTGCCTCAAAGGAGATTACACCCATGCTAGAAGATCCATCCAAAGGTAAAACACATGAATCATGAATATAAGAGACTGGCCTCAAAGTTTGTGGAGAATAAACGAGGGGGACCAAAAACCATGACCGATAGAAGTAATGCATTGGTCACCAAAAAAATTTGCACTTTTGATAAAAGAAGATGAAATACCTGAGGTAGGAGCATGAGTATTTTGAGGGGAAGAGGGCAGTAGTTTTAGTTTGAAATACTCTAATTTTACCCTCAACATTGCATTTGACCACCTAATGATGTAGCCTCGCACCTTCCCACCAAGATGTAGGTCTATTTTGTTTAACCTTACTAATCAAAGAATCACCCAAAAGCTTTGGATAAGCATATACAAGATACCTATGTGCAAAGCACCAACTACATCTAAAGGAAACCCATTCATAGTCCAAATGTTGCGACCAAATTCTCTGATCCACCTTGAGCTTAATTTCTTCAGGTAATCCATTTGAAATATGCATTTCAATGCACAAGCGAATGAAAGTTATTTACGTATGATTTGTAATTTATTTAGCCACATCAATAATTTTCCCAAGGGAGATACCAATAGTAATCAGACTGTTAGTTGTCCAAAAATGCAGTGGTAGATTGGGAAGTTTAACCCAAATTAGAGAGATAGATATACATCAAGTCACCAGGGTAAAAGCAAGATACCAAGGTTTCATACATAAAATTGCTTTATCCCTAGACCACGGGCCCAAATGAACAAGCAAAATTCCATCCACATCTAAGGATAAAATCACAACAAAAAAACTTGAGCACGTGGTTATAATACAATTTCATTTGTAAGAAGGGTTTCTAGTGCTTGGAAATCTAGGAGTGGAGGTTCACAAGGCTAAGCCATAGTTTATGAAAGTGACAAGTAGCGGCTATTAAAGAATACCAAACATCATATTTCAAAACATTAGCTCCTAATTCTACCATAAGGACTATTGATGATTTAAAAACCACACTTGGCACCATTGATGTAGAAAAAACCCTACCCTATGAACCTTACCTAATGTGATTGGATAAAATCACACTAATGATAAGGTTTGTTGAAGAACCATCCATAGAGGGAGAAGAAGTAAATACGATGGCTATTTGTGAATGGAAGACGTGAACCAGATGGTCAAGGGTAGCCTCATCGATTTCTAATATTGTTGACAAAGCCCTATGGTTCAAGCATAAAGCAATAATAGGACTCATAATGGTCAGAGGAGAAGACATCACTTCTCGAGAAGGCCCTCTTCTTAATATAAACTAATGAGTCATAATTTGTAAGATCATTATATTATATTTTAATATAAATGATATAATATATTTATAATTATTATTAATTTATATTATAAAATATATTAATTATTACTATAATATAATATAATAATATAAGAGTATAGTAATATATAATATATTATTGATATGATAATGTCATTTTCCTTTATTTTTTATGTGGTAGGGGATGAGACACGAGGAAAGAGGTCTACGGGTTATATGATACTTTCATTTTTAGTGGAACATAAATAAGTAAATTTCATTTCATTTGGTACATTAAATATAGTATTATTAAATTAATATTTTTAGTTAATTAATGGGCAGATATAAAGGGTTTAGAAGTTTATTTATTTATTATTGAGAGTTTAGAATGATACAAATATTGGTATTTATGTCTATGTTTTGGATTATATATAGTTAATTATAATTAATGAGTAAGCGTAGATATAAATTTGAGCATTCTTTCGATTAAGCAGTGATGACTAGGGGGTATCTAATTTTTCAAAATCACCAAGGGCATGATCTTGGCCCTAACTATTTGACTTTCCATAGCAAGTATCTAGAGGGATTTATACCTTGGTGGATGGTATATCAAACCAGCATCCTCAAAAATTAGACTATAACCATTTATAAGTGTATTTTGAATAAATCATTGTTGTAAAATTATCATATAAATATGACCTTGAAAAAATGCTTCTAACACTATCAATAACCTTACTCAAATATCTAGATAGAGTATCATAAATACAGAGACACATTTAATCAATAAGAGACAATTCCAAAACAAATTGACGACTAGATTCACGTATGATTAATTTGCCTTGAAAGTAATTTTTGTTTTTGATTGTATGATACGAGTAAATTTTGACCCCCTCTAAAAAAGTACATGCAATAAATTTGAATAGTTGTAAGTTTTACAAGTAATATATACCTTATATTAACATAAAGTCTCCATCTCAATGAATAATTTAATATATTAAAAGGGTTGTAATTCAACTAATGTAGATGATGGTTTGTTATACCATCCTCAGAATACAAATTCCTCTAACTATCTGACACAAAAAAATCAAATATAATGAATAAATAGAACCAAGGTTGGTCCTTGATTAAATTTGATAGATTAAATTTTCATTACTCTTGACAACACATACTTAGCATGATGTGTTTTGTTATATACTAATTACTCAAAAAAGCTGCAAAAAAAACAATCAAATAAACTCTACTCAGGGCAAATGAGATGAGAGAATGGATATAGGGTCGTTCCCTCTCCTCAATCCCTACCCAACCCCATCTATATGTCATCTATATCTTTGCCTTTTGCTCATAAGTAGAAAATTACTAATGCTAATTTATTCTTTTTTAATAGAAAAATAATAAGGGGGCTAGCACCAAGTCCCTATGGGAGGAGGGAGAATGAGTTTTAAGATAAAGTTGATGGATAGTATAAAGAGGTTATAGTTATGTGTATTTAGAATACATGTGACTTTAAATTTTATTTTTTTAATCATAATATTTTTAAGTTGCAAGTAATAAAAAACTATTCCTTGGAATTTAGTGCTAATTGAAAATCCTATATATCGAATTTACATGTTAATTGTGTTACCTACAATGAACATATCAAATTTATATCATAGTTAGAATGTTTAAGTCAATTATGTTGGCTACAATCAAGAAGCAACTAACCTTTTCTGTGAGTGAGAACTAAAATCAAACAAGTATATTATTAATATGTATATAGTAAAGTAAAGGTATCTAATAATATGAAATTCATGTCTCTTTCCAATGAAATTCATTTAACACTGAGCTTTAGTACATGGGTAAGTGCACGAAGTTGGGGGGCAAAAAATGGCCTACCCATGGACATGATTTTCCTGAAATTTCAAAAATTTAAACTTTTGTAGATAATTTGAGATATCTACACTCCAAATTTGAAGATGGTTTAAGAACATGAAATGTAAAATTTCGAGTCTAGTTTCTAAAACATCAATTTTTTTTAAAATGGTTAAGTATAATTAGGTCAAACATCTAAATTTTGAAAAGGAACTCCTATTTTTTAAAAGAAAATAGAGTAGATATATGGCCATGTGGTGCACCATTTTCTGAGCAACGTTTAATAATTTTTGAAACACTTTGGTGAAAATTTAAATAAGATCTTTTAGCTTGTGACCTATATTTTTTTATATTTTTTCAATGAATACTTTTTTCTATGAATTTTGCAAGTAAATAGATCCTAAAAACTAAGAAAAAAATGGATAGTCATCCGTGTGGCATGCCTAACTACCTCAAAAAAAATGAAAATCAGTTTTTTTTTGGAATGTGTATAGAATTAGGCCTAGTTTATGATTATATATATTTTTTTCACTTGTATCAATGAAAGACAAATTACATGAACATGTATAGACATGTATGTTTACGTCATGTAGTGGCCTAAAAAAGGTATAGTTACAAATCAAGATAGTTTGAAACCTTAAATTAGTCCAAAAATTATAAAAATCATATTTTTGGAAATAAGAGAGTGTGCTCGTTGTGATGGTATTAAGTTTTTGAATTTTCATGTTGAATTTCATAGTGTATTTGATGATCAAAGTTGATTTTTGTTATTTTTAATCATAACTCTCAAACTTGGCTGTAGATTGATAGGTCCAAGCCTTTGGCTCAAGAATCCAAGCCATTCCTGAGCCAAAAAGTGTGGGATTTGAATTTAAATTCAAATAGTGTGATCACATTAATGTATAACATGATCACATTAATAGATAACATGATCACATTGTTATAAAAGCAATAATATGATTGTGTTATTGTTTTTTTACATATTAAATTAGTGAACATGTAGATGGAACAAACCTTGGTTAACAGATAATATGATCTTTTTATTGATAACGTGATTGCATTCCTATTATTTTGTACATAAAAGCATGTGGACTTGCACATGAAGGAAACTTTGGCCAAAAAATTATATTTACTACTCTAAAAGGAAACTTTAGCCAGAAGTTTATATTTACTACTCTAAATGTAACAATATAAATGTAAACTTATACTTTAAATTTATTTTAGTAAATATAAGAAATTAAGGTCACTCTACATCTGGTAGAATTAGTCTCACAGTTGTATGCCTAACGATATGAAAAATAGTTTTTCAAAATCCAATCTAGTCAGTACTTAAGCATTTTTAAGGTCCAGGTATTAAACCTAAGGATTTAAGTACATAAATTTTGCAATTCATACCCATTTTTGGTAAACCTGTAGTCATTTTTTAGGTTTGTGTGCCTTCTAGATTGATTTTTGGCATTTATAGGTGTCTTAGGTTTGTCAAAATTGAAGTTTGAAAACTACTCACTTTAAACTTGATCCAAAGTGGTGTTATTGGGTTAGTGTAGGTCATATTAATGACTTACACACATCAAATGACCACTTTGTGTTAATTTCATTTGTTCATTATCCATCCCTCATCCTTGATCACTTCCTACTCATCCCTCATTACCCATAATTACTCTATCATCATTCCTCATTGTCCCTAATCACTCCTTTATTGACCCTCACTATCCCTAACCATCTCTAATCACTCCCTTATCATAAATAATCACTCCTCCATCGACCCTCACTATCCCTCATCATCCTTAACCACTCCTTCCCTATCCTTCATTATCCCTAATCATTCTTTCCTCATCCCTCATCATCCCTAATTGCTTCCTCATCCCTATTCACTCCCTCCTCATCCCTAATCACTCCCTCATTGACATTCATTGTCTCTCATCATCTCTAATCACTTGGGCTTATCATCCCTAATCATTCCTACATTGACTATCACCATCCCTCATCATCCTTAATCACTCCTTCATCCATCATAATCCTTAACCAATCTTTACTCATCCCTCATCATCTCTGATCATTCCCTCATTAACCCTCACCATCCTTAATTTCTCCCTCATCATCTGACGTAAGTATATACTCTAAAAATATCTTTGATTTCAATCATATGTTTTTAAATCCAATATAATATAAATTAACTCTTTTTTAGGACTTGTTGTGTTTTCAATACCCATTTGTGATAGTCAATTTTATTACTAAATGAATTGGATGATATTCCAAATTTATAGTCAAGTAACATAAGTACTAACATAAAATAGAGTCTGAATTTTAGTTCATTGAATTATTTTTGTTGCGTAGCTGACTAGTGAAACTTTATTTTGTTCCACCTTCGGTAGCTTAGTTCAAAAGATAAAAATTAAACATAAATCTCTTGTATAATTTTTTAATTCTTAGAAGATTTCAATTAGATGCAAATTTATTGAGTGTTTCCCATTCCTGTATGACTTGAATCTTGGTCAGGTTCACACATGCACTCCTTGTGTGTGTAATGTATCCCAAATATTTTATCTCTTGCATGAAAAATGAACATTTATTCATGTTGTCATAAAAATATGTTTTTGCAAAATGTGAAACATTAATTTAGCATGGTGTAGATGTTCATCCCATGTTTTATAAAGATTAAGATGTCATAAAGGTAGATTAAAAAAATGACATAGGTAAAGGACCTAAAGATGTCATTCAACATATCAATGAATGAATTCGCTACATGAATTAACTTAAAAGGAATAACCAACTAGTCAATCAATCCTTCCTTTGTTTTTAAGACTATATGCCAAATGTCTAGAGGTTCAACATGAATATGATGATACCCAAACTTAAGATCAATTTTGGAAAAGACTTCTAAACCATGTATATGGATTAAAAATGACTTAATATTTAGATGAGGATAATAGTTGCCACTTTAATCTTGTTAAGATTTTTTTAACTGATTCATAAATTTGGCACAAGCATAATTGGGCTTCTGCAAGGCAATGATTTGGGCATGATGTGTCCATTATCCATTATTTTATGGATCTATAACTTGATCTATTCATTCTCTAGAAATGATATTTTGTATAAAGAGGTTCGAGGTAGAGGTAGTTAATGGATCAAATCAATAGTATTGTTTAGTGTACAATATATAGGAACTTATTTAGGTGATTGAAATATATCCTTGTATTCATCTAGTTTATGGTTTAATTATTTTGTCTTTGTTATTTTTGGATAAACCACATTATGATATGGTGACATAAGGATTTTATTACATTTACTTCTTACTAGAACTGACAAGATTCTTGCACTTCCTAGTACTAATGACTGAAAGCTTATGAACTATGATATATGGTATTTTAGATCATGATAATCTATCGCAACATTTCAAGGATTTAATTAATAGACTCCATGTAAATGGTAAATGTATGGTTGACCACATGTAAAACATCACACACCTCTAATGCTAAGATGTCACAAAGGATTGCATCTTTAAAAAGTTTGATTTTGAACACTAAGTGACACTACCAGGTGATCCACTTATTAAGGACTACACTAGACCATACACTAGCGTATGGTTATGGATGATGTATAAATTTCAAGTTCAATTTTTTAAAATATGCTTTAGGAGAAATTAAATTATTTTGAATTCTATTCGAAATGATGAAGTGTATTGGCTCACCATTGACTCAATATTTTTAATTCATATAATTTCTTGTTGGGGGAAGTAGAGATATTTTTAATACCAACCATATCATTGGGTTCATAATATATTATCTACTTACCTTTTTATAGTGCTAGATAACTTGTACCTACTTTTTGAGGTGTGCAAGTAGAGAGCTCATAGTGTGACACTCCTCATTGGATTGAATATTGAAGTTATGAATTAAGCACCACTTTCCAATCTTGGACTACTTGTTCTAATCATTTGAAAATCATTTTCCACTCTCTGGTATGATGACTCAATCAATAGACATACAAATAGAAGGCCTTTAATGTAATTATTAGGATCAAAAAATGTCCTCATATGGAAAGCAATTGATTGGTTTTAGGAAATCAAATAACTTGGTGATCCTTATATTTACTACCCATTTTTGGTGCTATGGTGGTTTACTTGCTTCTTCTTTTTTTGATGAATTTTTAATTGTGAATTGCATCAGTTCTAATAGGCCCATATTTTTCATAAGTGTTAAATATTTATGTTTCAAATTTTCCTCCACTTCATTTTGATCACTATGTCTTATCTTTTATGATATCACTCAACTCTCCACTTGTATCTCTTAGCATTGTTAAACTCCAACAAAATACCACCATCAAGGTATTGAATGGAGTGATTAAGGATGATGAGGGACAAGGAGGAATTAAATAGAGATGATGATGGAGTCAATAGGGATGATGATAGATGGTGAGGGTCAATGAAGGAATGATTAGGGAGGATGAGGGAGTGATTAATGATAAGGGATGATGAAGGTTAATGATAGAGTGATTAGGGGTGATGAGGGACAAGGAATGAGTGATTAGATATGATGAGGTATGATGAACTAGTGATTAGAGAGGATTATGGATGGTGAGGGTCAATAAGGGAGTGATTAGGGATGATGAGTGAGCGATTATAAATGATGAGGAATGGTGAGGGTCAATAAAGGAGTGATTAGGGATGATGAGGAGGGAATGATTAGGGATGATGAGGAGGGAATGATTAGGGATGATGAAGCAATGATTAGGGATAATGAGAGAGTGATCAGGGATGATGAGGGTCGGTGAGAGCCAATGAGGGAGTGATTAAAGATGATGAGGGATGGTGAGGGTCAATGAGGGAGTGATGAGGGATGATGAGGGACAAGGAGTGAGTGATTAGGGATGATGAGGGATAGTGAGGATCAATGAGTGAGTAATCAGGGAAGATAAAGGATTGATTAAAGATGACTAAGGATACTGAGGGTAAATTAGGGAGTGATTAGGGATAATGAGGGATGATGAGAGAGTGATTAGGGGTGATGAAGCATGAGTAGGAAGTAATTAGGGATGACAAAGGCATGATGAATAAGTGAAATTAACACAAAGTGATTGTTTGATGTGTGCAGGTCATTAATGTGACCTATGCTACCCCAATCACATCACTTTACATTAATTTCAAACTGAGTGGTTTCCAAAATTAAATTTTGACAAACTTAAGACTCTTAGAAATGCCAAGAATTAATTTGGAAGGCATAAAAACTTTTAAAATGACTATATGTTATCGGATTTGTTGCCAGAATCTAGATAACGCTTATGTAATGGAGACATGTTCACACAAGATAAACAAGTGCACACCACATAGATGCCAAAGCAATTTGAAAATAACACAATAAGAGAAATTACACAAGATAAAATGGAGAAAACCAAAATCTGATTAACATGAAATGGCCAAAATGAAGAATACATATAGGAGAGCTAGTAAGTAACTCCTCCATAAATGGTGGTCAAAGCACCCCAAGAATAGACTCCTCCACAAAAGGTGGTCAAAGCACCCCAAGAATAGACTCCTCCAAAAAAAGGTGGTGACAAGGTGCTAAGAATAGAGAAATAACTCCCATACCCGAAATATTTGGTCAAATGAGTCATTTATGAAATTCTTATGACACCTTATGACATAAATATGACACACAATCTCCACATAAGCTAGCCTATCCCACGATTTAGGAAAACTCCATGTATGCACAAATATATAATATTCCCTAATTAATAAATAGGGAAAAATAAAAACCTACATTAATACCCCCCATAAGCGCAGCTTAGGTGGGCAGTGTGGAAATAAAAAATGGGTCCCGGCAACTAGGCCTGATGAGGTACCCATGTACAAATACAATCTCCCATAAGATAGAGAAAAGGAGAAAACCTGTAGGAAAAAACTCTCCCCCAAAAGAGAGACATAAAAGAAAATAAGAGGCTAGAAGGCCCCCCCAAAAGATGATGATACTGCAGATGTAGACCGCACCCCAAGAAGAGCTCGTAGATGAATGAACTTACTCTTGGTGAAAGGTTTGGTGAAGATGTCTACAACCTGCTCTGAAGACTGACAAAATATTAAGTCAATGATCTGACTATGAATAAGCTCCTGAATGAAATGCATGTGAATCTCTATGTGCTTGGTCTGTTGGTGCTGAACCAGATTCTTGCAAATCTGAATGGTACTCTGGTTGTCACAATAAATGATGGTGGGCTACCTAATGGGAATGCCAAACTCAGAAAGAATCCCCTGAAGCCAAATAGCCTTAGTAGTTGCATTAATAGCTCCCCTGTACTTTGCCTCTATGGATGATATAGCAATAGCATTCTACTTCTTGCTAGACCAATTGACAGATCCTGAACCTAGAGAGAAACTGTAACCAGAAGTGGACTTGCGAGTCTGTGAATCGCCAGCCCAGTCTGAATCTGTATATCCAACCAAGTCAACCTCTATGCCAAATCTATAATGAATCCCATATCTATGTGAACCCTATATGTAATGCAAGATCCTCTTAGTTGCTTTCTAATGCAACTCATGGGGTTTCTGCATGAATCTAGAGATAAGTCTCACTGCATATGATATGTCAGGCCTGGTGTGAGTCAAGTAAATGAGACTGCCAACAAGTTGTCGATACCGAGTGGCATCAACCAATGGTGAAGAACAATTAGCCTCAAGCTTGACTCCTGATAGAAAGGGAGTCAGAGATGGCTTGCAATCAACCATGTGAAACTGAGCCAATAAGTCAAGAGCATACTTAGGTTGTGCAAGAGAAATCCTTGAATCTGACTGTGAGATGTCGATGCCAAGGAAGTAGTGCAATAAACCTAAGTCTGTCATGTCAAATCTATCCTGGAGAGATGCCTTCATCGCTATAATAGCCGATGAAGAACTCCCGATGATCAAAAGGTCATCAACATATAGAACCAAAATCAAGAGCGAATCATCCTGCCGTAAGAAGTAGACATTGGGATCAGAATGGCACCTAGTGAAACTCGATGTGAGAAGGAAGGAACCCATCTTGGCATACCAAGCTCGAGGGGCCTGTTTGAGGCCATAGATAGATTTCCTAAGTCTGCATATTAAGGAAGAATATTAAACAAATCTTGGCAGCTGCTCCATGTAAATCTCCTCCTCTAGGTCTCTGTGAAGAAAGGCACTCTTCACATCCATCTGATGCACATACCAACCATGTGCTGCGGCAATAGCCAAGGTGAGTCGGATAGAAGTCATCTTTGCAACGGGTGCAAAGGTCTCTGACAACCCCTGACTATATAATTATGTATGCTTGTGACATTCGACTGTGAGAAACCTTTGGCGACCAATCGCGCCTTGTACTTATCGACTGACCCATCTGTTGCAAACTTGGTCTGATATATCCACCTACATCAAACCATCTTTCTTCCCTTAGGAAGTGAAGTCAAATCCCAAGTGTGATTTTTGATTAAGGAAGAATATTCTTCCTCCATAGCATTATCCCACTCAGGTACCCTGATGCCTCTCGAAAAGACTGTGGATCTAAAACTGAAGCAAAGAAGGCATGTGGATCTCTCTAAAAATCCCCCTAGTACGTCTGTCATCTACGGGATCTCCTACCCAAGTGCCAGCACTCTCAAGTGTCTGTCTGGCCCAAAGTGGCCCAAAAGTGGGCGAGTCAGGTGCTAACTCCTCATCCTCTGACTGACTAGAGGTGGATGACTCTGAATCACTGTCCTCACTATATGAACTCAAAGAAGAAGAAGAAGATGACTCTGGCTCAAGACCCTGTTGTGGCTGATCTGACTCTGATGAAGAATCATCATGAAGAAGTAGATCCGATGAAGAAAAAGAAGTGTCAAGTGTTGAGTCTCTAGGACTCTCCTAAAAATGGACACTTCTCTCGATGAAAAACTCATGTGTGACTGGATTTAGAAGGCGATATCCCTTAATACCGTCTAGATATCCTACAAAGATGCAAGGCTTGGACTGACGTTCCATAGCTTTGCATTTCTTCTTCAGAAGTGGGCCATGGTTGGGGATCTAATAACTATAAGATGCTCAACATCAGGTTTCCTTTTATGCCAAGCTTCAAAGGGTGTGATCCATTTCAAAGCTTTGTGAGGAACCCTATTTTAAATGTAGTAAGCACAATTGATGGCTTCGGCCCAGTAATATGGTGCTAAGGATTTGGAGTGAATCATACAGCTAGCCATCTCTTTCAAGAACCTATTCTTACATTCTGCAACCCCATTCTATGAAGGACTGTAGGTGACTATGCACTGCAAATCAATCCCCTCTATGGTGCAAAATTGCTCAAACCTAATGCTGACATACTCCCCTCCATTATCAGTTCGAAGAACCTTGATGGATTTCTCACTTTGTTTCTCAACAAGAGCCTTGAAGTCTAGAAAATTTTCAAACACTTCAGACTTTTGTTTGAGAAAATATATCCAAGTGTACCTAGAGAAATCATCAATAAAAGTGAGGATGTACTTGGCCCTTGTGAAAGATGGTTTGGGAAAGGGTCCCGATATATCACTGTGGACTAACTCCAAAGGTTGTGAAGCCCTCCAAGCTTTGCCTTTGTCAAATTTTGCTTCGGGATGCTTCCCAAGGGAGCACCCCTCACAAAGTCTTTTTAAGAATTGGACACGAGGCAAGCCAATGACCATGGCATTTTTACAAAGTTGCTCAAGATAGCGGTATATAAGGTGGCCAAACTGCTCATGTCACAATTTGCTAACTCCATCTGAATGAGTCAGCAATGCTATAGGAGAAGAATCTGATGTAAAATGTGAAAAGGTGTATAACCTGGCTTGGTGATCTGCCCTTCCCACTGCCACTGTAGTATCACTATGCAACTCCCTAATAGACATTGAATCTGGTGAAAACTCAACTCTCATGCCCCGATCAATGTGAGTGATTTGGTACACTGATAAGAGATTGGTTGAAAGAGAAGGAACACTTAGAACATTATTGAATGTTCCTCCTTCCATTTCAACTGACCCTCTCCCTGCAATAGAAACTGATGTGTCATCACCCAAACTAATTGAAGTCATGCTACAAGGCTCTAACGATGAAAACTCAACTAGTGAAGAGCCCATGTGGTGAGAAGCACCCGATTTTATGACCCATGAAGATGTAGAAGCTGCAGTTGCTACAAGGGCCTTGCCCTTTTCTTTCTCCTTACCCTTGCCTTTTGCCTTAGTAGAATCTTGGGTAGATAAATTTTGCTTGATGGACTCAGGAACACCTATGTTGTTCTTCTCTAGAAGATGAGTTAGGTGATCTATTTTTTTCTTCATGCATTTGTGTTCATCATGCCATGTCTTTTTACAATAGGCACACTTAACCTTCTCCTTCTTCGGTTTAGCATTGAAGGATGAAGACTCAATGTTATTTTTGGCAGGATTATTATTTTCTTTCTTCTTCTCGTGGTCCTTGTTCTTTTTCTTCTTCTCCTTTGTTGAATTCTTATATTTACCATTTCTAGCTATCAAGGCTTGGGGTTGAGTAGACTTCATTGTGCCCATTTGAATTAGCTTATCTTGCTCCTTAGTCAAGTCAGCAATGAATGAATCCAAAGAAGGCATTTTCCATGTAGTGCCAAAGGCACTTTTAGTGGCATGAAAAGTGGAGACAAAGACTGAATAGCTTGGACCTAGCTTTGTGAGAATAGAAAGTATGAGTTGATCATCTTTCTTCTCTATCTCACATTCTTTCAATTGCAATCTAAGGGCCTTAAACTTAGTGAAGAAGTCCCGTAGGGTGTCAAAGTTTCTAGGACTTAGACTTATGAGTTCGTTTTCGAGCTCATGACCTCTCATCTCATCAAACTTCCCAAACAAATTTTCTAAGGTGTCTCATATGTCATTAGGAGTTTGGGAGGATTCTAAGTGGAAGAGAAATTTTGGAGACACAGACAAGCTCAATAACCCAAAGGCTTCATCACTAGGTTGTAACACTTAACATTTTTAGCATCTGTTTTGGGTTCTACTTCTATACCCATGGTGATCATATACAACCCTTTGCTTCTAAGAATGATGGACATTTTAACTTTCCATTCATGATAGTTGAAGGGTGTTAGGGGTTTAAGTTGAAAAGAATCTATTTTTTAGCTGAATTTAGGTGAAGTTGTGTTGATTGCAAGTTGTGATTTTATGCAAAAATGAGAATGAAAGTGAAAATTTGCAAGTTGTGAAAAAGCAATCACACCCCCCCCCAAAATATTGAGCCCCCTCCAAATATGTAAGTGCACATTCAAAAGACATCGAACTCAGCTAAAAATATGTCTTAGAGCAATCAGTGCAAAGCTAAAGCAAACAGGACATCGGACTCAGTCGAAAATGCGTCCCGAGAGACCCAAATTTTTGGCACTTTATAAACTAGTGCATTAGTCTACGCTGTAGATAATTTAATTACAAGCACTTTTATAAAAAATGGCACCTAAAACTGAGTTACTGTTTGCAAGATTTTAAAGTTATAATTTTCCCGTAAACTAGTGTTTTTGCAAAAAAAGCACTAAAACATTAAAAAATGCCTGTTATGGGGAGAGAAAGTGGCCTTCCAACCACTCATTGGATTTGGCACAGAATGAGGAATCCAAATGAGGTTTGTGTGAGGGGGAATTGGCCTCCTACCAACTCAGGCCTCACCCTTCGTCTTCGACAGGGGAAGATACCAGTTTTAATTGAAAATCCCCAAAATACAAAACTGTCTAAAAACTTTAATACTCAATCAAATTGACTGATTTTTGTTTTAATCAAGCCAATTTTTCACTTAAAAAATAAAGCAAAGACAGTTTGGAAGGATGCCACGTGTCCAAGGGTGCCAAATAGGATGCCAAGTAGGAAGGGGCGTCCAAAAACAACAGTCAGAATTTATCTTGTACAAAAGACAAAAAAACCTGTTGGAGGGTGTCGTACGGCCTGTCTGAGGGCAAAACTGAAGCGCCTTGCTGGAGACTGAGGCTTGGCTGAACACTTCACCAAAAATGAGGCGCAGAAGCTAATTTCTGAACAGCGCACAACAGCAAATGGCGTCCCAAAAGAAAGACGCAGTTCTGAAATTATATATTTTTTTGCAAAAAACAAAAAAGGCAGACCTGGGCGCCATACAAATGACTATTGGAACTGACTGCAACTTGTTGGAACTTGTTGGAAAGGAGGTTGGGGCAGAAGTGAAGCCAGAAGCTAGGCGCTTTGCTAGAAGACTGTTGTTGGAGGGCGCTGGAAACTCTGAAACGTGGCAGCAGAAGTGGCACTGGAGCTGATGTTGTTGAAGGACATAAGCTTGGCACCTGGACTAGAAGAGTGATGCTGCCCAGAAGAGCTTTGAGCTGGTCCTCCCTCTGCTCCCTGAAGTGAAGACAACCAAAAAACATCCAAAGGCCAAGGATTGCCAAGGAAATGATATTGACAGATTTTTTTTATTTTAGACTAAATCTAGAATAAAAAAAGAGAACTCCACTCCTCTTGATTCTAAAATAAGCTAAAAGCATAATCACACACAAGATTACCGGGAAAGCTCTGATACCATATCGAAGTTGTTGCCAGAATCCGTATAACGCTTGTGCAATGGAGAGGTGATCACACAAGATGAACAAGTGCACACCACATAGATGCCAAAGCAATTTAAAAATAACACAATAAGAGAAATTGAACAAGATAAAATGGAGAAAATCAAAATCTGATTAACATGAAATGGTCAAAATGAAGAATACATATAGGAGAGCTAGTAAGTAACTCCTCCACAAATGGTGGTCAAAGCACCCCAAAAATAGACTCCTCCACAAAAGGTGGTCAAAGCACCCCAATAATAGACTACTCCAAAAAATGTGGTGACAAGGTGCTAAGAATAGAGAAATAACTCCCATACCCAAAATCACCGGTCAAATGAGTCATTTATGACATTCTTATGACACTTTATGACACAAATATGACACACAATCTCCACATAAACTAGCATATCCCACGAATGTAGGAAAAATCCATGTATGCACAAATATATATTATTCCCTAATTAATAAATAGGAAAAAATAAAAACCTACACTAATATATGTTTACCAAAAATGGACATCAATTACAAAAATTGTCCTAAAATCTTTAGGTTTAATACTTAGAACCTAAAAATGCCTAAGTACTGACCAGATTATATTTTTAAAACCTATTTTCCACATTGTAAGGAGTGAAACTATGGGACTAACTCTATCAGATGTAAAGTGACCCTAATTTATTATATTTACTAAAATAAATTTAAAGTTTCCTTCATGTGCAACTCCACATGCTTTTATGTGAAAAATAATAGGAAGATGATCACATTATTAATAATTTGATCGCATTATTGATAACACAATTATATTATTAATAACATGATCACATTATTGATAATGTGATCATGTTACTTGTTAACCAAGGTTTGTTATGTCTACATATTCACTGCTTTAATGTGCAAAATAATAGTAATGCAGTTGCATCATTATTTTTATAGTAATGTGATTGTGTTATACATTAAGGTGATCGCATTATGGCTTGGTAACTACCTATCCATAATTTAAATAATGTGATCATGCTATGTCAATAACATGATTGCATTATTTAATAATGTGATTGCATCATGTAAAATATCCATAGAATTGTCCCCCAACTCCAAGCACTTACCGACATCTAGATAAATATTGTGATCTTTAATTGAGAATCGTATTCATTTGAGTGTTATTAAAGAATAAAATTTTGGAATATGTGTAGATCCTACACAATAAACACATGCAGCATGAATAAAAAACAATTTACCAAAAAATATTATGCAGTGAGAATTAAATATTGTTGGAAACCAAAAAAATGAACCAAAATTACAAAATGCAAACCTTTACAAGATTATGCTTGTATAACATTAGAGATGTTGGGCATGGTAAATGAAAAATGATGCCAATATTTATAGACATGAGATATGTGAGTTGCAAAAATAAGAGGACACAATCGAAGTATTTTTAGTCCTTATGTAATTCAATATAAACATTTTTTTTTATTTGCTCATAAATTTATAATCGATCAAGAAAATATTGTCAACTAACTCCAAAATGAATTATTACTTTTATCTTTGGATTTTTATTATAGATTTTCAATGCATGTTGGTTGATGCATAACTCATAAATTACTACTATTTTGTAATGCGAACAAAAGCAAAGTGATTTGCTACTATTATTTTTATAAATTTTAAAAGAATCTAACCAACTAGCAATTATTAAACTATTTAGCAACAAAAAATATATTGTAACTTATTTCCTACATAAAAACTTTAACCCTTGAAAAAAAGTTCACAAAAACATTGCAAAAAGATTAAAATATTAAAATTGAAGCTTTAAATATTGCATAAAATCTTTACAATTCAAAATATCTATTTATTGATGCAACTCATGATTCTTCTTTTGTCTTTTTTTTTTACTAAGAAACAATACAAAAAATATCTTACCTAAAAATAATGATGCATACCCGAAGACAATTTGGCTTGGCACGAAGTCTTATAGCTTAGACAAGGTTTTTAAGATAGGTTGACATAGTTGTGTTATGTCTACGGTTGTTCAAAAGTGGAAATAATAAATAAAGATAACTCCATAAAATATCTTTTTACTTCAAATGTAGTGCATCTTAACTAGATTCAAAGTATTTATAGTCCTTATTTAATTCAAATATATTAGAATGAAAGATAGTTACCTCTTTGTCATTAGCTTTTATTAGTTGATCCAATGTATGGCATGCAATGAATTTGATCTTGAAGGAGCTACCATGATTCTTGGAACTAGTTAAAGCATTCCCATAGAATTGGCACTGGACTATTTTATTTAAAACAACTTCACTTAATTTATGTGAAAGAGAATATATATAGTTATAAATGCATTGTTTAAATTTGACAACAAGACATTATATCATGTTTTTTCAATTAAAAATGGCTATGATACTTAACGATGAAAGATAAGTTGGATTTTTTACTCATTGTGCCTTGTACAAATGCCTCGTCTGTTTATCACACTATTAATATTTGGTCTTGATTCAAGTGAAATGACCCACAACATTTGTAAAAGCCAGTCAATCAGCCTTAAATAAATTATATTATTTTATCCATGCCATTAAAACAACTATTATTTTTATTTTCCCACCAATCTATGAAATCTGATTGGCAATGACATTCAACAATAATGCAATTTTATTTGTTCAATACTGATGCATGTATTTTTTTCTTCTTTTTCTATGCATGTTGATTAAAATGAAGATAAACACAAAATTGAAGTTTTTCAATGTCTCACCTTTGGAACCAAATCCAGGATTGCATAACATTAGTAATGAAATTTGTAGTGAGGGCAACTTGCATAATAACAATAGCTACATCAATGATTGAGAAATACATATACAAACAAGAAACATTATGACATTCTTAGTAAAGGTTTAGAACATAAGATTTCAATTTGTTTTGATGATGACATGGCATCCAAGTTCATATTACAAAGGTAATTAAATAGTTGTAAACTTGGAAGTGGTGATATATATATATATATATATATATATATATATATATATATATATATATATATAATGAATGCTTAATCAAAAGACTAAGTGGAAGTCTTAGTGGTGGTATTCTAATAATCTATGTATGTAAAAACATTTCATGTTAATCAACTTTGTCAAAGCTTTCATACTAAAACATGACTTGTATTCCTTGATGGTCATCTCATCATATCTAATCTTGGACATATGTGAATATGTGTTTCACAAGTTGAGACCAAGGTTTATTCAAAGTATAGTTTTGAATTAATGACATATATGACATTGATTAATGTTGTAATAAAGTTATGGACAATTATCTGAGGAAGAGTAATATATTACATGTTGCATTTATCCAATATGATTACCTTTGACTCTTTTATTATTTGTCATTTATCAAATTTCAAGTAATGTATTTGGTTCTTATTCATCAAACAATAGTAAGTGTTTAGTGACAATGGCGATACAAGTAAAGAGCCAATCTTATTTATGTAAGATGTGCAAGAAAAAAAGGGGGTTAGCTATGGGCAAATGTAATTACAGAAGATTGAAGATTTTAAAATAAAAATATCTAATGTACTTTCTTATACATTAATAAATATACTTTAAAACTAAACATACAAGGATTTATAAGTAATATTTTTTATATTATTTGGTGAGGATTCAGAATCATGGATCTAAAAACTAAATGACTGCATCACTCCATTTCATTTGCCCTACCACCACTATTAATATGAAATTGAAGTTGAGGTCAGATACTGGAAAATACCCTTGATGCAGAGGCATTAGGTAGAAGTCATCTTAGCATCATAATCTGATTCTCTATTCAACTGGTCACATGCGCTTGGTGACTTGTCCTTGATTTTCCTTGCTTAGAGCTAGTTGTACTCTCCTTTATGTCAATGGGTTTGTTATCCTCTTTATGTGAAATCTATTATTGAGGTTCTCTTGATGTTTATATATCTTTCACTTTACATTAATATTTTGTTTCTACCTCATACTATTCATCTATCTCACAAATTTGATTCCAATCTCTTTTAGTTGCTTTTTAAGCACCTTCTTCGGTTCACAAGGATCAAATCTCTCTCTGGGTTCCAAGAGTTCATTCACTATGATTGAATGGTCTAAAATGGACTCAACATACATATATATATCTCTATAATCTATCAACTCACCCTTCTTTGCTTCTTTCCACACAATTCACTCTTCCTAGTTACACTAGGCTAGTAGCCTTTTTTGAGCCTTTTCCTCTATTTTGGCGAACCTGTCACCTTATCCAAATATTTTATTGGCATTCCTAGTTTTTATTTATCCCAATTTACATGTTTATAATGTTTCATAATCCAATTCTTTTGCTAACTAGTACTTCCTTTGGAAAACCATCTTTTTTAGGCCTAATTAGGCTTATTTCAATCCCTTGATGGTCAAATCCATACATGTACAGTTATTAAAACCCTAAAACTAATTACAATAGTGATATCACATGGATTTATGTTATATTGCAAAATATCACGTGAAATAGATGATTAAAACTCATTTTAGAGGTAAAACCCTAATTTTAGGGTTTCATGCACCAGCATAGGGCTGAAGGCCTTCAAAAGTATCTAACTTGCATTGTATTGGATTTCAAAATATCATTCCACTTTAATTAGGACTATCTTGACATTTTCTAACTCCAATGATAACTTGTCCAAAACAATGCATATATAGTCAATTAAGCATACTTTTATAACAGTGCAAGGGTTTTCTCGAATTGAGTTACTCTATAAAGATTCCAAAGTTTCACAAAAGGAAACTTAAGTCATTGAAACACCTCAAAACCACACTAAAAATTAGTGATCACCACATTCTCCTAATCCATTGATCTTATACAGTGTTTCCAAATCACTAAACAATGCAAACATGGGTTTGAATCACTATACAGAGAACTGAGTTACTACCAACCTACTTGACAGGGTTTTTATGACTAAATCCCTAAAAAATCTTGTTATTTACTCTATATAATACAATAAAACATCAATCTTAAGTCCATATATGATTCAAGCATATGAAACTTTATCCCAGTTCTCTATAACAGGGGTTTATCTGCAGTCATTAAGAGATTTATCTATAGCAATAAGATTTATGATTGCTAAGTAGTGTTTAATCTAATGAAAATTGAGCACCAAAAATTATTCATCCATTATGGTATCAATATACTATATCTCTCTATCTCCATTATCATCTTTTTTTAAACTTACACTTGCATATTTGGCACTTCTCATGTAAACAGGGTTACTAGTAAAACTGGGATCTGACAGTTTATCGGTACTTACCACTTCTCTATAACCTATGTGTTAAGCTTCATATCTTCTTGAACTCAACAAGGAAATTTTCATAAACATTTACCCTCACCAATATTAATTATAGACTACTAGTGTTTTAATTCTTTAAACCTAAATGTTGAACTTGTTCCTTGACTGTAACATAGTTAGCAGGGGCTTGATCATTCAAAGGCCTTTAGCTTGAGATTATCCAACTACCACATTATTCCACCCACATGAATATATACACAACTTATAATGCATGCAAGGATTAATCCATGATTTGTTTCAACTCTTCCAAAATTAAGGAAACACATATGTTCTTGTTCTTGGATTGTGATATGCCATTCATACCAACCTACAAGAATTCATAGAAAGATGCACACATAGCCTTATTGGCTCAACTATTACAAAGAAAAAAAATTTAATCATCAATGATTATATATAGAATATATAAATCACACAAAATAGTTCTTCTCAATCATTTAGGCCATTCATGTCTATTATAAAATTGTCCATTATAAGGATTTGCTCATCTTACTTATGAGGGTTTTCTGTTCTTTTTCTTATCAAACCCACCTCTCTCTTCCTTCATGAAGATCTCCCTCCTTTCCTATACCATCTTTTTTTCCAATAACTCTTATTTTCTGATTTTTAACGTAAGTTTTTTCAAAATAGTTACAAAAACCACTTCTTGTTCTTGAACCCCAACGTACAAGAGTACTTCCACACCTATGTATATGACTTGTCTCAAGTTACAAACATGGAATGTATTCAAAACCTTATATCATGACTTTAATGACCCCTTAAAACCAACTTTAATCATATACACACTCCAATACATGTATTCTACCCTCTTTGGCTCACTTTCAATATTCGAATTTTCAAATGTCTAGTTTTGGAGGGAAAACACCTATAGACCACATCACTCAACTCTATGACTTCATATAGATTTCTAAGACATAAATGGACCTAATAATGTCCCTCAAACACCTTAACATCCACTTTGAATATATTTTACCCCTTTTATGGACTAAAACACAAAAATGACAACTATTGGGCTTGATGCTCTTGTATCATACTCCCTAGGAGGGAGGAAAATTTTGAGCCACCTTATTTATTCCTTGCTTTCCAATTGATCTTTTAAGGGTCTTTCATGCTCAACATGTTGTTTTTCCTTTGTTTTATTACCTTTTTCTTTGCCAAACTCTTGTTTTTCTTCCTTGTGGCCTTGTCTAGTCTTTGCCTCCATGCATAATCCAACTCCATGAAGCACTCCAAATACTATATCTCCTTACATGCTATACATTCCACTATTTCCAATTCATCTTGATCTCTACCATGCTCAGTTGAAATCAACTTGTGTGTACTTGTATTCCTCATGCTTGCTTCATGACTTGTTTCCTCTTTGTTTTCACTTATTTCTTGCTTCTTGAGTGATATTTTTTCCTTATGCTTACTAACATCTTCTTCCTTGGGCTCTAATGGCATATTTTTCATTTCAACCTTTATAATTTGTCCCATTTTACTTTCTCTTACTGCCTCTACTTCACTTTCCTTCTCTTTTTGGTGCCTTTGCCCATCATCTTGATCACTATGCGAGAGCAATTTCTTGTTCATCTCATCCTCACCATAGTACATTGTTATTTGACTCTTCTTAGGACTTCCATATCCATTCATAAAAAATATAAACTCAAAATTATCTTGACCCATTATGTAACTCACCTTATGTGCTTCTTCACACTCCCTTTGTTTGTTTATGTGCTTGCCTATTTGCATAACTTCTTGTGCTCTTCTTTGATGTTTCTCCTTGGATTTTTCTTGGATTTTCTCCTTGATATTTACCTGTTTTACCTCACCTATTTACAGCTCTTTTGATGGACTAAACATTTCATCCAACATTCTCAACTTCTCTTGCAACTTGAATGCATCAATCTCTTAATTTGCTTCATCAAACTTTGGTGTACTTTGTTCTTCATTTGCTTGGACATCTTCTTGTTTATCCTCTCCTTGGATTCACTCATTTTTTAGAGTCATATCAGCCTCCTTTTTCTGTACATCATAATTCTCAAGCACTCTTTGTGATGCTTCTTCCTCATCTCGCTTTGCTACACATCCATTCATCAATTCAATGGTTTCTATGTACAAAAGATCTTCATCTTTGGAATCAAACTCAAACATATCATCATATACCACATTTGAAAACACATTTTTCCAACACTTGTCCTCTATCATGAATTCATATGGTTTTACCTTATTTCATTTTTTTTGGTTTGCTTGCATCACTTCCTTGGCTTGCTTTGTGAGTTTGTCAACTTCTTCAACCTTCACACTTTATTGGAGCACACTTTCAACATGATCTCCTTGTGCTCTTTTCACACCCTTTTCAACCCATTGTCTAACTTGTATCTTCTTGGGTTTCCACCTGCCTCTCTTTTCATCTCTTTCATGCCTTGTGCCTTTGCTTTCTACCATGCTAACTTTATGTTCCTTGCCATTTTCCTTTTGTTTCCATATTTTTGCTTGCTTTTCACATGTACTCATGCTTTGTTTGAACTCTTTCTTGAGGTTCTCCTCTTTCTTCTCTTCACCTACTTGTTTAATCCATTTATACCATACATATCCATGCCCTTGCTCTTTTCTTTAGGGATACAATCTATCCTTATTTTCCTCAACCTGCATATAATCCTTTCCTTCTTCATATATGCAATCAAATTCAACATTCAAACACTCATTTACCTCCAATGGCAACTTCTATAAGCTTATCTCTTCATCTATATCTTCATCAATGACTTTCATTTCTTCTTGGGTGACCTTCTTGTCTTCTTGGCATGCTTCTTCTTCTCTTTTTTTAGATGCTATGCATGGAAATGCATCATATAACTCCTTTTTATCTTCATTTTTAGCATGTGAAATGTCTTCAATCTTCAACACTTTAGATTCTTCAAGAGGTTCCTTTCCTTTGTCATATTTTTTCCATTTTATGGGTATCATTCTTGGCCCATTCTTCATCAAATTTGAGGCCTCATTATTTGCCTTCACCAACTTATTTTTCATACCTAAAAATAAAAACTCAAAATCAATGTTAGCATACAAAATGAGAGACCACATAGTCTCTTTGAATGTCCTTGGCATGGACATTGTCCATCTTCTTTTCTTATCTTCATTATTTTATGCTCTTTTTGTCACTTCTTTCTCTTTATCATTATCTTCAATGAGAAATCTCTTATTAATCTATTTTTCTTGTATCTCTCTTCTCATGCCTCTTTGGGTTGCTCTCTCATTCTTCAAGACACCTTTCTTGTGCCTTCTCACAAGTGACTCTATTGGCCACTTCACTTTTCTCCTCATACTCTAGCCACTCCATTGGCTATCTTGATTCTCCATGAGCTTCACCATGATATCAATCTTCTCAAATCTCTACCCCAATTCTCTTATTATCTCCTATATTTCTTTTTCTATATCCATCTCTCATTTTTTCTTTATTTTCTAGGCCTATTAAGACCTTTTTCTTACCAAGTATTTCAAGATTGCCTCTTAGACCTCTTTTTGTACTCTCCTCTTCTTGATTCCTCTCTCTAGGATCTCTTATTAACCCTCTTGAATCTCTTTTGGAGTCTTCTATCTTCCATCCTTTCTCTTGGAGCTTCAATGCTCTCTTTTCCTCTATCTTTTCTAATCCTTCCTTGACTAGCTCTTGTCCTTCTCAAATGAATTTGGGGATTTCTCTCTTCACTCTATCAATCCTATTATCTTATATTCTGACCTTATCAGATCATACATTCAACTTTCTCTTCTCCCTCAACACCCTGCAACGTTACTTCTTATGCACATCTCACAACATGCTATCTTTATCTCAAATCAACAAAAGTATGAAGAATTCAAAACACAATTTTTACCTAAGCATACCTTGCCTTACTTTGATACCAAAATTATGTAGAGTAATTAGGGAGAAGTCATCTCTAGCATAATAATATGATTATCTATTCAACTAGGCACAAGCACTTGGTGACTTGTCCTTGATTTTCTTTGCTTAGAGCTAGTTGTACTCTCCTTTGTGTCAATGGGTTTGTTATCCTCCTTAAGTGGAATATATTATTGAGGTGTTCTTGGTGTTAATATATATTTCACTTGACTTTCATATTTTGTTTCCACCTCATACTATTCATCTATCTCACAAACTTGACTCCAATATTTTTTAGTTGCTTTCTAAGCACCTTCTTTGGTTCACAAGGATCAAATTTCTCTCTGGGTTCCAAGAGTTCATTCACTATGATTGAATGGTATTAAATGGTCTCAAAATACATTTATATACCTTTGTCATCTATCAACTCACCCTCCTTTGCTTCTTTCCACATAGTTCACTCTTCTGAGTTATATTAGGCTAGTAGCCTTTTCTGAGCCTTTTCCTCTATTTTGGCCAACCTATCACCTTATCCAAAAATATAATGACATTAATAGACTTCATGTATCCCAATTTAAATGTGTATAAATTTTCATAATCCAATTATTTTGCTAACTAGTACTTCCTTTGGAAAACCATCTTTATTTAGGCCTAATTAGGCTTATTTCAATCCCTTAATGGTCAAATCCATACCTGTACAATTCATAAAACCATGAAACCACTTCCAATAGTGATATAACATTTATTTATGTTATATTACAAAATTTCATGGGAAATGGATGGTTGAAACTCATTTTAGAGGTAAAACCCTAATTCTAGGATTTCATGCACCAACAAAGGGCTGAGGGTAACTTGCATTGTATTAGATTTAAAAACATCATTATAATTTAATTAAGACTATATTTATGTTCAAAAACTCCTCAAATAACCTAGAGTCTTTGTTTCAACCATAACTTGTCCAAAACAATGCATATACAGTCAACTGAGCATACTTTTATAACAGTGCATGGTTTTTTTAAACTGAGTTACTCTTTAAACATTACAAACTTTCACAAAAGGAAAATTAATTCATTGAATCACCTCAAAACTACACTAAAAATCAGTTATCACCACATTATCATAAGCCATTTATCTTATATAGTGTTTCCAAATCACTAAACAATGCAAACAGGGGTTTGAATCACTATACATAGGACTAAGTTATTACCAACCTTCCTAACATGGTTTTTATGACTAATTCCCTAAAAAATATTTGTATATCCTTTTTATAATACAATAACACATCAATATCAAGTCCATATATAAGTCAATCATATGAAATTATGTCCCAGTTCTCTAGAATAGGGGTCTGGCTGTACAGCCATCAAGAGATCTATCTATAGCAACAAGATTTATGCTTGTTAAGTAGTGTTTAATATTATGAAAACTAAGAACCTAAAATTATTCATCCAATATAACATAAATATACTATATCTCTTTATCTCCATTTTCATATCTTTTAAAACTTACACGTGTATATTTGGCACTTCTCATGTAAACAAGGTTACTAGTAAAACTTGGATTTGACAGTTTATCAGTACTTACCACTTCTTTATAACCTATGTGCCAAGATTCATATCTTATTTAACTCAAAAAAAAATTCCCTCACCAATATTTATTCTATCATACTAGTGGTTTAATTCTGTAAACCCAAATGTTGAACTTGTTCCTTGACTGTAACACAGTCAGCAAGGGCTTGATCATTCATAGGCCTTTAGCTTGAGATTATCCAACTACCACAATATTCCACCCACATGAAGATATACACAACTTATAATGTATGCAAGGATTAATCCATGATTTGTTTCAACTCTTACAAACTTAAGGAAACACATATGTACTTGTTTTTGGGCTGTGACATGCCATTCATACCAACCTACAGGAATTCATAGAAAGGTGCACATATAGCCTTATTGGCTCAACTATTACAAATAACAACTTATCAATCATTAATTATTGTACATATAATATATGAAGCACATAAAATAGTTCTTCTTAATCATTTAGGCCATTCATGGCTATTACAAAATTGTCCATTGTAAGGATTTGTTCATCTTACTTATGAGGGTTTTTTGTTCTTTTTCTTCTCAAACCCTCCTCTCTCTTCCTTCATGGAGAGTTCCCTCCTTTGCTACACCATATTTTTTTATAATAACTCTTTTTTTCCCATTTTTAACTTAGGTTTTTTCAAAACAATTATAAAAATCACTTCTTGTTCTTGAAACCCAACGTACAAGAGTACTTTCACACCTATGTATATGACTTGTCTCAAGTTAAAAACATGGAATGTATTCAAAACTTTGTCTCATGAATTGAATGACCCATTACAACCAGATTTACACAGATAAACACTCCAATACATGTATTCTACCCTCTTTGGCTCACTTTCAATATTTGAATTTTCAAATAGCTAGTTTTGGAGGGAAAACTCCTGTAGACCACATCACTCAACTCTATGACTTCAAATGGATTTATAAGACACATATGGACCTAATAAGGTCCCTCAAACACCTTAACGTCCACTTTGACCAGATTTTACCCCTTTTATGGATTAAAACACAAAAATGACAATTATTGGGCTTGATGCTCCTACATCAACCCTCAACAAATTTTTCATGTGTGTTTTCTTATTCAACCACTTTGGAGTAAAAATTGAATATAACCGAGTATAAACTAGACTTGTACAAGTAAAAATTTGAGTAAGGATTGAAATATTTGGACAAATTCAAAGGTGTGATGAAATCATTATCTGAAGAAAAGGATTAGAATTTTAGCAAGAAACATTAATTGTTTGACAAGCTAAAAAAAACTAAGGGAATGCTAGTCTATTACAATCACAAGTATAAGCACCTGACTGAACTGCATACCCAATGTGACAAAATGAAAAATTGAGTTGGAATGTGTTATTTCAAACAAAATCCAATTAATAGAGGACAATGATAAAATAGCAAACAAACTAAAAATTACTGAAGAGAAAGTGAAGTAGTTGAATAAACTTCAGTCACACTTGGATGTCAAAGGCATAGTCTCCAAGAAGATAATGACTATGAGTCAAGTTTATTACTTTATGTGATTGAAACCATTGACCCAGTTTGAATTTGAGGAGCGTAAATGGGGTATGTTGTGTCCTCATTTAAGTAAATTTGTTTATGTTTTAAAATGTATCAAAAAAACAAGTTAACTATTAAAATTATGACTCCTTGGCATGTGGGCATTTTTCTATCACAAGTTCACAACATCTATAATAAAATCAATTATATAACATAGTTTTAATCATTCCTCCAAAGTAAAGCATTGTCATTATTAGAAGATGAAATCAGTTTGAGTAGTGTGCATTGATTAAGTTTCTAATTTTATTATTCTAAAAATGTCAACGCTAACCATTATGTAAAAAAATGACAACTTTAGAAGACATATAAATCCACTAGATGAAAAATATAGCTCAGTGTGATGAGGAGATTCAACAAGTAGATTAATATTGTTATTAAGTTGTAAAACAGATTGATAACATAAATTTTACATTCTAAACTAGCTTTTTCATACCATTTTTTCATCTTTATGTTCTATTATATTGTCTAGAGGAGGAGATATCATTCTAGTCAATATGTTATTTGATAAATCAAGATATTTAATATTACTAAGCTTCCCAAAATTTGAAGGAATACTACCACCAAGAGTGTTGTCTAAGAGATCTCTGTAAAATGACTCTCCAAAAACATCCACTGTCAGTACTAGTGGATCATCTACAACTACTTATTAACATATATTTTAGTTATGGCAGATCATGTATTTAATACAGTTAATAGATGATATGTGTGCTTAAATTGGAATGGAAGAGACTAACTAGCTTAAAAATATATATATATATAGTTTATGAGTATTGAATTTTTACCATAAACAAAATATGCATATGCGTGTGAAAATAATAGTTGGTAAAAATTTCAACCAGTTAACACTGTTGAACCCTAACCAAAATCATACCAAGTCTTGGATTTCAAACCTAGAATCCAAAATCAACTAAGCTCATAGTAAAAAATCTTATCTATAAACTCTTTGCATAGGATATGGAATGTAAGAAATCTAATGAAATCTTGATGTCCTAATCCATTAGTTTTTTATTCATTGTTATCTTGGACATCATAGCAAATCATAACAAGCTTCTACGAGTATCTAGATCTTTATAATGCACCATTTTGGTTTACTAGATAGATACAAAGCGCTAAATTGTAAATCTTGAGGTGAAAATCAAGTAAACACAACATAAATCATGAGGGTGTTTTAATTGATGAACATTTAAACTAATTATTTGTTTAAAATAATGATCTAATCTAGTACAAGAGAGCTATAACAAGATTTTGGAACAGATAGTACCAAAATTAGAGATGAAGATAAGATACTAAAAGTAATATTCAATCTAGATTGTGTGATGTTGACCCCACACTAAATAGACAGAATGCAAATCTTGAATAAATGTTCTTTGGTAAATATTAAAACACATCCATAGCCTATAATTCAAAATCAAATCATGTATACATAACAAAAGAGAAAAAATAAGTTTTTTTTATTGTTTTGATGGATAAAAGTTGTACCGATACACATTAAAGTCATTAAAAATTAGCTTTATCTTTGAATTATTGTTGAGTGTGGTGATCGATCATATTTCATTGATGGTGAGCAAGGAGATAATATAAGGCTTTTCTAAAGTGACATAGCAGCTTTTTTAATGGCATAGACAAAATTGTATTATTTGTTTGAAGCTCATTGGCTAGTTTTTTTAAAATGTTATGGGCCATTTTACTTGGATTGAAATTAGGCATTAATGATGTGGAAAATAGAAGAGGGTTTTGTACGAGGCAGGTATGCTCTACCACTTAATGTTGTATTTATTCACATCATGTTGACTACTTTGTTTGAATGTTTTTCATTGAATGCCAAATCAGTACACCAAAGAAAATGGTAGGAAGTTATAAAGATCTAGATGCTTGTACAATCTTGTTATGGTTTGGTGAATTTAATGAAGTGAATAAAGTTAAACAAAAGCCAAGTAATAGCTGAGAAGGTATTTGTTTGTGATTAAATAACTATTGATTGTCATATTTTCAAAGACACGACCTTTAGCAACTTGTTTACAGTTGTGGATCTGAAGCAAGCACAGTGAAAAGTTTGCAACAATGTTTTTATTTATCTCTTCTTCAAAAAATCTATACATCCATATGCAATTGCATTTAACATATTGCAAATAAGTTATAAAAGGTGATGAAGCCAGGTATAGTTCCTAGGAAGGGGGGAAAAAATACATGGTTATAGATGAATACAAAGAACGTGTGTTCTATCATTAACATTGAAACTATTCTTGAGCAAGAATCTAGTAATTTATAACAGTGTGCTATGACATTTTTGACTTTTGAGCAAATTAAATGTTTTTTATTCGCTTAAACAACAACATGTATATCATCAATATTTAATATTGGTCTATAAATCTGAGTAAGGGATTTGAATAGAAACATAGAGAATGCAATTAAGAAAAGATAAATATCTATTAAACAAGGAGAAACCAAAATCTAGTATAACAAGATCCGTTACTCTTACTACATATGGAATGTTTTTATTCCAAATATAAATAACCATTTACACAAGCATGCACAATATCAAAAAGGCTTTTTAAAAACTACAAACATGTTTCAAGTGCAATTTTTGTTTTCAATTAAACTAAAATAAATCAATACAAACATCAAACCATTGTAGTTCAAAACACAAACAACTGTAATAAAGCATTTAAATCTTTAGCAAGCACATGCTTGTGTATGATGATGATTGTGAATAGATTTAATCTAGAATCTAATTATAGTTAAAGATCCATGATTCTGAATCCCAACCAAGGAAGTAAGGTTACCATGTTCTAAATCCTATTATGCATTATTGATCAAATCCATTATCAATAATTTGTAATTACATTTGCCCATAGCCAGCCCCCGTTTCTTTTCTTTCTTTTTTACTAGAATCTAAAGCAAGTCAGAGCCTACAAGCTCATGAATGTGTTAACCTTGTAGGCAGCGATGAAAATGTCTATGGCCTTGATACTATCTATTATCATTAGCATCATAATGGCCTTTTGCATCAACATTTTTTTTGGTATCTTTGAGAAGCAATGTTCCCTATTGCAAACATATTTACATTAGCTTTATAGAAACAATACAAATTAATGCTAGTATTCTATAATGTTAATAATATTTGAGGTGAAAATTTTTAGGTGTATATATTGATTCTAGATAAATAGCAAAAGGAATTTTTAGAAGAGATGGAAACTACAAAGATATTCTAAAAAATCAAAAGAAGGTTCAAATGCTTTGCAAAATTTGAACATGAATCAATTTGAAGACAATTTACTTGGCTACCAATCTTAAAATTCCTTTCTTAATCCATGCCAAGGTTAAAGTAGTAATTTAAAATAAAAATAGACTAAACATGAGATTCAAACATTAAAGACGTGAATTTTTTTTGTAATGTAATTCCTAAAAGATAAATTCTACACCACCAAGACTAAATCAGTATGGACCAATGAAAATAAGTCATAAGATTAATAAATGACTAAAATATTCACTAGGGTAGATTCTTTATACTTATGGCAAAAGACCTCCCTCAAGATCATGTTGCGTATAGGTTATAGGTGCTAAACTAATTGATGATTTTTTGTTGAAGGTCGAGATTCTTCCTTTATAATGCATTAAAATATGACAAATACAAATGTGTAGATTCAAAATAATGCATAAAGATAATTGACCTATCTCCAATATTGTTCAACATTAAAATCCATAGGAAGCATTCTTGTACCTTAATGATATTTGCAATCGCTATTGTTTTACTGATCATGTTTCCCATTGGTTTTTAGACATCTTCAAATGCATTTTTTGGTCAAAGGAATTTTACTAAGTGATTTGATTTTTAATATATATGCTCCAATTTATAGTGAATGAGGTTTAGAGCTAAGCATTTAATTACTTATTCACACAATGTGTCTTGATTACTATTATTGTATCTATAACACTATGTACAATCATATTTTACCAAAAAAAGGTCCATAGTTTAGGAAATAAACTAGACAATGGTCAAAATTCACATAAGATTGTACCTATGATTTCATATATGACTGAGCACTGTGACATTTGGTAAATAAAATAGAGTAGAATTTACTAACCAAATAATACAATTATCAAAAATGACAAATTCAAAGCATTATAAAATATGTATAGGGTTAGAAGTATAGTCTATAAATCAAATAATTTTAGAACTATGAAAAGTAAAGATTTACAATCTATTGGATAAGTTGCATTGTAATAGTTTATCAAAGTGGGAACTTCATTGATTTGTTCTATGTCTTAGTATCTAAAGTAATATTGGTTGTATAGTGACCATAAGACATTATACCGATGCTCAAGTAGTTGTGTGATGTAAAGCATAGCTTGATGATGCTATGTTTGGTTTAGATTAATATAGTAGTACACAATTTTGAATTATGATAGTGGTTTAATTTTAAGCTTCATTTTTTCATACTTTAACATCAGAAACTAGTATGATAAAAAGAATCGATTGTTGTTTCCATAAATCCTAGACTTCTGTCAAATGAAAAGATGTAAGATCTTGAAAGTTATTTCATTGTTATATGTTCATAAATAAATTCAAGGCAAGAATTATAACCATAAAATAACATATATTAGGAAATCATTATGAAAGATATCAATATTCATTATATTAGTTATTATACATATCATGTATCTTGTGCATATGTAATTATAGGGACAAAAGCAAAAAAAAAAAAATTGATTTGTTAATCCAAATATGTAATAAATTTGTGGCAATACTATCATAACATCAATAGTCAAAGTATCTAGGGCAAATATCAATATTATCTAAAAATTGTTATGCTATATCTTTAAAGTAGGTCCTTTTCCTTGGCTTATATTTTGTGCATATGTAATTATAGTGACAAAAGCAAAAACTTTTGCAATTCAATTCCTAGAAGATAAATACTACACAACCAAGACTAAATTTGTATGGACCAATGAAAATAAGTCATGAGATTAATAAATGACTAAAATATTTGCTAGTACATATTCATTATACTTATGGCAAAAGACCTCCCTTAAGATTATGTTATGCATAGGTTATAGGTGTTGAACTAATTGATTTATTTTTGCTAAAGATCGAGATTCCTCCTCTGTAATGCATTAAAATATGACAAATATAAATACATAGATTCATAACAATGCATCAAGATAATTATCTTATCTCCAATATTATTCAACATTAAAATCTATAGTAAGCATTCTTGTACCTTAATGATATTTGTAATAGCTATTGTTTTACTGATCGCCTTGCCCATTGGCTTTAAGACATCTTCAGATGCATTTTTTAGTCAAAGCAATTTTACTAAGTGAATTGATTTTTAATATATATGGTCCACTATATAGTGAATGAGGTTTAGAGATAAGCAGTCAATTATCTATTCACATAATGTGTCTTGATTAATATTATTATATCTATAACATTATGTACGATCTTATTTTATCAAAAAAAATAATGCACAATTTGGGAAATAAACTAGATAACGGTCAGAATTTACATAAGACTATGGTGTAGTTTCATATAGGACTGACACTATGACATTTGATAAAGAAAGTAGATTAGAAATTGCAAACCAAATAATACAATTATCAAAAATGACAAATTCAAGGCATTATAAAATATGAATAGCATTAGAAGTATAGTCTATAAATTAGATAATTTTAGAACTATGAAAAGTAAAGATTTATAATCTATTGGATAACTTGCATTATAAAGTTTTTTAAACTAAGAACTTCATTGATTTTGGTATATGTCTTAGTATCTAAAGTAATATTGGTTGTATAGTGACTAGAAGGCATTGAGCCAATGCTCAAACAGTTATGTGATGTAAAGCATATCTTGATGATGTTATGCTTGGTCCAAATTAATATGGTAGTGCACAAATTTGAATAACAGTGATCCAATTTTTAGCATCATTTTTTCATACTTAAACATTAGAAACCAGTATGAGAAAAATAATCGATTCTTGTTTCCATAAATCTTGTACTTCTGTCAAAAGAACATATGTAAGATCTTGAAAGTTCTTTCATTTTTATATGTTCATAAATAAATTTAAGCCAATAATTGTAACCATAAAATAACATATATCAAGATATCAATAGCATAGCATTATGTAAGTTATCATTAGTCTTTCTATTATTTATTATACATATCATGTATCTTGTGCATATGTAATTATAGTGACAAAAGTAAAAAAAAAAAAAAAAAAATTGATTTATTAATCCAAATATGGAATAAGCTTGTAGCAATAATATGCATAACATCAATAGTTAAAGTATATAGGGAAAGTATTAGTATTGTCTAAAAATTGTTACATTATGTCTTTAAAGCAGGTTATTTTCCTTAGTTTGTATTTTGTGTGTATGTAATTATAGTGACAAAATCAAAAACAAAAAAAGGTTTCAATTTGTTAATCCAAATATGGAATGGGTTTATAGTAATGCTATGCATAACATGAACAGTAAAAGTATCTAGAATCAGTATTAGTATTGTCAAAAAGTTGTCATGCCATGTTTTTGAAGTAGGGTCTTTTCCTAAAACCAAGAAATCAAGATATAAAACAAGAAACAGTGGTATTAGCAAATTGCAGGAAAAATGTTTTGAATGATGAAAACATAATTGTAAGACATCATTGTAAGAAGCTTGCCAAGTTAGAAGTTGGTTTCATTCACATTTAATATCAAAAATAGTACCATCCATTACAATTGTAATTGTGTTATAAAGCTAAAATCTATGTAGCAAGAAAACCATTACCGAGATGTCTTATTTATATTGGTCGAAGGATATTGGAATCAGTTCTAGCAGTAAAGTCTCAAGAAAAGGTTTCTTCAAAATTCACTCAATTTTTCCTTCTTTTGTTGAGACATTACTAGTCAGTACATGAACAAACAAATGTCTTAAATTTAGTGGACATCTTGGAAAATGTAAATAATCATCTTGCTCAAGATCCTTTCCTAGAATTGCATGGTGGTAAGACTTGCATATTGGCTGAAAGGGACCTAAATAAATGTCTTTTGTTTTTAAAATTCCTATTTCCTATAGATGTTTGAGACAAAGTTTTTTTTTTTGAAAAGCAATTTAAAGTTTCTTTCATAATCAATAGAAAAAAAAAGGTTGCCTTAATATTTATGTCAATGATTGTTTCTAGATATTTGTTTGTGGTTTCATCAGCCAATGGTTTGATGAAAGATACAAAAAATTTACAAAGTGTACCCTTTTGGGCCTTTTCGTATCAGGTTTTTGAAAATGTAGATTGGATATTTTTTTGAAATTAGCTAGTCTTGAATTTCATGGCAAATTTTTTTGGTACTATTCACCAAGTTGAATCTAAAATAAAATAGTTTGTAGATACTTTGACAAGAAAAAAATCATAATATAAGAAAGAAAAAAAAAATGTAAAAAGACAAAATAGAGACTCACTACTACAAAATTGTATTATGTTTCACCATCCTTGACATGTAAGTTAAACTAATTATTTGTTTGCTTGTAACTTGTCATCAAGGCTCTGAATGAGCCAATTAAAAATGAATCATCTAAGTCTATTATATCATTAATTACATGATTTTTTATAAGTTTATGCTTCTTGCACACCATAGGTATGTTTTGCATGTTCGATTTTAAAGTTAATACTATGCAAATTGTAGCATCCCCTCTTTCATATTTTATCTTTTCCTTGATCAAGAAGTCTGAGACAGATATTTTTGCATAAAGATATATATATATTTTAAATTTTTGAATTAATTTATTGCTAATGTTCATTATTATTGTCATCTACCCATGAATATTGACCAAGTCAATATGGAATATCTTTGCCATAATCAAATAGCTAAGATTTGTAACATGGACAAGGCCATAAACTACTAAAATATCCCCTTCAAAAGAAGAAACACTCTTACTAGCACAAATATCCATGATTATGCACGAATGAGTTGTTTATGTGTGTGTGTGTGTGTTGGGACAACGAAAAAGAAATGTTTTTCTTTTTTGAACAAAATAATGACAAAAGCAAAGCAAAAAAAGTTGATTTTTTTTCGCAAAAACATACATTTTAAAGCCAACAAAGAGAAACAAAAATAATTATTCATGGATTACTATTTTTACAATTGTTGTTCAGAACAAATTTTCTGATTTGTACCATATAAAATAGTTTCTTGTTCTTGATCTATTTTTGGTTGGCTATTTTTTTTTGATTCCATGTCTTGTCCTTCGTTTGTTAAGATTGAATGTCAGTTATTTTCTAATTTTCACCATAGTTTTATACATGAAAAAATGCAATGAAGAGATCTAGATGCAATGTTCATGTATCAAACAAATTAATTATATGGAGCAACATGCTTTCTCTTAGGTTTTATGCATATGCAAATACAATCAACATGGGATAAAGTTGTACACTAGAAAAAAGACTTTGAACAAAGAAAAAATCTTGCATGCATTCATTGACTTCTTTTAAATCCTAATGACTAAGTAGTATTATCTATGGCAATTCATACTGCATTGTGATCAGTCCAATATATTTCTATTGTTATAATATGGTTTGTTTGTCTTGTTTTGTTTGTCCAAACATGATCTATGATTATATTTGTATTTTGCTTATGTATATGTGGTAAGAAATGTGTATTGTAACTTGAAATATGTTTTTCAAGTAATGTATTTGATTTATTGGAAATAGACATGTCAATTTTAAAGTCTCATAGAATGTAGATTTTTTTGGTCGCATTTGCATTTAGAAATGCCTTTTCAATAACATTATTGATATTCAAGATGCAAGTAGATGGGGATGCATAGATATTAGCAACTATAAATTTATTTCCTCATGTCACAGTAGTTATTATTAATGCTTACACCTCATTTAATACATATTACATTAGTTGTGAAATGATTACATGTTTTTGCACACATATCATAATACCATGGACATTAGATAATGAGTTGTAGGTTAAAAAGTTTGAGTTAAGATTAAAGTAATTGGTAGCTGCAATGTATGTTTATTGTAAACACAATATGTCACATCTCATCAAGTCATGTTCATTGATAATGTCTTCTAGATGGGCTTTGAGTTTGTGAGTATTTAAGGAGAATATAATAACATATGAAGGCAATACATTTGATATGAGGCTATGTTCAAACTTCCATTTTGAATTTGATTCTAGTCTTGACATTTCAATAGATATTTTGCTATTAATTGTAAAGTTTTTATGTGTAAGCAAACTTAGCAAATATAATGAGCCTATGCTTTTCACTCATCCTAAAGTTGTATATACCAAGTCATGTATCCTAACACCAAGTGGATTGAATGCAACACATTCCATGGTGAGACCCTGTGATCTATGTCTTGTGTGTGCACAAGCTAGCTAGATTGGAAATTGGCTTCACATTGTTAATTGATTTTTGTAGGTCAACATGCGAACTGGTCTAGAAATTTAAAATATAGGAGTCCAAGACAAATCAATATGGATTTTATATAGATGAAAATGTCTTGTTCTCTATAGGTTTCCAATTTTAATATCATTGAATTTAATCCAAATAATGCCATTGTTTTATATTTTGCTATATAGTTTGAATATGCCATCTGAACCATTGATAAGTCCATCTTGCATATCATAATTCTTGACAAAAATTGAACATTTTAGGCTTCAGTACGATTTTTATAGGTAAGTATATAACATTAGCATATCCCTATCTTTCATTGTATGTATCATCTTCTTTTTCCATTGCATGGATAACAATTTCATTATGCGGAACAAAAGCCAGCATTTTGTTATTGTGGGCTTCCACATCATTCTTCAAGAAGAAAAGATATGGAAATGAAGGATATTTTGGGGCTAGTCTTAAGCATTTTTTATTAAGATATTTTATATCTTGTTTTGTATGTGAGCATGTTTATATTATATTTAGGATTGAGACAAAAGTTTCATATTTTTGGTGTATGGGTTGTTGTAATTGATTAAAAAAAATATGTTTTCTTGCCATCAAGAATATGGAATCAATTCACTATTGATTTTTGAATACTCATAGATCAAACAGTCATTTACAAATTGAACTTGATAAAAGTCTCCACAAAAGATCATGTTAACATTGCCAAAGAACATTATCAATAGTCGCATTATGTCATGTAGTTATTTATCAATATGATATAACATTCTTGCTCATACAAGTGAGATCTCATCAATTAGTACTATGTGTAATTGATTATAATGTTTTGACAATGCATCTAGACGTTCATTATTCAATGGAATAAGTTTTGACTTGTTAAATGGTAATAAAAATGTTGAATGCAATGTGACTCCTCCATCATTATATGCAACTTTTCCTGTGTATATAAGTACAAGACCCTTTGGCTTACAGGGATCACTTTCAATACATTTCATAAATACATTTTATTGTAAATGTCTTTCTTGTGCCTACACCTCCATTAGAAATAGGTACAATGGCTTATTTTTATTTGTCATTTTCTTACAATAAATATCTTTTACAATTACATGTTGTTCATCATTCAACATGTTTCTATGTTTGTAGTATCTGGCATTGTTAGAAATAAATAGATGAGGAAGAAATTCAAATGGATTTTACATATGTTGTCTTGATGTAGAATTTATTAATGGGAAGTCTATATCTAGATTATATTCATCTTGCTTGTTATTTGCTTCGCATAACTTATTTCTGGTGTCCAATACTTTTTTAGTGTTAATTATATTCATCTTGCTTGTTATTTGCTTCGCATAACTTATTTCTGGTGTCCAATACTTTTTCAGTGTTAAAATCAATTTCAAAGGCAACATGTTCTATGTCTCCCCAAGAAGGATTTATGTCACAGTTAAACTTAGCCTCGTTTTACTTACTAATATTTACTTGTGAATCGTATGCTTGTTTCCATGTTTAAAGACCATGTTTCAAACTACTCTCATTATTTTACAATGACAAATACAATAATAGCCATTCACAGTAATAGTTTTCAATGTCAAGATGCTTTTTTAATTAACAAAGCATATAACATGGCCTTTTATCATTTTCAATGGCTTTCCATTTTTATCGTAGTTAGAAGCAAACTCAGCTAAACAAACATGGTCAATGTTAGTAGGATGGGCTATGTAATAGTCTATAAGATATCAGCACATTATATCTTCAAATTCATCTAGCTAATGTCTAAGAATATTTACAAGTTTTAAGATAAATTTTCATTCATCAATAAAAGATGTGTTTACAAAAGTACATGTTCTTGAACAATGATTTAATGGTAGTGATAACACCAAGTAAACATTTTATTGTACAGGCATTTGTTGATATTTCAACATTACATTTCCTAGTGTAAATAACATCTAGATAGCATCGATGTGCTCTTTTGTATGTTATTTTTCATATTTGCCTAAAATCATATGTCATTTTTTAATCTCCCTTTGTCATATATGAACTACAATATGTTGTTGAAGCATATGCATTTAAAATAAACTACACATATGTATTAGCTTGCCATAGGTATAGCATCTCTTTTATAAAATTACTTCTCCATACTTGCGACAGTGTGCGCTCAAGAAAAATAGTAGGTTGTGTAATTGTTTAATGTATTGTTTCTAGGTATTGGGGCATGGTCATGCCCAGGTGCTATAAAAAAGTGTCAAAGTTATTCAAAGCAGTGTATCACTTTGTACTTAGTAGCATATAAATTTCTTTCAATGTTTCAATTGCAAGATCATTTATTATTTCAGATGGTGTTAGTATTATTGTTTGTCACATTAGTAATTGTGGAAATTTGTATCTACAATTTTTTTCCTTTTTTTCTTTCAAATCTTAGTATGGTGGTGTATATGCAATTTTTCTACATCATTTTATAGAATATCAGTATCACAAGTTATGTATTTCTCTATAAAATCTACAATTGTTGAACTTTTATCCTTTTCATATATCAGTGCATCTTTTAACCACACCAGCCAATGGTCATGAGCATTTCCTCTATGTTGAAATTTAATCACACAAAAAAAATCATTGACTTTTCCAAGGAAAAACTCATCGTTGCATAGTATTTATCTTAATGCATTGACATGGTGCCTATAATATCGTGTGCATATAACTGGATCTTTTTTTACAAGAAAGGAAACATCATCAGATTTATTAAAGTGACCAAGTCCACATCATTTTTTTTGCATGTTTCACATATAACAGTTACAATGCATCTATCAACAGCTTCCAATGATGTTCGACACTTATAAAAGTCAAGAATAATGTTGGTGGTCCTAATTATCATATCATGGCAAAGGCATTCTTTGTAATACCTTACATGTAAATAGGTGAGATGCACATTTTTATGAAATTTGTGATCCAATTTCTAATTTAAGCAATTTCTCAAAATTGGGTTTATATTTGACATTTGTAGCTACAAGTTTTCTTCCCTTTAGATGGCCTTTTCTAATTCGAACCCACGTAGTCTTTCTAACCTGATCTATGATTATTTTAATTTCTTTGAAAAATAAGTTTGTGAGGTGATATGAAAACTAATGATTGGCATATAACAGTTCCCAATGTGTTTTTTTATACGTAAATCTTGACACAATATCCTCATCACAAATATTTTCAAATAAAAGTGTTGGAAAGTTCACTTCTTCATAGTCTTTATCTTTGAAAATGCCAAGTGGGTGACTACCTTCAATTGATGTAATTGTAACCACTTTATCCTATAATGCAGCAATCGATGTTGAGTTTATAAAACCATGCATTGGGTGTCATTGGAATAAATTTCATCTATGTTAGAATATATGCTTGTTTTATTATTTGTATATGATTCAAATTTGTTGGAGGCATTATCATTATTTGTATTGTCCATTACAATAACAACTACAAGTGGTTTTCAATCAGTCCTAATCTACACATTGCGAGTAATATAAAATTTTCTTGTGCATAGTTATTTTAATTCTTTCATGATGATCTATGGCTATATAACCCCTTGTTTGTATGTATTTTTGTATTCTAAACATCTCTTTAAAGCTAAAACAATTTTTATTTTCTCATCTATACAATTGGGTAATACTTTTTGAATTTTATCAACATTTGATGGTACATTGATAATCAAACCTTTTAGACCAATATGTGGTTTACTATAGCCCAAGTCTCTTATCTATGCAAATTTTATTCTCAATGCAACAAACCTTTCTTCAAGATCTAATAACATAAGCATAATTTTTAATTATTTTTTTGTCTAATATTAATAGGCATTGCAAATCTAGGAACCATTCCATTTTTCAATGTGTGGTTATAATTTGCACATATTTTCTTTTTACAAATAACTTTACTTTTCCCTATTAATTTTTGGCGAGTGTCCTTTTCTACTTAATTAAAAATATTCATACTATGCTTAAAATGTAACTATTTGAAAATAGGACAAATAGGTATGAGTGTCACTAATTATTTTGTTGAAAATTTTTATTGCCTTTCTAATAGCATTATCGGTAACTTTTTTCCCTGTCGACCTTTTACATGTAATTTTCAATGTCTAAAGCAAAGATTTTTTTTTTAGGTATTGGGCCTACAAAATATATAAAAGATTAGATTTTTTGTTTAGTTTTTTGTTTCATTATCAATGGTTCATAGTGTATATGATTTTTATTTGTTTCAAAATAAATAATGTTGTATATGTCATTTGAGCAAGAATAGTGATGGTAAATTTTGACAATTTTTTGACTTGTTGTTGACCATAGATGTGTTGCTACTTTTAATACATATGAAATCCATTGTATCACAAATTTTTTACCTTATATCCCACCATTGTCATATGGAAAAGCTAGTTTGACAATGTATCCTTGCCAATTTGCAACGGCTAGTATGTCCTTGATAATATATTGTCTATTAGATTTGTTTCTAAAAAGGCATATAGTTTGATATCTGTAGAGAAAAAGGCATTTCAAAATGATTGTGTCGTATATTGATGTAGAGACTGTATGTTCAAATCATTTTTTGTTAAATGATAACAAGCATTTAACATGTTATCACCATAGCAAAACATCTTTACCAACATTTTTACTAAACCATACAACTGTAAATCTATAGAATTTGCTTGCCAACAAGGAAAAAACATGGTATAAGTTCTTGAAAAAACTATGTCTTGAAGGGCATTCATAATTGCTTAATTTCTTGAAATATAATGGTTCATAATGTTCATATATAGGATTCTAATCATAGAAAAGAATAGAATATGGAGGTAATCTAAACTTTTGTTAAAGTGTAAGTATTTTCTCTTGTTTGTTAAAGACCAAACACAAATGGAAATATCAAGCCATTTAGACAACCAATTTATGCAAAAATTGTCTCCCCATAAACCATGTTCATCGTTTGTTATGCATGCAGTTATTGAAATTTTCATATGTTTAAAGTATATGATAATGTCATGTACACAATGTAGTCTATATATCTCTCCTAGATCCAATTCAAGTTGCAAGGATCTTACTACATCTTGATCATCTCTCTACAACTGATTCTCAAAATGTTCTATAATTCCAACACAAAGTTCTTTTAACATGTATCAAAAATGTAATAAGACTTGAAATGCATGAAACATGCAGTAACCAACATTGTATATGAACTGACAAGTTCTAAACATCATACTTTATCCAAAGCAACATATACGCTATCAAAACCCATCAGGGCCACTGTTCTATAGTCTTAGATAGAAATGAATTATTCATCACTATGCCTATTCACTATTTTTTCCTAATCTATATTCATAGACCTTATTTGACAATGCTCACCAAGCCATTCTAAAAGTTGTGTTAGACAGGGAATCGACCATGAGAAACACTCACAACATGGTACAAGCCCTTTTTTCCTTACCAAAGGTTGTTAAACATCAAATGTATTAAAAATAAATAAAATAAAACTCTAAACAAACATAGTTTCAAATTAAAAATTAGACATAAATCCATATCTAATTACTCTTGGATACAATGTTTGTGTTTTCTAATAAGGAAAATATTAGAACAAGAACTAAAGGATAAATGTGGGTTACAACAACATATATAAGACTTACAGTTTAGTATAAAATTAATAGAGAAGGGAGTATGTAGTTGGGGATAACTACATCGCTCTGCTTTATTTACCTTGCCACCACTATTACCAAGGCATTGAAGCCAAGATCAGGTACTGGTCTATACCCTCAACCCATTTTTTCATGTGTATTTTGATCTTCAACTAATATGGAGTACAAACTAAATCTTACTAAGCAGAAACCAAACTTGCAAAAGAAAAAATTTAATCAAGCATTAAAATATTTGGACAAAGTCAAAAGTGTGATAAAATCATTAGCCGAAGAGAAGGGTCAAAAATTGAGTGAGAAAGATCAATTGGCTGACAAGTTGAACAAAATAACTAAGGAGATGTTAAATTATTATAATCACAAGTTAACCAGATGACTAAACTACATACACAACATCACAAATTGAAAAGTAATGTTGGAATGTGTTATTGGAGGAGACAAAATATAATCAACAGAAGATAAAGATGAAATAGAAAATGAATTAAAAATTACCCAAGAGAAAGTGAAACAGTTGAATGAACTTCAACCACACTTGGATAAGCTAAAAAATGAATTACAATGTGTCAAAAGTGAAGCCTCTAAAGAGATAATGACTATGACTCAAGTGTATTGCTTTATTTTCATGGAACCATTGACCCACTCTAAATTCAAGGAGCATAATATTGGGTATGTTGCATCCAAATTTAAATAAATTTGTTTATGTTTCAAATACATTCAAAACAACAATTTAATTTTTGAAACTATAGCTCCTTGGAATGTGGACACTTTTCCCCATGACATGTATAACAAAATGGATTGCACAACACAGTTTTGATCATTCATCCAAATTAAGTGTTTCATAACTTGTGACATGTGCCAAGATTTGGCTATCCTTTGTGAATATAATTTTATGTCTCATGAAGTGATAATAGGTAATCCTCCTACACCTTGGAGGTGGATGGATCTCTTAGTAGGCTAATTAGGTTAGACTGGATAGTTTAATGGTTAGGGGGTATGGGTTTTAGGATATTGAGGATGTCTTAAAGCCATGGAAATGTCGGTAATGCATTTTATTATTGCACTTAGTTAATGATGTACCTACGACATTTGAGTAGTCAAGGGGACATTGATTTATAGTGTATGATAACTCTATTAGTGACACCCCCAAATTATAATGGGTATTCATTCTTGCGATCTTCGTTCCTTGTTTATGAAAGCAAAGATATTTATAAAGAAGAAAAAAATTGACTCTATACTTAAAAAGACAATTTCACACAAGTATTTATACACCCACCTATTAAAAAAATAAAAATATTATAATGAATATTTACACAATGACAAAAAAGGATTTTTATGGAATAAATATTTATAAATTAACTTAAGTTTGAAAATAAAAGGAAAATGATTAATAAGATGACCAAGGTAAAAGTGATTTTGCAAGAAGGATAGAATTAATATTGACAAATGACCTAATTACAACTCAACCTAATATGTGAGTTTTAATAAAATATGTACAAAATGTCTTAGCAACGTGAATAAAAAGATTAATGATTATAAATATTTACAAGATGATTTAATGTGTGTTAAAGAAATTTTTAAATATTTACAAGAGAAGTGATGAAATGGAATAAGGCAATGAACCTAATGAATATTTACAAGAGAAGTGATGAAATGGAATAGGGCAATGAACCTAATGAATATTTACAAGAGAAGTGATGGAATGGAATAAGGCAATGAACCTAATGAATATTTACAAGATGACCTAATAAATAGGTAAAAGGATTTTTACGAGAAAAGGAATATTTACAAAACTGATGTAATATGTGGATAAATGATGGTTTTCAAAATGATCTATTTCCATATGAATAAATATTTACAAAATAACCAACAATATTTACAAGAGAAAACTAGGTATATTACAGTGATTTGTAATGATTAAGACTGGATCAATCCAGGTATATTATAATCATAGGAACTAGATAAATTTTTTCAGAATTCTATGTAATGTTTTACAAAATATTTTATACATCCTGGAGAAGGAATGATTAATTCCCCTTCTTTAATGATGTAACTAGTAGGGATGGGTAGATATATACTTGGGTAATGAATGGAGATGAGGAAAGACATTTACCATTGAGGTTGATAGGAAGAAGAGTCATCGAAGAGAATTGATCTTTATTTGTATTGGAATATTGGGAGTAAATATTTATTTCAAAGTGAATCAGATGTTCCAAATGACTCTTCAACAGTTTCCCCTCATACTTTCAACATGATGCTTCCCTATTTTTGATACTCATACCTACTTTATTTTGAAGCATATATCTTCCATCCACCATTGGGATCAATGTCATATGGGAGATGCGCAGATGAGATGAGATGTTCAGAATGATGGGAGATGAATAAGAATGATGGGGGAATTAATAATGATGGATGGGGGTGCCCCAAAGTATGGGTGGGTATTGGTAACATGGATCTTACAGATGGAGGATAAAATATTTTAGGCCCTCTAGGTATAAAACCATTTAAGATGCATAATATTCATTAGATCATTAAGTTTTTCCCCATTTAAAGTGGCCAACTGATATGCCCCTAATCTAAATTTTGTGATAATAACATAAGGCCCAAGCCAATCTACCTCAAACTTTCCTTTCTTTTCCTACTCAACATTATTGTTCTTTTGATTTTCCTTGAGGACTAGGTCACCAATTTTGAATTCTTGAGATTGTATTTTCTTATGATATTGGCCTTTTAGCTTATTTTGACATGCTCTGAGGTGATCAAGAGCATTTTAATGATTTTCATCCAATAATTCTAGTTCTTGTAACCATTCATTTCTATATTCATTATCTACAATCATGCCCCATAAATATGTGTGCAATGATAGGAGTTCAACTTCAATGGGTAAGTTGGCTTTCGTTCCATACACTAAAGAGTATGGAGTAGCCCCAGTAGGCATTCGAAAGCTAGTTATATATGACCAAAGTGTAGGATATAATTGTAAATGTCAATTCCTTCCAGCATCTATAACAATCTTTTTGAGGATTTTTATAAGAGTTTTGTTAGTAGTTTCTACTTGTCCATTACCTTGGGGGTAATAGGGTGTTGAGAAATGCTACTCAATATGATATATATTACACAAGTCTTCCACCTCCTAATTTTTAAAAGATATTCCATTTTCTGGCATTATTTTAAAAGGGATTCTGAAATGGCAAATGATCTAGTTCAAAAAGAATTTGGTTATTTGAAGGCCTGTGTTGTATATGAGCGGCATGGCTTCTACCCATTTTATAAAATACTTTGTAGCTGTAATAATGAACTTGTGTCCATATGATAAAGTGGGATAATTTTTTCTAATGAGATTTAATCCCCATACTAAAAAAGGCTAGGGGTTCATGATAGGATGCAACTCTTGAGTCAAGGCATGTATAAGATTCTTGTGTTTATAATAGGCTACACACTTACGCACATATTGACAAGCATCGTGATCCATTATTAGCCAATAATATCCATTCCAAAGTAACTTCTTAGCTAGGGCCATCCCATTGACATGGCCTCCATAAATACCATCATGAACTTCTTTGATTGCAAGAAGAGCCTCCTCTGAATTTAGGCATCTTTAACAGGGTCCCATCATAGACTCGCTAATAGAGCGTGATACTGAGGATAGTGTAATGAGATGTGTGTTAGATGAAGGCTTTGCATTGATGGTGATTAAGGTCTAGTAGAAGGGTATCATCATGGAGGTAGGTGTAAATGTCATGATACTAAGGTTGATTGGGATCAGGGATTTCACATATTTGATAATGAGTCGAGGCTTGGTGTGTAGGTAACATTAGTTGTTCAACCATAAAATTGCCTTCAAGGACATTTTCTAGGAGATATATTAGAGACTTGATGGTGACCATTACATATAATGATTTTTTACTTCCCATTGGTACTTATTCAAAGATTAGAAACTAAAAGTTTTTCTTTAATTGATCGACCATTTGATTGTATAGAAGTAAATTCTCGTCTTTAGTTTGGAAATCTTCGTTGACTAATTTGATATCAATTGAGAATCACCTATAACTTGAAGATGTTAAATATTCTATTGGATGGCAATTTGTAATCTAGAAATTAATGCCTCATGTTCAACAATGCTATTAGTGCATGGGAAAGAAATTCTAAAATCCTTAAGGATCAAGTCTCCTTATGGTGTTACCAAAAGGATTCCAACTCCCAACCCATGTATGGTGAAGGATTCATCAAAATAAAGTGTTCATCCTAGTGATTCTTTAGTTTTTAACATGGACTCATCATGGAAGGATGTTGTTAACACTTTCATGTCTACTATAGGTGTTGTTTCCAATTGATCTACAATAATCTATCCCTTGATGGCTTTTTGATTCACACATTCAATGTCAAATTTGCTTAATAGCATAATCTATTTTTCCATCCTTCCTATTAAGGAAAACTTGGATAACATATATTTAAGTGGATCAACTTTGGTGATCAACTTTACTCAATTATTCAACATATAATGTCCAAGTTTTTGAGAAGTAAAGACCATGGCCAAGCATGCTTACTCTGTAAGGGTATAATTAAGCTCGTATGAGATGAGTGTTATAATTAGATAGTATATATCTTGGTTTTTTCCTTCATCATTATGTTGAGCTAAGAGAGCCCTTATATCACATGGTGTAGCAGATATATATAAAACTAATGACCTTCCTGATATTGGTGGTGAAAACACTAAAGGCTTCAATAGATACTACTTTAGGTTATCAAATGTTTTTTGACATTCTAGATTCCAATAAAAATAATCTCCTTTATTTAATAGATGAGCAAAGGGATAGTATTTATCTACTAATTAAATAAAATTATGAATAGAGTGTAATTTTCATTAAAGGCTTCATAATTGCTTTAGGTTTTTAGGTGGGGGCATTTCAATAATGGTTTTTACTTTAGCAAGATCTACCTCAATGCCTCATCGAGATACTATAAACCCCAAATTTTTTCCTAAAGTAACATCGAATACACATTTCTTGGGGTTTAGTCATATTTTGTATTATCTAAGCCTCTCAAAGATTCACCTCAAGAACACTGGATTTTTTGCTCTCATTTTGGACTTTCCTAAGATATCATCCATATAGTCTTCCATAATATCATGCATCATGTCATGAAAAATGACTACATGGACCTTTGGTAGGTTACCCCTACATTTTTTAGTCCAAAGGGAATCACTTGATAGAAAAAATTCCCCCATAGAGTAATGAATGTAGTTTTATGTTGATTTTCTGAAGCAATTTTGATTTGATTATATCCAAAAAAGTCATCCATCAGGGAGAATATTTTGTACCCTATTATGGAATCCACGATCATGTCGATGTTAGGTAAAGGAAAGTCATATTTTTGGACATGCCTTGTTGATGTCTTGGAAGTTATTACAGATACGTATCCCTCTTTATGGTTTTATAATGGGGATAATATTAGAAACCTATTCAAAAAAATCTATTGGCTAAATGAACCCTACTTCCAAGAACTTTTACAATTCTTCTTTGACTAATAATGCCACTTTGGATTCCATCTTTCAAAGCTTTTATTAGATTGGTTTTGCATTTGGATGTACCACTAAGTGATGTACCACCAAAGTGGGATCTAATCCAGGCATGTTGAAGTAGCTCCATGCAAGTATATCTATAAACTCTTTGAGAATCTCAATAAGAATTTATCATTCTTCAGAGGTAATGATTTCCCCTAGTTTGATTATTCTGGTATTTTATTTGATTCCAATATTGACTTATATGACTTACTCAATTAAGGAAGGTGACTGGTCTTGAATATATGTTGGGGGTGGTGGCATCTCTTCACCTAAAGCAATGTCAACTAGGAACTATGCACCTATTTTTTTATAGAGCTTTTGCTCATCAGGGTTTTAACTGAATTTCTTCTATTACTAGAGAGGGATCAATTTCATTATATTCTTCCTCTTCTACTTGATTCAATAATTTATTTTTCTCTCCAAAATAGCAGAATCACTTAGACTTATAATGAATCCTTTTTTGTGATCCCCTAATAGCATAAAATCATGGGCTCCTATATACTCAATAATGGCTTCATCACTTTGAAATATATCAAAGGATGGTTCTTTCTTTTGATCCCAATATATTAATTTAGGGTATCAGAGGGAGATATTAATGGTGGAAATGGTCGTGTTGGGGAATAGGTTGACGATAGTTAGGTCTTCATAGAGGCTATAGGAAGAACCTATCTCAACTTCTTTGTCAGAGGCAGACTCTTCAGGATTAAAGAAGAGTTTGTGGTGATAGAGTTGAGGTCAATGCCTAGGGGTTTGTACCTAGACCAATTCATCTCAGATGTTCCTGAATAGTAATAGGTTCAAGAATTCATTGTTTCTCTTGACCTAGTCTTCAACCCTTATAGTTCATATTTTGAATCATTTAATGTACTCTGGGATATTTTTCCTTTTGAAAATATAGGACCAAATCTTCATGAATTATCTAAGAATCATCAAGTTCCTCAAAATATTCTTCTGATATCATTCTTGCACTAATGAAGGCAATCAACCTGAACTAATAAATGATAGATTTATCTTTCCACATAGCTAGGGACCCATAGCTATGTGGGGATAATGAAATATATCTTACACAAAGGGTTTTATACTCATATTCCCCACACCCATTGGAGATAATTTTCAAGTGAGTGGTTTCTGATAACTCGAATGAGGCAAGTGACAGACTATTAGAATGTACATATTTCATCACTTTATAGGACAAGTTTTGGGTACTTGGATAATAAAGATCATAGCTTGATTCTTCCATTTGACATCTACAAAATTATTTAATTTTACCCAGGATGGTGACCTTCGCGCCTAAATGTGGGATTTTGAGGCATTGATGAAGGGTGGAGGGTACTACTCTCATCTCATGGATTCAAGGGCTTCCCAGAAGCATGTTATAAGGAAGATCAGCATCCACTACATGGATTAATGTTTAGTGGATTACAGGGCCCACTATTATGGGAAGATATATTTTACTTGTCAATGGTTGTTCATTATCATCATAAGCTTGTATCATTATTAGAGTAGGCCCTAGTGATGATTCTAAATATCCCAACTTATTTATAAATTTAATATTGCACAAATTTAGGGCAAATCCTCCATTTATAAGAAGCCGTGGGATTTTATGGTTTGTAATGGATATTTCAATGAATAGGGGATAATTATGATAGGGGCCTATTGGTGGCATATCCTAGGTACTAAACATGATTTGTTACGATGGAGACAATTGACCCACTAAAGCTTGGAATTGATTTGTGTCAATATCCCTAGGAACTTTCAATTCATGCAAGACTTGATTTAATATTTCCTAATGTATTGAAGAAGTTTTTAGAAGATCCATGAGGGAGATTTGTGTTGGGGTCTTCTCTAACTGTTAGATAATGTCATATGTTTTATCAAGAGGTTTTGAAGCTTTTTTAGGGATAGTGAATTTTTGAGATGAAGATGCAGGCAGGTGTTTTGAAGGTGCTCCATGAACTGTTATTTTGCCATGCCTTGTATTAACTACATAATTTATAGTGGCCCTATTGATTTTAAGGATTGGAGATGATATATTTGAGGGCTCTTGGGGGCTTTTGATCTTGATAGTGTTGATGTAGTGATATGGTATGGAATGGTAATCAATTTTATTGGAGATAGAGGCTTGAACCTAATCCCTCAGTGTTTTATTTTATTTTTGGTCATGCTTAAATGACTTTCACCTTCAATTTATATCTCTCCATTTTCTATCAAATCTTGAATGAAATGTCTTAACTGCATGCACTTTTTAGTATCATGCCCTTTCACATGATGGTAATGACAAAACTCATCTTCATGATACCAATCACGGCATGGCTTATTGCCATCCAAGGTTTGGATCTTTGGGAGATTTATCATATTAGCATCAATTAACTTCTTCAAGACCATTTCAACTGGCACACCAAGACTTGTAAGATGATGTTTCCCCATTCTAGTTTTGGCTTTCTTTTTGGCACAATAATGTTGGAGATATTTTGACCTTTGGTAGTAGGGGAATATTTTTGTACCTTTTGTACATGTTTGGAATCAGTAACACCATCCCCAACCACATTCTTGTTTTTATTGAAGACTTTGGGATTACTCAAAAAAGCATTATCATGATTTTGATTTTGTTCATTCCAAGTATATAACTTTATAGTCTCCCTTTCTATAAGTATATTTTCTGTTTGGATACCCTTTTCTATAATCTCATCTAATGATTTGGCATATTATAATTTTAATTGATATTTCAATTATGCATTAAGATTGTCAATGTAGCTTTTAGTCAACTCTTTCTTAAGGATAGTACATCGAAAGCGACTGACTAGGCTTCTCCATCATTGTAAGAATGATGCAAGACTCTCTCCATTATTTTGTTTAGTATTATAGAGATCAATTATAGAAATGTTGTGATTGATGTTAAAATAAAAGTGTCTCACAAATTTTTAATGTTAATTATTCAAATGTAGTAATGCACCCCTTAGGTAAGTGCATAAACCATTCGAGAGTGGGTCTTATAAGACTTTTAAGAAAGAGTTGGAGCAAGTAGGCATAATTATAGGTGGCCTCATGGCATGCTACATAAAATTACTGGACATGGTCACATGGGTCTCCTTTCCCCTCATATTTATCAAATTTTAGATTTTTAAAATGTGTCAAGAAGGATATATGTATATTACTCATGTCTAGTGGAGATGTGTAAAAGTCTTCATATCTATATTTAATTGATTGAGTGCATGGATATATTTGATAAAGAGTCTCCTTCATCATATTCCACTCTTGGGCAAAAGATGGGTCCATTAAATTATTGGAATTATTAGTCTAGCTTAATTTTGGTTTTAATGGATCAATGTTGGTGTTTCTAGTTGTTCTTCTAGGTGATGTGGGTTTTTGGGCTTCAAAATGGATTTGGGATGCTAGTGAGTTGATTTGTTGGGTGAGTTGGTATGAGCTATCTTCCAAGGTAGATCTCCTTCTATCAGCCTCAATACAGTTATTTTTAGGGGCTTCTTCTTCTAGTTTTTATTCTTGATCTACGAGCTTAGGGTTCCCCTCATCATGATTTGTGATGTGTTGGTGTGGAGGAGCGTTAGGTCTAGATGGTGATCAAATCAAATGTTGTAGGAGGAAATTTTCCTCCCTTTATAATGACTTGGGCTAGGATTTGATCTCAATTTTCACACACACACACACACACACACACACACACACACAGAGGTCGAATTGGGCTCTAAATTCATCACTATTGAAGAAGTCATTATTAATTATTTCATCTCCTCCAGGAGTATGCATGTCGCTTTGATTTTCTTCATTATCCTTTGTTTACCTAGTGTCCTTAGGACATCGTCTTCCTGATTTGTCCCAAACTTAAGATTTTTGCATAGATTTTGATTAACATGGTGGAGGATGTGGGGTGATATAGAGATTATTATGTTAAATCATAATTCCTCACTAAGGAAACTATTTGGTTATCTATGAATATTTATAGTTGGCACATTTGACTAAACTTTGAGATATATGTTATTATGGGACAATTGGCTATTGCTTAGGTTACATGATTACATTGCTATGAATTACTTGTAGTGTAAATATTTACATTATGATCATGTTGATTTTTTATTTAAGTTATATTTTATGAGGTATGTATATCATGATATTATGATCTAACTACCTGCTTGTTGTGAGGTTGATGCATGAGAACTCATCCCTCAAAGTGTGACAGAGGGAGAGCGTCATTAGAGAGGGCAATGTAGATAGATATTTCAAAGGATGATAGAGAAATTGGATAGAACCCTACACACACCATATTAGCTATCACATGTTAGAATGCATAATAAAATGGTTAGCACGATGTGTTTATTTTTACTTACATTATATAGTTATTTGCTCATGATTTGATAGCATAGTTTATATGGTTGTTTGGAAATTCATCTTGTGTGGCATTTACGTATTAATGTTTTGGAGATTAGCATAATTAGATTAAATTAAAATTTGTTAATTTAATTATCATTAATCCATCACGACATTAGGGGATGTTAATTTAACTAGTGATTTTACTAATCTTTATAATTAATGTTAAAATGAATAAAATTTAGAAATTTCATATTGAGAAGAAAAAATGAAAAAGAAAATCAAAAACAATAAAAAATAAATAAAAAGGGAATGTTCTAAAATTAAGAAAAACAAAAAAGATAGATAGTCATTAAAATAATGAGAAAAAAAATCTAAAAAGGAAAAATCTTAAAGCTATTTGCCCATTTTCATAGAGCATAAGAAAGAAAATATGGAAGAAAATAAGAGAGGCACATATACACAAGGGAGAAGGAAGGAAAAGGACGCAGTGAGGAAAGAAGAAGAAAGATAAGCAATCCAACATAGGAATAGCAAAAAATTACAGGGAGGCAAAGCTTTAAAATTGTGCTATAATCAAACATCGATATTTAACAATTTATATGTTTTGGATTGTATACTTTTAAAGGATTGGTTTGCATATCCAATAGAAAATATAAACCCATAATGGTTGCATATAGAACATAAATACTGCATATTAAACCTGAATCCATATAAACCAAAAGTATATTATTTAAAGAACTTGAGAGTGTGGCGATTCACATAGTCGAGTATTTATTTTACTATATATGATTGTAATATTATTTATATCACAAGTTGCATACGTTACGCGATTACATAAAATATGATTTACCATATATACTATGACTGTCAGAACTATATTTTACTACATCTGAAATAGTTTGTTATACTATGTATATTTCTATATGATTATTAGAGTTACATATGATACATAATCCCTAATATGCTTTTTGTATGTTTTCTAGACTTAGCTTTCTATTATTATCATTGTCATTATGAACATGTAAAGATAGTAAGTGACTTGTATAAATATGTATAGAGAATTAAAATGCAACAAAATAACTTATTCTTTGAGCAGTCAACATAAGTGGAAAGGGCACTAACTTAAATGTTTTATGCACATAAAATCTAGACTATGTGTTAGGCATCAACCCACCAGTAAAGAATAAGTTTCTTATGCTGAATAAAACTGAGCAATCTAAGTAAAGAAAAATAATAAAAAGAAACCAATAGTGGAAGATTAGTGCCCCATTATTTTGTGATTCACCATCTGAGTTATTCATTTAATTTTGGTTTTAGAAACTTGACGACTCATATATTTTCCATGCCATTTTGGGCGGTGATCCACCAGCGAGGTATATAAATAAAATATAAATATTATTGTATACTTAACACTGGTAAGATTTATAAATATTGTGAACCACGTATTTATGTATTTATATGTATATATTTGTGAATACGTGAAATATGTATTTATGTCTCCATGTATTACTGTATTTAAAGCATCTCAAATCGTGGTTTACTTCTCTATCATTAAATTGTTTATATCCTTATTTCTTTGTGGGTTATATATACATTTTTTTTAGTTTGTCATAGAAAGAATGAAGAATATAACACCTAAGGTGAATGAATGTCAACCTTTGACTATGTATTAGGGAGTTAATTGGAAGAATGGTTATAATAATTTGCATACACCTAATGATGTATATAAAGCTTATAAATGCATTTTGGGGATGTGTGTCAATATAAATGACTTATACATAAGTATATATAGATAAGAATAGAGTTTGTGCAAAGGAAATCAATGGAATTGATCTTATGATAAGATGTGGGTTGGTAGGCTTAACCGGACTCAGGAAAACCATGGAGATTGGGGAGTCATAACTAAATAACAATTTGACAAGAAAAATTTATAACCTCAATTTGATCTAGGTGGTTTGTTTAATTAATATTTTAGTCTTAAAATTGATAGTTGATCTATTCTAGTAAAGAATCATTTGGAAACCATTTTATTTAGAATGTAAAAGACTGTAGGCATCTATTGCAATTATAGTGTTTCAAAATTCTAATATAACTTGACTAAAGTATGTGAGCATAAATAACTCAATGTAGTTTTTCATTACTTGAACTAAACTTCACGATATGCATGTGTTTACTTATCATATATGGCTTATGAATAAAAACATGTAGTGTGAATGTGATATTACAATAAGTTACGTATTTATGAACTAATAACAATATGCTTAATGTGAATTTAGGTATACATGTGCTTATTAGCATAACCATGTACATAGGGGTGTATCCTTATGATTATAGTTCCACGAGTGGTTATAAACTATATTATAGAATTATGTATAATAGACATTTATGTATGCATGCATACAATCCTTAAGAGTATAACAAATGCTAGAATAGAATATCATGTGTTTATAGGAACTGAGACTTTCTTTGCTATGTCTAGTTGTTTGATTAGAAGCTTATGTCTCCATGTATTTATGACTACTTTATTATGACTGATTATAGAAATTAGTAGTTGTGTTTTAGAACACTAGACTATGATAAAATGGGTTATCATAGGGTGTGATATGTTGGAAATGAATTATGGTAATTATAATCTACAGTGAAATATGTATTTTACCCGGGTGGTATAAATTCTAGTCATTATTTCTATTATGGGATAGATAATAATGTGAGATTCATTCATACATTTGATGGAATAAATGTATGACGTTAGATTATCCTATATTTAGCATGTTATGTGATATTATTTCTAGTAGGATGTAAATTGTATGAATCTTTTGGTTATATTATGTTAACCAATATTACATAGATGATATTGAGTAAGTAGTGAGACAAACTTCACTGGCTTACTAGCACCACAATGCAAAATAAAGGCAATCTGATCAAGTGGTGTGTATGAATTTTGACTGATCTATAGATCACTGTTATTTATTATTTGAAAATTTTGTCCAAAGTAATGCTTACTGAGACATTATCATTTAATGAGTATGATTTACATGTTTGTGTGATATCTTACAATCGAATGGGTTTTATATGATACACTGCATGTTTAGTTTTAAAAATCATCTAGCACACGGGTACTAGTTGGTCTCTCTGGATTCTCATGCCATCACTATATACTCATCTATGAAGGGAGGGCTATTCGTTGATGTGATTAGTATGGAGAATCATTGGTCCATGGTTGGTGTGTAAAATTTCTTGATTGATGCTCTCCCTCCCACAATAGTACTATTTTTGATATGACACTAGAGATTGCCATAGATACTAGATTTTGAGAAACTATGCTTCAGAGAACCATGTATCTTATATGTGTACATTATATTGTATTGTACTTATTATTAATTTACATTATTATCAAGAGCTGTAATTACTTATTTATTGTACATTGACATTAGTGGAAATAGGAATGTATCAGTCATGGATGGTTTATTGTAATTACTTTTTATATTTGTATTATGATGTGTTTATTATGATGATAATGATCAGAGATGTATGGTGTAATATATTTCATTATAGTTATCATTCTTAGAGTATTTTATATGACCACTGGTTAGATTCTCGTGGTGTAATCTATTTATAATATGTGTGTTTAAATTTAAAAAAAAACATGTATTTCTAAGTAGATCCCAGTGGGGATGCTACATATTAGGTTTAATAAGGCTAGAATAAATGTGATTTTGAGTAATAAACTAGTCTTGATTTTAGTTTAGAATGGTTAAGGTGTTTATAATGGATGAGTTGAGATTTGGATTATTTGGGTTTAAAGACTACAATGATCAAGTATTACCAATGTGATAACTCTATAGATATTTTAATCTAACAAGTAGACTATATGATGAGACAACTAAATGCCTATATTCACACTAGTGAGATGATGATTGGATAAAGCTAGTTATGAATAGGGGGATGACAAGATGATAATGTGTTAGATAAAAACCTGAGAGAGTTATAAACTTTGGCAATATTTGATCAGGTAATATGTTTTAAATTGGATAGGGAAATGATTAGGATGATTTTAGTACTTTTACGAGATGATAGATGATCGTTATAGCTTACTCACAAGACCAATATAATGCTCAAGATTTGTAAATAATGGAATGGATGAAGAAATGATGATGGGAAAAGATGAAGATAGTGTTAAGCCCTATATGGAATAAGTATATCCTAAGGGTTTTCTAGGTGTTTATAAATAGTGTAGAAGGTTGAATTGGCTCACAAACAATATGGGTCTAGCATGACACACACATAATCATGCCAATCATGAGCCCTAATATTTAGTAAACTAATTGGGTGTGTAACCCGATGACTGCACCATCTAACAACTTCATGAGTGAGGTTGTAGGTTAGTGACCCATTATAGAATCTTCTAAACCATTTGAACCCCATCTGCACTTGATAGCCACTATGAGGGTTGATACTGGCCCTAGTAGAAAGTCACCTATTATAGTCAAAAGGCCTTATGCTAGGTTAAACAAGGCTTTGTAGGAGCATCCTGATATACACAAGGTATGTGGGGCCCATATTCATATAGGATGTTATTTAATGCTTGAGTCAAAGAGTTAACCCTTCCCCTTCATGGAATACCTGTATGGGGTCAACTGCTTGGCCTAACAACAACTATCCCTAATTTTTGTACTCTATTGGAACATAAAGTATGGTTGATTACATGGTGATGAAATCTATGTCACCAACCCTTAAAGACTAGGCAAGTGCATGGGGATGAATTCCACGTCATGTTACACCCTATAAAAGAAAAATTATGGGATAACGCATAGACACATAAAAAAAATATTTAACCACTTATTTTATTGTGCAAGATTAAAAAACACAAGCAAACAAAGAGATTTATAATATATTCAAATCCTATATCTTAAACCAAGTTTTGACCCTCTAATAAAATAAGTTAGAAATCTAATTTATAGCCTTCTGCTTATTTATCATGCATAAAAGTTGTTAGTAATTTCTAATAAATCAAAATCACCTCTTGTTCCTTTGAAATCGCTTCTACATAATGCACACAGTCAGATTTTCCAAAATCACTTATAACAAGACAAAATCATTACTAGCAGGTCAAAATTACAATAGGGCAAACTGTAATTTTGTAAGTGGTTAATGCATAGTAACCATACGATCAACAATCAAAATTGTGTATGGCTTATTAAAATTCACTACTTGTAAGCAAAATCACAAAATGCGAGAAGTGATTTTATAAATGGTAAACATAATAGTAATCTTTAATAACATGCAAAATAAATTCATTTAAAACAAGTTTATATTAAATGTTGTCAGATAAAAGATATTATCAAAATTTTGAAAGTTAGAATCATATATAAGATTTCAAAATCGCTACTTATGAGAGGTGATTTTATGTCTATAGAAATTAAAATATATATAAAAATTATTAAAAAATACTAAAATTACTTACAAGATTATACTAATTACAAGATAAAACACTGAATTATTTATGAATGTAAATAAAAACTAGACTATTTAAAATGAAAACAATGCCTATTTATTTCACTATTGTCAAAATCACTTATAGGACTTCAAAATCACTTATAACAATCAAAATCATTCTTTACGAGAAGTGAATTTGCATTCAGTAAAATTTAAAATATATTTACAAAATATACAAAAACTATTAAGACTACTTATAAGATAATGTTAAATAAGACTAAATTATTTACAAAAAATAGAATATTTTCAACTAAAGATCAAAAACTAGAGTTATATGAAAATAGAACTTATTATATAACTTAATATTATCAAAAGCACTTTTTAAGATGTCAAAATAATAATTCAGGATTAAAATTGCTACTATCTATAAGCAATATTGCACAAGATGCCCAAAAGGTTGACTTTAGGGGTAATGACCTTATTTGGGCAGAGTTTCCCCTTCCTTGAAACTAAATCATAGCTAGACATAGAGCAATGCACTTATAAAAGAACCAGATCACAACTTTTGTTAATGAGATTATATTTAAATCAAAACTGTGATTATCAAAAGCAAGATCTCTGATAGGAATCAATATCATAAATAAGAACAAGTGATTTTGCTTAGCCTAAAATATTTGGTTATTATGGGGTAGTAAAGTTTTGATTTACTCATACAAGGCTAGAAGATTATTCCAAGGGTAGAAAAACCAAAAGAGATCAAATATTTTAATGTTAATCAGCTATATAAAACCATAATGTATAGACTGGGTTAAAACCGCTACTAGTTTTAGCAAAGTCATAGATGAAAAACAAAATCATAAATAGTTATAAGCGATTTTGAAAACCGTTATTAAACTGCTAGGAAAACTAACAGTTAGCAGTTAAGTTAAAATGTCTAAGATAAAAATATGACTGTGAGTTGAAAAATCACTAATGCAAAACTGCTAGTTGTAGATCAAAATCATGACTCTCCTGAAATGTGAAAACTTTGAAGTTTTTGAGCCCAAACTCTTCCTAATCTATCCTACAAGTTGAATTTAACACATCTTACACATACAAGGGTTAGTTTAAAGGAGGACTCCCACCGTGGTCTCCAACGTATGATTTTAAAATTTTAAAAATGGATTTAAATATACTAAATATATTAAATTAACCTAAAATATACAAAAAAAATCAATGGGAGAGAATATAAAACTAATCAGAACTTAGTTAAGAGACTCTTACCATAACCTTACTTCTCTTTATCTTCCTTCCAAGATCTTCAAATGGATTCTCCAAGGATTATTGAATTGCTTTTTGGATTGCTATACAATAGTGGCTTCAAGATTTCAAGATGGAAGTAAGAGGGATCAATGGCTTTTTGAATGCAAGGATAATATGGATGCAATGAGAGTATGAAGGCTATATGATAGCTTGTATGTATTTTTGACACTTGGATTTTCACCCTTGAGGAGATGCCTAAATCTCCTCTTCCAAGTGGCACCATGGAAACATTTCTCTTGCTATGGGTGACAATGTTGAGAAATGAATCTCTAGATTAGGGGCTAGCTCCCCTTGATGCACTCTTTAAAGCTCTTTTGTATCTAATAATTTTAGATGAAAAGGGATTATAAAAGGCAAATATTTAAACCAAAATGGTGATTCACCAATATGTATCATCCCCCTACTTGACTGAAACCACTACTTAAAGAAAAACAAGGTGTTTCTTACACAAGACTCACAACTTAGGAACCATTACTACATCAATGTTTCATATGTTAGGTTCAAGAAGGTATGTGATTATTAGGAAGGGGATAAATGATTTATAAGAGGGATAGAATCATGAGCCACTTCTAGGATATTTCTACACTTATAAAGAACACTAGAAAAGACTTGAAACAATCTCTTTTCTACAAATTGGTAGACCATCAAGAGTACAAGCTAGAAAAGATAATCTTTCACTAGACTAGAACAACAAGATTCAAGTCATTACTCAATATTACAGCATATGAGTGGAAATAACACTTGTATATTTATTCAAGAGTTATTCAAGTAAAAATTTGTCTATGGTTTCCCCATCAACCAATGAAGGCTACTCAAAAAGAGCTAAGAGAATGCATATTTATAGCTTTTGAGAGAAACATCAAGCAAAGGGAGTCCAAGGGTCACTTGGACATGTGTCCATTTCATATAATTAGTTAAAATTACATAAGGAAGAGGTGTGGGGTGAAATATTCCATGTCATATAGGTCTAATTTTCCAAAAAAAGTCATAATAATGGTGAGAAGTGGCATAAAACTTGCAATTCTGACATAGGAAACTGCCTTCATGATTCACCTTTCAAAACTACCTTTTATCTACATATGGTTAGGTATGATGGTTGGTATAATCAAGAGGGGTTATGAATAATTTTTTAAATGTATTGGATTGATCCCTGACCATCCTTATTCTTTTAGACATGCAAAAATCATCTTTGGTAGTTTCAAAATGGCTCTTTTCCATGCACCTTATACACTTGTCATTCAAAAGCTCCCAATTTTCCAAATTGATCCATGCACAAGAGGGAATAAAACTTATAAAAGGTTCCCAAATCATTAGTTTGAATAAAAAACCTTTAAAATTTTAAGTTTAAATATTTCTTCCAAAGTTTTTTTCATCTTCTAACTCCTCCTGTAGCTCACAAACCATTCAAAATAGTCAAAACAAGCCATGTTTTCCCCTAATCCATACAATTACGTACAAAAAAAACATGTTTTTGGAATCCCCTAAGAGTCCTCTAAAACTTCTAGGAGGTTTCATGTCCATCCCCTTTCATTTAGATTCTCTAATGGCAAGCTTTCTCTAATCGGTTCCTTGTGAGGGTTTTACAAGGGTTTTGAGTGGCCTGAACTCTTAACCTTTGTTCATAAAGGTTATAGATTTAAACCCTTCTAAATTCCATTTAAGGATCTTTAAGGACCTCATCTACCTTATCCAAATGGCTCAAGGTCCCAAGCAAACATTTATGAAAGATATGAGTGATTAAACTTGACCTTCGAATGGCTTTCATGCTTCTTGTGAGGGTTTCAGTATGTCTGGAGTTGGATATGGCTTCCTATGGAGTTTCCATACCAAAAAAAATCTTCCTCAACTCTAATTCTAACCTATCGATATATCCAAATCATTTGGATACCTCAACAAGAGCCAAAAATGGAAGTTACTATTTTGGAATAAGAGCTATGCCTTGCCAACAGGCCTGTTTGTACTGTATGAACTAAAAGATAATAATTCTCACCATAAATACATTAAAATAGAATTAACACATCATATTTAACCCTGTAGTCATAATACAAAACATTAGAGTACTTGGATAAGGATAGAACTTGAAGTGACATCTCATTTGGGGTTAGGTTTGCATGTTTTCCCACTAGGTCTACCTACAGACCTCCTTGTAGATCATTCCCTTAGCATCCAAACCTTATAAGTTGATTTATCATGTCCCTATATATGTTCCCCAATTGTAAAAATATTCTTGACTAGTCAAATTGAACACAAGCCCTCCATTTTTCACTTTTCCCAAAAACTACCATTTTCTTGCATGCAAGGAGTGACCCACCTCTGAAACAAAATAGAGGCATATTTCCCTATTTGGATGGGAAAAGTGAATATTTTGGGAGCTAAAAAATTTATTTATGACCATTTATACTAAAGTTATTGGTTATATTCCATTTCTAAGGGGTCTAACCAACCTAATCTTGCCAAAAAAGGGGTCAAAAACTCTAGTTTTTCATGTTTTTTGCTCAAACCTCCATGTAGCTGCTACCTCCTCATCTCCTCCATGCTTAAAAACTGCTTGGATATGTTATCCATCCCTAATTAAATCTAATTAATCTTTTTAAGTCTTTGTAAAGCCTATTTGATAGTGAAACCCCCCACTTGCCCCTTGAAACAAGGTCCTCTTGGCTGACTGTACAGACTATGTCATATCTTGTATGGGTTAAAAGATCATTAGGCATGTTATGAGTGTTTTAGGCATGATATCACCTTCATTTTATGTTATTTTACCACCATAACAGGTTTGAGACCTTTTTTTCCTCTTTGGGAGTCAAAACCCATACCTTGCTTAAGCTCAAATAGGACCCTGCCTAACTGTAGGTTGTCTTGGGCTTAAATCATGCTTTAGTGACACAAGACAAACATTCATGATGTTTGTGACTTCACGTAATTGATCACCTAACTATCCTGATAGGACAAGCTTAGTCTATTGCACATTTATTTACCTTTCATCTTCAAAGTTAGACATTTTCAAGGTTAGGACTGAGACATTTACCACAGGCTTGTAGGTTTCCAAGGCAAGTTTTTAGCCTCCAAAAGGTGTGCAATTACTTTTTTCTCCTCTTATCACTCTTTTATCAACATTATACATACTTATATGCCTTATTTGAGCTTCAAATCCTCCCTTTTACTCTTGAATAAGACCAAACTAAAAAAACAAGCTGCAGGTGCATATTTTCCTTGGGTATAGGTCAGTGGAGGTGAGTTTTTAACCTCACAAGTGTATACAAATATTTAATTATCTCTCTAACATCCTATCACATCACCTCACCCACTTATATTCTTAAATTAGGATCAAACACCACTCTTACCCTTGACTGAGACCAACTTCTAATGCCCCTAGTTGTAGGTGAATAATCCAGGCTTGTAGGTTTCTATGTAGTCATTTGGAGCATGTTTAGGAGTGTGTAAGGCTTACTAAGATTGTATTTAGCTTTGGAGGCCTCACACTAGGACCTATTTCATCATGGATTCATTGATACCATCTCTTCATGTAATCCTATTGAAACCTTGCCTTCACTGCCTAGCCTACCTTGTGTATGGACATGGGATAGGCCTAAGAGGTCACTCTATGCAACATAACTCTTCTTCATGGATTAAGTGTTCAGTTTTGGTTGTTGAGTTGTTTTGAAATGTTCCCTCTTACAAGAATAGGTTTAGGACAAGTCAAGTTCCTTGTAGGTCAAGTGCTCATTAGAAACCCTGTAGATATCACTGTCAACTTTGAGTGATTTCTTGGCAACTTAGAGGAGCTCAAAATCCACCTTTCACTTAGACTTTAGTTCCCAAATTTGGCATAGTTAAACTAGGTAGATAGGGATACAAATCCAAAATGATAAAAGTGGTGAAATCATCCTATATCATATCAAACATTAATCCATAAAAACCTCATGACCTCTATTTTCTGCATTTGGGGACTAAGAGCCAACAAATGGAAATGACTTATTTTGGAGTGAGACTTGCTTGTATACCATCATATATCTTCATGACATGCAAACCATGAATCTTAGGGAATTATAAATTTCCAAATGGACTCCAACATTTTCTACCAACTCTCTCACATCCATACAACCTCCATAAAATAAGCACAACCCTGACTGAAAGTGACAGGGCAACAGACAAGGTAAAGATGGGCAATTAGGCATTGTAAAGGTGCTAGTTGGACTTCCCACAAGATGAAAATATGAAATAGATATTCATTTATGAACCTCAAGCACATTATCACCATCACGAATCTCCTTAGATGTTTTGAAAACATAGGACTTGCACTCAACTTTTCAAACTTCATGAAACTGATACCTTTTGAAAACTCCTTCAAAGACAATGAGAGGTGAAGTGTTAGATGTTGAAAATACCATGTAGAGAGATTGATTCCAGCCTAAAAACATATTATAAATACCACATATCTCCAAGTATTTTTGAAAACATAAAATAGATGCATGACTCAACCTCTCTTGGATGTAATTCTATAACAAGCTTCCTAGATTGTTAACGATTGTTAATAAAGGAGGAGGCACCAAAACATAAAATCCTATTATTAAAATGAAGTATATTTATATTAAAATATTCTTCTAGAATCATTCCTCCCAACTCTACATGTACCTTCCATACCAAGTGCTCGAAGTTGACCTTCTTTTGCATGCCAAGAGGACAAAGAAGGAAATTGAGTTGCAAAAGCATATTTTTGCATTATTATTGAAATTAAAATGTGGAAATGGGTGTGGGGAGGTGAATATACCACCCCCCCCCCACCCATGTTTTTAGCTGGATATATGATCATGGGGGTCGTACAAGTGCCCAAAAGGGCCTAAAAATAAGGAGAAACCCCCCTTTTCTGACTCTAACTGAATCTTGGATTGAAAAAACATACAATTGACATCCTCTGACCTATACCAAATTATCCACAACTTGATGATAATTTGACCACTTCAGCCATCTGTACAAGTCATCCCTTCTAGCTCAAAGTGGGCCCACAAGGCAATTTTTTGCATATTAAATATGGTGAATGCAATTTGATGACTTAGAAAGATCATAAATCACATTAAAAATGTTATTAGGACTAAAAATATATATTTTATGCCTTTGACCAATTTTGATCCTATTTGACTAGGGTTGACTTTCATTGACTTGACTAGTACAAGGGGCTAGACTTTGGACCAAGGCTAGGCTAGGGATAAGTGAACATCTACATCAAAATGACACCCTTATAGGACATGGATAAAATTATAAAAAGTTTATAAATGTATGGGTTGACTCAAATTTGACCAAAGATCAAATTTGGTCAACATGTATTTTCCAATTCAATTCCCATTAGTCCAACCAAGATCCTTACTTGGTCATTTATAGGGTGGCAGGGAAGATTAAAAATGAATTTTAAGTTCATAAGAACCCTCTAGGTTTAGAGAATTATAAAAGACTCTAGATTTTTGAGGTTTCTAAATCTGATTAGGGATTAATAGAGATTAGTTTCGAAGGGGTTTTGGGTGGGTTTAAGAAACTAGGTTTGTAGAAGTTATGGATAGGTTGGTTGAGGGAGTAGGTAGAATATTTTGAATTTTAAATTGGCAAATGAGGCAAGTGGTCTTTAAATAAAGTAGGATTAGTGGTTTAATGGAATGTTTAGTGGGATAATCAATAGATTAATATAATATGAGGTGTGTATGAAGGTTAGTATGATGTATAAAATATATAGTGAGAAATGGGAATATATATTTTTAATTAAGGCAATGGTTATTTATTTTAAATGGGATAAATAGTGGGATTAATGGAATAGTTAAGGTTAGCAAATTTAGACGTATACAATAAGATATTATCATTTTTAGAAGATGAAATCGGTTCAAGTAGTGTGCATTCATTAGGTTATTAATTCATAAATTGACTTTTACATGCCATATTTTCCCTTTTTATATTTTATAAATTTATTATATTATTGGACAAATCAAGATATTTCATATTGTGGACCATATACTTATTATATTTAATGCATGTTATGTGCACTTAAATTCAAATGGAGGAGACTAACTAACTTACAAAAAAACATGTCACCAACTTTTGAGTATTTAATTTCTACTATAAACAAAATAGGCATATGCATGTGTATATAATAGTTGGTAAAACTTTCAACTGCCTCAGACTATTTTTTTTTGCATAGTTGAAAAATATTGTTGCAAGCTAGTTAAACTCTTCCAATTCAAATAGCTCACTCTAAAATATGCAACAGACAAATAAATACTTGATATCATTACTCCTAGAGATAACTATAAAGGGCTTGGTAAGGAAAAGGAAATGATTCTGTTCAACTGCAATAATGTAGTGAATGCCCTTAGTATCATAATAAAATAGCATAGTTTTTCCCATAAATAATTAATGAAAATTTAGCACCTTAAGCTCTATTAAAAATTTGTAGTTGGAAATCACTCCAAGAATATCACCCTATAGACTGAGATCACATTCTCAAAGCCCTCATACTCCTAATCCATAAAAACATTCTCGAAACATTGAGATTTTTTGAAATAACAAATACTGGAGCTTAAAACTCATTCAACAATCAATCCAAACCCTATCAATTCACTATCAAGAAAAACATTCCAAAAACCCTCATATTTTACTATAACCTTAAAAAATTCTTTAAATATATTATGTGCAAAATTAGATTTTTCTCAAGCACAACAACCATTAAAATGAACATAGGTATTTTTGATCATCAATCACCAGATTATCACATAGATTTATCAAAAAACCTTGCAATTAGAAAATAAAACCTGGTAAAAAAAACCCATACATAAAAAAAAATCATTGACTAACCCTGACAAAATATCAAACCTAAAAGCCCAATTCGAGCAAGCTAATAGTAAAAACCCTACGTCTAAAATCTCCACAAACAATATGCAACCTAACGAAACCAATGAAATCTTGTCACCCCAACTTGATGATTTTCTCTAGTCCTCCTTGCTTTGGCGAACTCAACAAACCATAACAAGATTTAAATTTATTATATTGCCCAGAGGAAGAGGTATCATTCTAGTCAATATATTATTGGACAAATCAACATATTTCATATTGTATACCATATATTTAATACATTTAATGCATGTTTTGTGCACTTAAATTCAAATATAAGAGACTGACTAGCTTGCAAAAAAATATGTCACCAATTTTACAAGTATAGAATAGTAGGTAAAAATTTTAATTAGTTCACACTATTGTTTTTGCACAATCGACAAACATTGTTGCAAGCTAGTTAGCCTCTTCCAATTCAAATAACTCGCTCAAAAATATACAATAGACAAATAAACACTTGACACCATCACTCTTGGAGATAGATATAAAGGGCTTGGTAAGAAAAAGGGAATGATTATGTTCAACTACAATAATGTAGTGAAAGTCCTTGCTATCATAATAAAATAACATAGTTTTTCCCCTAGGAAAAAAATGGCAATGTATTTAGCACCTAAAGCTCTAATACAAATCTGTATTTAGAAAGCACTACAGGAATAACACACTATAGACTGAGATCACATCCTCAAATCCCTCAGAATCCTAATCCATAAAAACATTCTTAAAACCCTAAGATTTATTGAAATTACAACAACCATCAAAACAAACAAAGGCATTTTCAATCATCAAACGCTAGATTATCACATAGATTTATTAAAAACCCTGTAATTTAGAGAAGAAAATCCAAAAAAAAAACACAGGGACCAAAATAAAAACTGTCTAAACCTGATAAAAGCCATACAAAGCCTTCGATTTCAAACCTAAAAGCCCAATTCAAGCAAGCTCATAATAAAAAACCTTATCTCTAAAATGTCCACACATGATACCCTAGCGACTGAAGCCAACGAAATTTTCCCACCCTAACCCATCGACCTCTCTCTAGTCCTTTTTGCTTCGATGAACACAACAAACTTCTACAGGGATCTAGAGCTTTAAAACCCACTGTTGACCAAATTTTGCCTGCAGGTAAAATTTTGGTCCCCTTCCTCCCTTGCTGTTCATGCTAGTTATATTGCAGGTTGTTCAGGTTCAGCATTCTCCGTTTCATGGCCTGGTTCATTTTCAAGTTCAGTCTCTTAGTGTAAAGGTTCAATTTCTAATTTGGTTTCTTGGTTCAATGGCCCGGTTCAAAGGTATGCCCCAAGCCGAAAGGGCAGTTCAAAGCAATAAAGGGACTTCTGGCCGAGTCCAAGGACTTTTCAAAGGGACAAGTGCCAGGAAATCTTCAAGACAGAAGTGCCCGAGAGGATGCCACATGGACCTGACTGATGTGGCAATGGACCCGATGACATCTTAGCAGGACCCGATGACGTCTCGGTGGACGTCAAATTTAGTAGAACAGTTTAGCCGTTGGATCTCAAGCAACGACGCTTAAAAAGCTGTCAATTTCAAGAGGATGGAATATTCGTTGGTTTTCAAAGCTTGACGACCGGATGAGCGTCAAATTCAGTAGAATGAAATAGCCTTTGTTTCCAGCAAAGAAAGTATTGCCAAAGAGTCTAGAATGCAGCAACCTGCCGAAAGTTCATTCTTGGGGGGCCGAACGAGTTAGATAGAGATAGATTCAATAAAAGACAAGAGGATGTGCACAGAATAAGCAAACAGTTAAGTCCAAGCGGTGCCAATTTGAAGAAGAGACTCTGGCAGGTGAAATAGTGCCAACGAATTAATCATGAGAAGACGCAGCAGATAAGAAATGTAACCGATTTCTTCATTTTTCATTTAATGGGTGGACAAACCGCATTTTGCCATTTAAAAATGCGAACTTCAAAGCAGGCAGAGCAAATAGCTCATTAATATTTTGAGCGGCTTGTTTCTTTTCATGAATAGCCATTTGTAAAAAAGAGCGCCAAATGAGCCTCTTGGACTTTCCTTATATATTTGATACTTGTCATTTTGTAAGGGATCTTTTTGCAATTTTGGTAAGGTGCAGCCCTGCTAAAATTTCTACCTAAATCTATAGAGACTATTTTTTACCTCTTCTTGGTCGGATATTCTGTGTATGTCTGAGTGTTTGAGTTGTGTCCAGTCATTGTCTTTAATGCTCTCACAGTTCTAGCACCAACACACTAGTTATCCACAAGGCACCATTATCTGCAGGTGACAAGAGGAGAGTTCCATTTTGGAGATACAGAGCAGAGGAAGTCATTTACAGTATGTATTTCATAGCATCTTTGTGAGTCTCTGTTCCTGTGTTTTCATAAGAACCTCCCTGCCATTTTCTTGTAGCCTAGTTTCCCTGCCGAGTCTGAGTGTATGTCTGTGGTCTTTGTTCAATTATGAGAGTGGGTGTGAGAAGATCACCTTTATTTTGGTGTATCACCTCCTTAGAGTAGTTTGCTTTCTTGCACTTTCTTCCCTTTTCACCCCCCCAGTTTGTATAGCTATATATATATATATATATATATATATATATATATATATATATATATATATATATATATATATATATATGCCTGTATGTATTTTTTGCACTGCCTAAAACAAACAAGATACATCAGAGGGAACTAGCCCATACCTAGAGACCCTCCTACCCTGCTTCACCGTCCCACAGGTGAGAGAGGAGTTTCCATTTTGTGAGGAGAAGGCAGGAACCTGTTTTCCTGCCACCGGGTGCAATCTCCCAGCATCAACAGTTCTGGCATGCCTGGTGGGACTACAAGTTTATAACACAGTAAGATATCAAGATTGATGCTGGTCTTGTCACAGCCATTTCAATATTTCCTAGCATCTGGCGACTCCAATGGTAAGAGCTTCATTTTCTATATTAAGACCAGTGTCTTAAATTTCTATGCCTAAAGTCACCACTAGGTCTGCTTCAAAAAGGATTCCTTTTGAATTCGTTGAAATACCTCTAAATTCTGTTAAAAGATTAAGGTTTAGGAAGAATCATCCTTATCCAATAAGTCATACTCCTAGACCCGTTATAAGAGACACAATTACAGCAGAGCCTCAATTACGCCCCATCCCAGCTATGGCTTTGCCATTTGCAGCCTTTCGTGGTGAGATCCCCTTGAACCTCCCACAGTATGACCCAATTCCAGGGGCAGCTCTAAAAAATGTACCTTCTTTCGATGGATTGGGACCCATTACAGTCATTGAGCACATCAGGAACGTTTCTAATCTCGCCAATATTCATAATATCACGGAGGAAAATGTCGCAGTCAGATTGTTGGATTTGTCTCTTAAGGGCAAGGCTCTTGACTGGTACAGGACCTTGCCTGTGAATTCAATCCATTCCTGGAATGAACTCAGTATTCAGCTAACATACCGTTTTGGGGAAAAAAGTGATGACCTCTCGCTTGCTGAGCAGCTGACGACCATACAGAGGGCTCCACACAAATATATGCAGGACTTTAACACAAGGTTTCAGAAGACCTAGTAGAGGATTCCCATCCTGGTAAGGCCGACTCCCAGCTATGCTTTTTTATACTACTTGAAAGCATTAAACAGTAACGTTGCAGTCATGATACAATCTATGGGAGGGCATATATTGCCTGTTGCTTATGACATAGCCATAGCAGCAGAGAACTATTTAATACAGGCTGGGAAAATAGCCCCTAGACCCCACATGCCAATTTTCCCAGAAGTGCCACCTCCAATTCAGGCACCTACTCCCACATTGGCTCCTCTGCCTGCCATTGAAAAAATAGCTGCTGCCCCATCGAATGAATTTCATGAGGTTAAGAGTATGTTGCAAGCCGTGACCAACGAACTCATTGCCATTAAAAGGCAGTAGCAAGCTCAAGGCAACATACCAAATCAAGGGTACCAAAATTATGGTCAAGCCCCTAAACCCCCTTTTCATAATTATAATCAAGGTCAGGGGCAGCTCACTACAACCAGGGCTTTTCAAAATTACAACACTGGTCCCTCTTCATCATCTAAGGCCATAGTGCCTATTCAGAATAATCTTGTACAAGAGCAGCCTAGCTGTTCGACCATGGGGTATGGTCAAGAACAGGCTGTGCGCACAAACGAGATGGTGAATTATTTCCAGACTACAAAAAATCAGGCTGCTACTCTTTCCCATTTTTTTGAGGCTCCAGCTCAACCCAGCATGAGTAGTAATCAGGCCCAGCTGGATTATGCTCTTATGAATTATGAAGAGGGTGAGTTTTGTGCAATCAATAATGGGGGCGCTACAGGCAATTAGGCTGATTGTGTTGCAGCCAATATAAGATTTAAGAGGAGAGTAGTGGAAGAGGTGCAAGCTACCACTCAGGCAGCAGCTACACCTCCTCCATCACACTCATTTCAAAGGGCCCCAATTTCCAAACAGCCATTTGCACCTTTAGCGCCTCAGCCTACAGCTCCAGTTGGGATCAGTCCAAAAGAAAACGTGAAGGGAGGCAGTCCCCAAGTCAATATAGTGGACCAGATGAAGAAGTTGCATGTGAGCATCTCCTTGTGGGATTCATTGTCTCTTCCAGGACAGAAGGACGTATTGAAGAAGGAATTGCATAGGCTGGATCAGCAAGTTGTTCCAGCAAACATGGATAATGTCTTGATGACAAATGGACAGCCTACCCCTCCAGAATAGGTAAAGAAGGAAGAGAAGACTCCCCCTTTCTACGTATCCTTGATCATTGGGGACTTCTTGGTGCACAACTGCATAATTGACAGCGGGGCCAGCACCTCAGTGATGCCCAAGTGCATTGCTGATAAGATGGGACTGAAGTATGAAGAAATGAAAAAGGGAGTCCTACAGCTAGATGGGACACCTGGAAAAATAGTTGGAATTTTGAAGGGTTTAGACTTGACATTGCATGCTTGCCCAACCTTCTCAATTCCCCAAGATATTGTAGTAGCGGATGTTCCTCCATTTTTTGCAATGTGCCTATCCAAGGACTTCACGTCCAAAATAGGTGGCTATCTAGCAACAAATTGGTCATATCTGGTTTTCAAAACCAAGTATGGGACCAAGGTGAAAATCGAGTCTGAGCCACTCTACAAGGACCATCTAGAATCATATACTCCCAAGGCAGTGAATGTCAGTTACACAATCATCGACCTAGAAGAGTCCCAAGCAGACCAAGCTCCGTCCTCTGCTCTCGAAGGAGTCACAGACCTACTCTTGGATGAGTGGGGAAATGATAACTTTAAACATGATCCATACAAGTTTATAGAGGAGACAAACCTCAGAGTCTATTGCATGCACGAAGAGGGCTCCTTCATGCCTAATTTGATGAAGGCTGACCAGCCAAACCTTGGCCTATAGCAGCTGTATTTCGACGGTTCCAAAAGTAAGCTAGGCGCTGGAGGTGGAGCGATGCTGGTCTCCCCTTCAAAGGAGAGGTATTTTTTAGCTTTTCGATTCCATTTCTCTTGCACAAGTAACGTTGCAAAATATGAGTCCTTGATCCATGGGCTGGAATGTGTAACGAAAAGAGGGATTAAAGAGTTGCAGGTCTTGGGGGATAGCGAGCTGATTGTGAATCAGGTGAAGGGCCAGAATCTAGCAAAGAACTCCTTGCTGAAGTCTTACAAACATAGGGTCTAGGACTTGATGGAAGATTTCCTTGCCTTCAACATTGCCTCGATTCCCAGGGAGCAGAACAAACACGCAGACAGGCTGGCAGCAATTGGCGCTCAGTTTGATGTTTCAAGAGAAATAAGCAGAGATTGTGGTTCGCACCACTTGAAGGTGGTAGTTTGACCCTCTATCCCAGACAACATTGTAGATTGGCAAGTTTTTGAAATTGACCAGCAGATAGCTCTCTTCCTCCGGGAGGAAGCTGAGTTCACAATACATCAGCAATATAGAGATCAGATTGTCCAGTTGAAGAATAATAAACTCCCTAAAGATCTGGTCACGCTTGAAAGCATTTTCAATGGAGATGACCAACTGAGAAATGACAAAGCATGCATCATGACCAAAGAAGAGAATTACGAAAAGGTTGAAATCTTCAAGGACAAGCTGCTGGCACTTGGCAAGGTCTGCACATTTCAAGAAAAGCAAGCTTTCATTCTGCTGTGTCAAGAGTTCTCTGATGTGTTTGCATGGGATTACAGTGACTTGAAGGGCTTCGACCTAAGACTTGCTCATCACACCATTGAGTTAGAGGAAGGTGCCAAACCAGTCACACAAAAGCAAAGGCCTGTCAATCCTACAATTGAGCCCCTCATGCAGAGGGAATTGGCCAAATTGATGGAGTCTAGAATTATATTTCTAATCAAACATTCCTCCTAGCTGGCCAACCTCGTTCCTGTTAGAAAGAAGAATGGGGAGATCAGGTTGTGTGTCGACTTCAGAGACCTTAATAAAGTCTCTCTAAATGATTATTATCCCCTTCCAAGCATGGAGCAGATTCTTCAAAAAGTGACTGGGAGCGAGCATTTCTCTCTCTTGGATGGCTATTCAGGTTATAATCAAATTCTGGTGCAAGACTGTGACCAGTATAAAACAACCTTCACCACCAAATGGGGCACGCTTGCCTACAAGAAGATGCCATTTGGGCTATCCAATGCTGGTGCTACCTTTCAATGGGCCATGGACATGGCTTTTAGTGGCTTGATAAATAACAACGTGCTGGTATACCTTGATGATATAACGGTATTCTCCAAGGAAGCGAGCCAGCACATAGAACACCTCAAGCAAATTTTTGAGAGGTGCATGGAATTTGGCATCTCTCTTAATCCAAAGAAGTATGTGTTTGATGTCCATGAAGGGAAGCTCCTTGGTCACATTGTGTCCAAGGAGGGTTTATCTATTGACCCTGAGAGAGTTCGCTCCATTCTGGAGATGCCCCTACCAAAGCACAAGAAAGGCCTACAGAGCTTCTTTGGCAGGATACATTTTATTCGGAGGTTCATTCCAAATTTTGTTGAGACAGTTAAGCCCCTGACCTCTATGTTGAGGAAAGGTGAAGAATTCAAGTGGATAGCGCAAAGAAAAGATAGCTTTGAAGCCATCAAGCAGGGTTTAGCCCAGGCACCTACTCTGATCAACCCCGACTTCAGTAAAGACTTCAACCTTTATACATTCAGCAATGAAGAAGTGATATCCGCCATGCTTACCCAAGCAAATGGCGAAGACCTCAAACAGCCACTCACCTTCTTCAGCCAGGGATTAGAGGATTTTGAAGTCAGGTACACATATGTAGAAAAGCAAGTCCTGGCAGTGGTGAGGAGCCTAAAAAAATTTAGGTATATGTTGTCTAACAGCAGGATCCACCTTATGGTCCCACATCCTGGCGTCAAGGATTTCTTGACCAATCGAGATTTGAATGAGAAAAGGGCGGGATGGATCACCAAAGTGATAGAGTACGATGTAGACATTAAAATCACCAAGCTGGTGAGGGGCAGAGGTCTGTGCGAACAACTGGCTGCGAACTTAAAACAAGAAAGGAGAGACAACTTGCTAATCCAGGATGCAGCCACAACAGAAGAATCGGCTGTCATAAAGGATTGGACGCTAGACATGAAGCATTTCCTTCTCACAGGTGAGTGTCCACAAGGTCTTGATAAGGTCGGAAGAAGGTATTTTAAACTTCAGCCCCTTCCTTATGTCCTGATTGATGAAGTATTATTTAGGAAGGATCTCTTCAAGGTTTTCCTAAGATGCATTGACCCCAATCAGGCTGATAGGATACTGGCTGAGTTTCATGATGGGCTAGCTGGTGGTCATTTCGCTCCTAGAGCTACAGCAGCAAAGATAATGAGAGCTGGCTATTTTTGGCCTACTCTTTTCAAGGACACCCACGCCTGGGTGAGAAAGTGCCAGAAGTGTGCACTTTTTGATGGAAAATAGCGATTGGCTGCCATGCCTCTACAACCCATTCAAGTTGAGCAACCATTCATGCAATGGGGCCTGGATTTTATAGGGATGATTAATCCTCCCTCTAGTGCTGGGCACAAGTGGGTATTGACTGCCACAGATTATTTCACCAGGTGGGTAGAGGCAGTTGCTTTGAAGGAGGCAAATGAAAGCGCAGTCCTAGAGTTCTATGAAGATCTGGTAACAAGATTTGGAGTCCCAGCCACCATAATCTCAGATAACGCCTTGGCTTTTTTGGGAATCAAAACTAGTGAATGGGCGCTGAAGTATGGCATATACCTCAGCACTTCATCAAACTATTATCCGCAGGGGAATGGGCTGGCTGAGTCCACCAACAAAAATTTGATCAGGATTATAAAGAGGACTGTGGAAGAAAATCAGAGGACTTGGCATGCCAAGCTAAAGACAACTCTATGGGCCGATTGAATTACTCCGAAGAAGGCAATCGAAAATTCTCCATATACGCTCATATGTGGAAGGGAAGCCAGGCTTCCCATTTCGCTTGAATTGCCAGCATTGGATCTCTCCCACCAATTGCAACTAGAAGAAGGAACCAGCATGGAGGTCAGGTTGTGCGAGCTAATGGAGCTCCAAGAGGTGAGAGATCGGGCTATGGCTTCTCTGACAAGTCGCCAACAACAAGTAAAAAGGCACTTCGACAAGAAGTCCTTGTCAAGAGATTTTTCTGAAGGAGACATTGTCTTGAAATGGGATGAAGATCGAGCTAAGCCCAGAAAATATGCAAAATTTGATGCCCTATGGAGTGGTCCTTATGTGATTACTCAGTGCAAGCAACACAATGCATTCCAACTTTCAAGGTTAAATGGCGAAGAACTGCGTATCCCAGTTAATGGGATACATTTGAAGCATTGTCGCTGATCTTTTTGGGTTTGCCTGTACATATTTTCCCTTATTTTCTTTCTTGTTTTTCCCTAAGTGCTGTTGCACAAGTAGTAGTTTTCTTAGTCTTGTGTCTGCTGTCTTTTCGTGGAGGTAGATCTGCGTGGCTGGTTCTAAGTTTTAACAGAGCTCTTGCTGGTTTTCAAAGTTATTATCCGACTCCATGCCCAATGGATTGCAAGGCAACTAGTCTCTAAGCATAGCAGGCATGCTTCCCCTGAGAGTTGCCAATTTGTTGACCAAATTTTGCCTACAGGTAAAATTTTGGTCCCCTTCCTCCCTTACTATTCATGCCAGTTATATAACAGGTTGTTCAGGTTCAGCATTCTCTGTTTCATGGCCTGGTTCATTTTCAAGTTCAGTCTCTTAGTGCAAAGGTTCAATTTCTAATTTGGTTTCTTAGTTCAATGGCTCGGTTCAAAGGTACGCCCCAAGTCGGAAGGGCAGTTCAAAGCAATAAAGGGACTTCCGGTCGAGTCCAAGGACTTTTCAAAGGGACAGGTGCCAGGAAATATTCAAGACAGAAGTGCCCGAGAGGATGCCATGTGGACCCGACTGACGTGGCAATGGACCCGATGACATCTTAGCAGGACCCGATGACGTCTCGGTGGATGTCAAATTTAGCAGAACAGTTTAGCCATTGGATCTCAAGCAGCGACGCTCGAAAAGCTGTCAATTTCAATAAGATGGAATATCTGTTGGTTTTCAAAGCTCGACGGTCAGATGAGCGTCAAATTTAGCAGAATGAAATAGCCTTTGTTTCCAGCCAAAAAAGTATTGCCAAAGAGTCTAGAATGCAGCAACCTGCCGAAAGTTCATTCTTGGGGGGCTGAACGAGTTAGATAGAGACAGATTCGATAAAAGACAAGAGGACGCGCATGGAATAAGCAAACAGTTAAGTCCAAGCGGCACCAATTTGAAGAAGAGACTCTAGCAGGTGAAATAGTGCCAGCGAATTGATCATGAGAAGACGCAGCAGCTAAGAAATGTAACTGATTTCTTCATTTTTCATTTAATGGGTGGACAAACCGTGTTTTGCCATTTAAAAATGTGAACTTTGAAGCAGGCAAAGCATATAGCTCATTAATATTTTGAGCGGCTTGTTTCTTTTCATGAATAGCCATTTGTAAAAAAGAGCGCCAAATGAGCCTCTTGGACTTTCCTTATATATTTGATACTTGTCATTTTGTAAGGGATCTTTTTGCAATTTTGGTAAGGCGCAACCCTACTGAAATTTCTACCTGAATCTATAAAGACTATTTTTTACCTCTTCTTGGTCGGATATTCTGTGTATGTCTGAGTGTTTGAGTCGTGTCCAGTCATTGTCTTTAATGCTCTCACAGTTCCAGCACCAACACACCAGTTATCCACAAGGCGCCATTGTCTGCAGGTGATATGAGGAGAGTTCCATTTTGGAGATACAGAGCAGAGGAAGTCATTTACAGTATGTATTCCGCAGCATCTTGGTGAGTCTCTGTTCCTATGTTTTCATAAGAACCTCCCTGCCATTTTCTTGTAGCCTGGTTTCCCTGTCGAGTCTGAGTGTATGTCTGTGGTCTTTGTTCAATTCTGAGAGTGGGTGTGAGAAGATCACCTTTATTTTGGTGTATCCCTCCTTAGAGTAGTTTGTTTTCTTGCACTTTCTTCCCTTTTCACCCCCCAAGTTTATATATATATGTGTGTGTGTGTGTGTGTGTGTGTGTGTGTGTGTGTGTGTGTGTGTGTGTGTGTGTGTGTGCCTGTATGTATTTTTTGCACTGCCTGAAACAAACAAGATACATCAGAGGGAACTAGCCCATACCTAGAGACTCTCCTCTCCTGCTTCGCCTTCCCACAGGCGAGAGAGGAGTTTCCATGTTGCGAGGAGAAGGCAGGACCCTGTTTTCCTGCCACAGGGTGCAATCTCCCAGTGTCAACACCCACCATAATGCTTTCCATCAACCAATCTTGCATTTAATAATAACACCACGCGAACAAATACAACATTGAATGACACATCATTCTCGCCTTGTACAAACCCTTTGTCTATCTGTCACGCCATTAATGCACGATCTCGATCTAAGTAAAATGGCTCATAAGATCTAAAAAAATGTCAATCAACTTCAAACAAATATTATTATTTTATTCATGTCGTTAAAACAAACTACTATTTGACTTAACAAAACCCTTATATTTTCTCTTTGCCCACTAATTGATGAAATTTGATTGGCCACTGCACCCAATAATAATTCCAAGTTAAACAAAAACGGTTCCTAAAATATCCCTCCGAGACTAATAACATAATACCATGGTGCTAAACAAAAACTCCATCAAATTGAAACACGATACATGATAAAAATAAATAAAAAATAGAAAATTAATAACTATCCAAGCAACAATAACTATATGGAGAACTCCAAATTTTTTTTTTCAAACTATAAAATTAATAACTATCTAAATATTATTAAAAAAAATTATGGTATAAAAATAAAAAATAATATATGTGTATTTTAAATATATTTATTTTAATTAATTTCAAGGTTTTATTTTGGATTTTTTTACGTGATATATTATTTAATAATTTTTTATTTTTTATTTTTAATTTCTCTCTTATTTAAATAGTATCAATAAAAAAAATCCAAACTCCATTTTATTATCAAGATATTATGATTTTTTAATTGATTTCTTCAAGTAAAAAGACCAAACTTCTAAATAACTCTTAAATGATATTAAATTTAAGATTGAATTTAATTTGTAATCATCAAATAAATGTCAAATTTAAAATCAAACTACTATTTGACTTAACAAAATCCTTATATTTTCTCTTTGCCCACTAATTGATGAAATCTGATTGGCCACTGCACTCAAAAATAATTTCAAGTTAAACAAAAACGCTTGTTAAAATATCCCTCTGAGATTAATAACATAATACCAGCGTGCTAAACAAAAACTCCATCAAATTGAAACACGCTACATGATAAAAATAAATAAAAAATAGAAAATTAATAACGATCCAAGCAACAATACCTATATGGAGAATTCCAATTTTTTTTTCAAACTATAAATTAATAACTATCTAAATATTATTAAAAAAAATTATGGTATAAAAATAAAAAATAATATATATGTATTTTAATTAATTTCAAAGTTTTATTTTGGATTTTTTCACATGATATATTATTTAATAATTTATTTATTTATTTAATTTCTCTCTTATTTAAATAATATCAATAAAAAAAATCCAAACTCCATTTTATTATCAAGATATGATTTTTTAATTGATTTTTTCAAGTAAAAAGATCAAACTTCTAAATGACTCTTAAATGATATTAAATTTAAGATTGAATTAAATTTGTAATCATTAAATAAATGTCAAATTTAAAATCAAACGTGATTATGAACAATTCGCTCTATTGCACTCCCTTATTATCATTAAAATTTACGTCGAAATTATCTTCATTTTTTACTATCACCTCTACTAAAAATATAAATTTAGTATTACTTAACACTTTATACAATAAAAAATCATAAATTTTGAATAAGATAAAATGTGTAATTTATATTCTTTAACTTTATAAAAGCATATTATTAAAAACAAAAAATCATCCCATTATATTTTAATTTACACTTTTAAAACAACTGCTAATTTATACTGAAGACGTCGAAGACGTCTTCATTCACAGATGTCTTCATTCACAAACCACAGTGACATTTTTGTGGACAAATTAATTTGTCATTCAAGTGACACATAAATGAAGACTAACCAAGAATTCAATATATTATTACAGTAGTTTAATATCAAGAATTCAATATAAGTGACGATGACTATAGAAAAGATTTGTAGTGTTGAATATCTTTTTAATATATTGTTTAAATATACTTTGTGCTGATTCACTTTTAGTTTTGTGGTTATCCACTTTTAGATTTGTCCACGTTTCTAAATTAGTATTTTATGATTTTGTCAATTAGTTTTCAAGTTCGTATTCTTTTTGCATTACAACTATAGAACTAGAATTATAGCCGTTCACTAATGGTTTTCACCTCAAATTGTGCCCCATAAAAATGAATGTTGTGTGTAATTCTACAAGGTATCATTTTTAATTATAATAATAATATTAGGGCAGTGGTGGGTTATAATATATCATTTTTAATTATTATAATAATATTAAGGTGGTGGTGGGTTATAATATATATGAAATGTTAATAATTAAATTATGTGTTTAATTGTTATTGATATGTTATCAAATTTAAAATAGGTAATTTATTAGTCCAATATTCGTGATTATTTAATTGAATATAAATTATATGTTAAAATAGTATATAGTGACTAGTAAAGTGATTAAATTAGTAGGCTTTATTAAGGTGTTTCTTATGGTAGTGTAGGAGTTTCACATAGGCCGTAAATATTATATTCTTATAGCATTTCTTTATATTTTACTTAGTTACGAAGCACTTTAAATTTGCCAGTGTTAATAAATATACTCATTCATTATTATATTAAATGTGGTGGTTATATGACAATCGTTGGTTGTGATAAATCTATGTGTTGAGATTAATCCATTATGGCCGTGAATTTAACCTGGTTTGCATTATCATTTTAGGAAGAATCATGAACTCTACATTGTTTGAGCTTCTCATTACTCTTGCCTTGGTTGCAAGTGATTATCAGAGTCTAACTAAAGAACATGACTGCCCATGTGGTTAATCACACCACTTTATAGTGTTATTAAAGTCTTCTGAGCACCTCAACCCTTAATGCAATGTGTGAGCATGTGACCACTACTCATTGCCTTAGCGTCTTTTGTGATGTTAGTCGGTCACAAAATATTATGACACTTGTCATTATCTTGCATTATTGTTGTCCTGCATTATAATTAGAAGGGAGTGATAATTGGCTTGTGTTATTCTTTGTACGAATAAGTGGATTTATAAGATGGATCATGTAATCCATCATGTATGTTCACCTTTGTTTGACCACTAGATTGTGTCTTCATGTAATCCTATTGAAACCTTGCCTTCACTGCCTACCCTACCTTGTGTATGGACATGGGATAGGCCTAAGAGGTCACTATATGCAACATAACTCTTCTTCATGGATTAAGTGCTTAGTTTTGGTTGTTGAGATGTTTTGAAATGTTCCCTCTTACAATAATAGATTTAGGACAAGTCAAGTTCCTTGTAGGTCAAGTGCTCATTAGGAATCATGTAGATATCACTGTCAACTTTGAGTGATTTATTGGCAACTTAGAGGAGCTCAAAATCCACCTTCCAATTAGACTTTAGTTCTCAAATTTGGCATAGTTAAACTAGGTAGATAGGGATACAAATCCAAAACAAGAAAAGTGGTGAAATCATCCTCTATCATATCAAACATTAATCCATAAAAACTGTCAGGGGATCTATAGCTCTACCAATTTGAGCACAATTGATTACTATCTTATATGCAATTAAACACAGAATTATACCAGAATGATAAAGTAGCTAGAAACTTGAGACAACAAAGAATTTGAGAGACAATACACACTCTTGTATTAAATACTACTAGAAGACAATACAATAAGGAAGATGCCACTTCTTCCTCCACCTCAAAGGCTTGCCACACCTCAAGACCTTCTTCTCTCTCTCTCTTGCTCAACACAACAACTCTAAAGCCTGAGTTGCTATCCCTCCTTGAATGCTTCAGCTGATCTCCTTGACCTTGCTAGCTTCAATGCTATTACTTGCCTTCTTAGATGCTATTACAATACATGCCTTATGGGTCTATAAATAAGATCCCATGCTTACAAAAATAGAACTCTAGTTACTATAATTAGACACGCAGCTCGTGACTATAATTAGTCGTTTGTCATGCAAACACTTGCTTCGCTTAACTGACTGTTCGTCAACAACAGTTCCAAAAATACACAGGCGACCGACGCCGGTCCCTGCTGGTCTGGTGCTGCCGACATCGGCCAACTCCCTACCGTCGCCGGTCTCCTTCTCCACCGTATCTGACCGACGTCGGTCATACTGCCGACGCTGGTGGCTCTGGTTCTTCAGCATCCTTTATCTTGTGTCTGCAACCAGTTGAAGCTTTTAGCTCCACACCATAACAATCTCCCACTTGGAGATAAACAACTGCAACCTGTACCTGTACACCATCTATTTTGTTCCTTAGGCTCTGTATCCCTCTTCAATGTCACTCTTGAAGATCAACCACCACATAAACCTGTGATGTAATACCTGTCTCTTATGCCACAAGAATTTTGCTGCTCCCAAATTCTCCATGACACACTTCTGAACCAACTCTACCCTTAGCTCAGAAAACACCCTATATATGAAACCCTGCAACAAGTAACACAATATAGTAACAGGATAATGTAGCTAATATTATCCAACCTGGTAAAGATAAAATACAATGGTCAAACCTCCATTGTGCTGCAACATAATCAAGACCATATATCATAGCCTTCTGCCTCATGTGTCCATCCACTCTCTTCTCTAAAATGGGAATCCATCCCTCTATCCAGTGCTTCCTTCCAGCTGACAACACTACCAAAAAATACCTGTTTGGTTCTCCAAGGACTCACACTCCTCATCCATGCCAAGCTCCCACTGTTTATGGATTCTACCTGCATTGCTTCTTCCATCTTCCTAGTTCATAACTATCAGTAAGCAATATAAAGAAGGTTAACAACGAATATGAGGTTCACATACCTTTCCTGACCTCCACATGGGTGTTTGAGACTTATTGATTCATCCAACATCCATTCCAGTGACCGATATAGGCCATCTCCCAGTCTGCTCCCGATCGATGTCGGTTCCCTGCACTGACCCTTACTGCCGACGCCGGCGTCCCTCCTGCCGATGTCAGTCCTTATGACTGACGTCGGACTTCTCCTGTCTGACCTATCGACCCTGCTGGTCTGCACATGACCGATGTCGGTATCTGGATGACTGACGTCGGTGCCAAGCTACCGACATCAGTGTCTGTGTGTTCCTGTAAGTGATGAAATTTTCATCCACGAGCTCTTCTTGGATCAAACCTCTGTCCATGCTGCCCTGCTCAGATTTATTCAGCCCCTGTGACTGATCTCTGTCCTTCATCTCCTCCATAAACACCAAGGCTTCTTTGTTCCTGTCAAAAGCATCAAATTTTCTCTTTCTGTAATGAACTGTATTTATGCTTTCCAAATTTGAACACATACCTTTTGAATCAAGAACTTCCATTCCCTTCTTATTCTTGTGACCAAGCCTATTAGGCCACATCTTCGAATCTACACCAGAAGTAGAATCAGTAATACAAGTAGACAGATAAAGAGTGTCTACTTTCTTACCTCTTGCTAAAACAAGTGCTCCCTTGGTAACCTTCCAAGAATCCGTTGTGAGGGTTATTGTGCATCCCTCATCTCCCAACCTTCCTACAGAAATCAGACTCTGCTTCAGAATTGGAACATGCATGACCTCTTTCAACACCCATGTGTTGTCAATCTGCAATCTCAGCTGCACTTTCCCTTTGCCAACAATCTGACAAGGCGTACCATCCCCTAAATAGAGCACTCCAAAATCTCCCTGTTCATACTCATAGAACAAATCTCTGTTTGGGGATGCATGAAAAGATGAACCAGAATCTAAAATCCATGATCCTACCTGACTATCCGAAGAAAGTATGAGAGCATCCTGCATCACAATATTTGCATCCTTTGCTTCTTCCATACCTGCATGTTGATTCTCTTTATCTCTCAACCAACACTCCTTCTTTGTATGTCCTTTCTTTCCACAAAACCAGCAGGTAATACCTTTGGACTCAGATCTCCTTCCCGACCTTGATTTCCCTTGCTCAACCTTCTCCCTTTGCCTTCCCCTGCTTTCTGCACTTAGAGCATTCCCTGATGATTCACCTGTGCTTCTCCTGCATATTTCTTCATTCAAAATCACACTCACAACATCATCAACTTTTAAGATTTTAGAAGCAGATGTAGAATTACTTACTGCCATAACCAAACCGTCCCAACTTTCAGGCAAAGAACATAAAATCAAGAGAGCCTTTACCTCATCATCAAAAACAATATTGACTGAAGCTAATTGGTTTACCAAACCATGGAAATCACTTAGATGAGTATGTACCGATCCACTTTCCTGCATTTTCAAAGTAAATAGCTGCTTCATAAGATATACCTTATTAGAAGCCGAGGGCTTTTCGTATAAATTTGCCAAGGACTTTATCAACTCTTCCATTGTCTTGCACTGTGATAAGCTGGAAATCACAGATGATGCAAGGCTCAACCTTATGGAACTGAGAGCCTTCCGATCAAGAACGTTCCATTCTTCATCCTTCATATATGTGGGCTTGCATGCAACCCCACCCAACGGTAAGTACAAATCCTTATGATACAGATAGTCCTCAATCTGCATCCTCTAATGTTGATAATTCTTGCCGTTAAACTTCTCCATTCGTAGCCTACTTTCTTCTGCCATTGCTGAACTCCCACTCAATCAGAAAACCCTGTGAATGACCTGTAATAAAAAATAATACCCTGCTTCTTGCAAACCGTAGCTCTGATACCACTTGTCAGGGGATCTATAGCTCTACCAATTTGAGCACAATTGATTACTAGCTTATATGAAATTAAACACAGAATTATACCGAATGATAAAGTAGCTAGAAACTTGAGACAGCAAAGAATTTGAGAGACAATACACACTCTTGTATTAAATACTACTAGAAGAAAATACAATAAGGAAGATGCCACTTCTTCCTCCACCTCAAAGGCTTGCCACACCTCAAGACCTTCTTCCCTCTCTCTCTTGCTCAACACAACAACTCTAAAGCCTGAGTTGCTATCCCTCCTTGAATGCTTCAGCTGATCTCCTTGACCTTGCTAGCTTCAATGCTATTACTTGCCTTCTTAGATGCTATTACAATACATGCCTTATGGGTCTATAAATAAGATCCCATGCTTACAAAAATAGAACTCTAGTTACAATAGTTAGACACGCAGCTCGTGACTATAATTAGTCGCTTGTCATGCAAACACTTACTTCACTTAACTGACTATTCGTCAACAGCAGTTTCAAAAATACACAGGGGATCGACGCCGGTCCCTGCTGGTCTGGTGCTGCCGACGTCGGCCGACTCCCTGCCGTCGCCGGTCTCCTTCTCCACTATATCTGACCGACGTCGGTCATACTGCCGACGCCGGTGGCTCTGGTTCTTCAGCATCCTTTATCTTGTGTTTGCAACCAGTTGAAGCTTTTAGCTCCACACCATAACAAAAACCTCAGGACCTTTGTTTTTTGCATTTGGGGACTAAGAGCCAAAAAATGGAAATGACTTCTTTTGGAGTGAGACTTGCTTGTATACCATCCTAGATCTTCATGACATGCAAACCATGACTCTTAGGGAATGCTAGAGCTCCAAATGGACTCCACCATTTTCTACCAACTCTCTCACATCCATACAACCTCCATGAAACAAGCACAAACCTGACTGAAAGTGACAAGGCAACATACAAGGTAAAGATGGGCAATTTGGCGTTGTAAAGGTGCTAGTTGGACTTCCCACAAGATGAAAATATGAAAGAGATATTAATTTATAAACCTCAAGCACATTATCACCATCATGAATCTCCTTGGATGTTTTGAAAACATAGGACCTGCACTCAACTTTTCAAACTTCATGAAACTGATACCTTTTGAAAACTCCTTCAAAGACAATGAGAGGTGAAGTGTTAGATGTTGAAAATAAAATGTAGAGAGATTTATTCCAGCCTAAAAACATCTTATCAAGACCAAATATCTCTAAGGATTTTTGAAAACTAAAAATAGATGCATGACTCAACCCCTCTTGGATGCAATTCTATAACAAACTGCCTAGATTGTTAACAATTGTTCATAAAGGAGGAGGCACCAAAACATAAAATTATATTATTAAAATGAAGTATATTTATATTAAAATATACTTCTAGAATCATTCCTCTCAACTCTACATGTACCTTCCATACCAAGTGTTTGAAGCTGACCTTCTTTTGCATGCCAGGAGGAAAAGGAAGGAAATTGAGTTGCAAAAGCATATTTTTACATTCTTATTGAAATTCAATTTTGGAAATGGGTGTGGGGAGGTGAAGAGACTGTACAAGTGCCCAAAAGGGCCTAAAAACAAGGAGAAACCCCCTTTTTTGACTCTAACTAAATCTTGGATTGACACAAACATAAAATTGGCATCCTCTGACCTATCCCACATTATCCATAGCTTGATGAAAATTTTACCACTTCAGCCATCCGTCCAACCAAGATCCTTACTTGGTCATTTATAGGGTGGTAGGGAAGATTAAAAACGAATTTTAACTTCATAAGAACCCTCTAGGTTTAGAGATTTCTAGAGAATTATAAAAGACTCTAGATTTTGGAGGTTTCTAAATTTGATTAGGGATTAATAGAGATTAGTTTCTAAGGGGTTTTGGGTGGGTTTAAGAAACTAGGTTTGTAGGAGAAGCTATGGATAGGTTGTTTGAAAGAGTAGGTAGAATATTTTGAATTTTAAATTGGCAAATGAGGCAAGTGGTCAGTAAATAAAGTAGGATTAGTGGTTTAATGGAATGTTTAGTGGGATAATCAATAGATTAATATAATATGAGGTGTGTATGAAGGTTAGTATGATGTATGAAATCTATAGTGAGAAATGGGATCATATATTTTTAATTAAGACAATGGTTATTTATTTTAAATGGGATAAATAGTGGGATTAATGGAATAGTTAAGGTTAGCCAATTTAGACGTATACAATAAAATATTATCATTCTCAGAAGATGAAATTGGTTCGAGTAGTGTGCATTCTTTAGGTTACTAATTCATAAATTGACTTTTACATACCATATTTTCCCTCTTTATATTTTATAGATTTATTATATTATTGGACAAATCAAGATATTTCATATTGTGGACCATATACTTATTATATTTAATGCATGTTATGTGCGCTTAAATTCAAATGGAGGAGACTAACTAACTTACAAAAAAATATGTCACCAACTTTTGAGTATTTAATTTCTACTATTAAAAAAATAGGCATATGCATGTGTATATAATAGTTGGTAAAACTTTCAACTAGCTCACACTTTTTTTTTTTTTGCATAGTCGAAAAATATTGTTGCAAACTAGTTAAACTCATCCAATTTAAATAACTCGCTCAAAAATATGCAACAGACAAATAAAATACTTGATGTCATCACTCCTAGAGATAACTATCAAGGGCTTGGTAAGGAAAAGGAAATGATTCTATTCAAGTGCAATAATATAGTGAATGCCCTTGGTATCATAATAAAATGGCATAATTTTTCCAATAAATAATTAATGAAAATTTAGCACCTTAAGCTCTATTAAAAATCTACAATTGGAAAGCACTCCAAGAATAGCACCCTATAGACTAAGATCACATTTTCAAAGCCCTCAGACTCCTAATCCATAAAAACATTCTCAAAACATTGAGATTTTTTGAAATAACAAAGACCGAAGCTTAAAACTCATTCAACAATCAATCCAAACCCTGTCAATTCACTATCAAGAAAAACATTCCAAAAACCCTCATATTTTACTATAACCTTAAAAAAATTTAAATATATTATGTGTAAAATTAGATTTTTCTCAAGCACAACAACCATTAAAATGAACACAGGTGTTTTTTATCATCAATCACTAGATTATCACATAGATTTATAAAAAAACCTTGCAATTTATAAAATAAACCCTAGCAAAAAAAACCCAGACATTAAAAAAAACCATTGTCTAACCCTGATGAAATATCAAACCTAAAAGCCCAATTCGAGCAAGCTCATAATAAAAAACCCTACCTCTAAAATTTCCACAAATAAACAACCTATCAAAACCAATGAAATCTTGTCACCCCAACCTGATGATTTTCTCTAGTCCTCCTTACTTTGGCGAACACAACAAACCATAACAAACTTTAAATTTATTATATTTTCCAGAGGAAGAGGTATCATTCCAGTCAATATATTATTGGAAAAATCAAGATATTTCATATTGTAGACCATATATTTAATACATTTATTGCATGCTTTGTGCACTTAAATTCAAATATAAGAGACTGACTAGCTTGCAAAAAAATGTCACCAATTTTACAGTATTTAATTTCTACCATAAACAAAATACCCACATGCATGTGTATAGAATCGTAGGTAAAACTTTCAACTGTTTCACACTATTGTTTTTGCACAATCGAAAAACATTGTTGCAAGCTAGTTAGCCTCTTCTAATTCAAATAACTCGCTCAATAATATGCAACAGATAAGTATATACTTGACACCATCGCTCTTGGAGATAGATATAAAGGGCTTGGTAAGAAAAAGGAAATGATTATGTACAATAATGTAGTGAAAGTCCTTGCTATCATAATAAAATAATAGAGTTTTTTCCCTAGGAAAAAATGGCAGTGTATTTAGCACCTAAAGCTCTAATACAAATTTGTATTTAGAAAGCACTACATGAATAACACCCTATAGACCAAGATCACATCCTCAAAATCCTAATCCATAAAAACATTCTTAAAACCCTAAGATTTATTAAAATTACAACAACCATCAAAACAAAGGCATTTTCAATCATCAAACACTAGATTATCACATAGATTTATTAAAAAAATCTGTACTTTAGAAAACAAAACAAAATCCAGGGACAAAAAAAGACATTGTCTAACCCTGACAAAAGCTATACAAAGCCTTGGATTTCAAACCTAAAAGCCCAATTCAAGCAAGCTGACAATAAAAAACCTTACCTCTAAATTGTCTGCACATGATACCCCAGTGATTGAAGCCAACAAAATTTCCCCACCCTAACCCACCGACCTCTCTCTAGTCCTTTTTGCTTCGATGAACACAACAAACCACAACAAAGTTCTACATGCATCTAGATCTTTAAAACCCACTGCAATGATTTCCATTAACCAAACCTGCATTTAATAATAACACCACGCGAACAAATACAACATTGAATGACACATCATTCTTGCCTTGTATAAACCCTTTGTCTATTTGTCATGCCATTAATGCACAATCTCGATCTAAGTGAAATGGCCCATAAGATCTAAAAAAATGTCAATCAACTTCAAACAAATATTATTATTTTATTCACGTTGTTAAACAAACTACTATTTGACTTAACAAAACCCTTATATTTTCTCTTTGCCCACTAATTGATGAAATCTGATTGGCCACCGCACCCAACAATAATTCCAAGTTAAACAAAAACAATTTCTAAAATATCCCTCCGAGACTAATAACATAATACCAGCGTGCTAAACAAAAACTCCATCAAATTGAAACACAATACATGATACAAATAAATAAAAAATAGAAAATTAATAACGATCCAAGCAACAATAACTATATGGAGAACTCCAATTTTTATTTTCAAACTATAAAATTAATAACTATCTAAATATTATTAAAAAAATTATGGTATAAAAATAAAAAATAATACATGTGTATTTTAAATGTATTTATTTTAATTAATTTCAAGGTTTTATTTCAGATTTTTTACGTGATATATTATTTAATAATTTTTTATTTTTTATTTTTTATTTTTTATTTCTCTTTTATTTAAATGGTATCAATAAAAAAAAGTTCCAAACTCTATTTTATTATTAAGATATTATGATTTTTTAATTGAATTCTTCAAGTAAAAAGACTAAACTTCTAAATGGCTCTTAAATGATATTAAATTTAAGATTGAATTTAATTTGTAATCATCAAATAGATATTAAATTTAAAATCAAACGTGATTATGAACAACTCATTCTATTACACTCTCTTGTCATCATCAAAATTTAGGTCGAAAGTATCTTCATTTTCTGCTATCACCTCTACTAAAAATATAAATTTATTATTACTTAATACTTTGTACAATAAAAAATCATAAATTTTAAATGAGATAAAATGTATAATTTATATTCGTTAACTTTATAAAAACACATTATTAAAAACAAAAAATTATCCCATTATATTTTAATTTACACCTTTAAAACAACTACTAATTTACACTGAAGACGTCGAAGACGTCTTCATTCACAACCCAGAGTGACATTTTTTTGGACAAAATGATTTGTCATTCAAGTGACATAAATGAAGACTAACCAAGAATTCAATATTATTATTATAGTAGTTTGAAAGGTGATGATGACTAGGGAAAAGATTTGTAGCGTTGAATATCTTTTAATATATTTTGTTTAAATATACTTTGTGGTTATCCACTTTTAGATTTGTCCACGTTTCTAAATTAGTATTTTATGATTTTGTCAATTAGTTTTCAAGTTCGTATTTTTTTTGCATTACAACTATAGAACTAGAATTATAGCCGTGCACTAATGGTTTTCACCTCAAATTGTGCCCCATAAAAATGAATGTTGTGTGTAATTCTACAAGGTATCATTTTTAATTATAATAATAGTATTAGGGCACTGGTGGGTTATAATATATCATTTTTAATTATTATAATAATTTTAAGGTGGTGGTGGTGGATTATAATATATATGAAATGTTAATAATTAAATTATGTGTTCAATTATTATTGATATGTTATCAAATTTAAAGTAGGTAATTTATTAATCTAATATTCGTGATTATTTAATTGAATATAAATTATATGTCAAAATAGTATATAGTGACTTGTAAAGTGATTAAATTAGTAGGTTTTAATAAGGTATTTCTTATGGTAGTGTAGGAGTTTCACATAGGCCGTAAATATTATATTCTTATAGCATTCTTTTATATTTTACTTAGTTACGAAGCACTTTAAATTGGTTAGTGTTAATAAATATATCCATTCATTATTATATTAAATGTGGTAGTTATATGACAATCGTTGGTTATGATAAATCTCTATGTTGAGATTAATTTACTATGGCCGTGAATTTAACCTGGTTTGCATTATCACTTTAAGAAGAATCGTGAACTCTACATTGTTTGAGCTTCTCATTACTCTTGCCTTGGTTGCAAGTGATTATCGGAGTCTAACTACATAACATGACTGCCCATGTGGCTAATCACACCACTTCATAGTGTTATTAAAGTCGTCTGAGCACCTCAACCCTTAACGCAATGTGTGAGCATGTGACCACCACTTATTGCATCCAACGTTAGTGTCTTTTGTGATATTAATCGGTCACACAATATTATGACACTTGTCATTATCTTGCATTATTGTTGCCCTGCACTATAATTAGAAGGGAATGATAATTGGATTGTGTTATTCTTTGTGCGAATAAGTGGATTATATGTTCACCTTTGTTTGACCACTAGATTGTGTCTTCACTTTTTGGCAATCACATGGGCCTTTAGGTTATAACCCGGACACATCCACACACTTGTGTTAGAGTGTGTCGCTGCCATTTTGGTTGTAATATAAGTTTTGTTGTGTCCACCAGAGGTATGGTGTTTATGTGATCATGATTGTTAAGGCATATATTGACATTTGTCACAAGACACAACAAGTGCTTTAATAAATTGTTATGACCCTTTGTGATTCGTACCCATTCTAACATATATATGTGGAAAAAGTGTGATGTGACCTTTTGACCCTTTGTGGCCTTCATGGGTTTTAGCATGACGTTATATTTATGCAATATATTGCAATAAACGTGACCCACAATTATATATGTATGTTTGCGTGTGAGAGAGAGTGATATTTTAATGAGGAAAATAAAAATAAGTATATGTTAAATTATAATATAATATGTGATTTAGAATTCAAATGTGGATTTTATATCGAATAAGGATAAATTTATAATCGTTTCATAGGTTTCTTAATGTTTTAAATTTATTGGTGAGGTTATTTTTTTTTTTTTTTTGAAAACTTGGATGAATTTTCCTCTTCATGGGTTCATAACTCGTATATTTAGTATCATAACCTAGCATAAAACATTACGAGAACGTAACTTGCATCGTCAATAATTCCATATTAACCTATAAGGTTAATTATGGAAAGATATTTGTATCTCATTATTGACGTACATTCTCTGGAAGACTTGTTGTGCATGGATGCATTAGTTATGCCAAGAGAATTTTTTTTTTTTGGAGTACAAAAGGATATTTACTTTACATTAACTAACGTAGTTATGGTTATTTAGTCAACACATTTAATTATTTCCTCTTATTTCCATTTGCTATTGTCATTGCCTTCAAAGATCTTTCATATTTCTCCATCATCATTTATGATTGCCTCTATTATCCTTTAGAAATTAATGGGTCTTTATTTTATTCAATGCTATAAACATGTTGTTGTTACACCCACAACTTGTGATTTAGAAAAATAAAAATAAGGATATGTTACATATTGTAATGAGGAAAATAAAAATAAGGATATGTTAAATTATAATATAATTTGTGATTTAGAATCAAATGTGGATTTTACATCTAGTATCGAATAAGGACAAATTTATAATCATTTCATAGGTTTCTGAATGTTTTAAATCTATTAGTGAGGTCATAAATTTCCTTTTGAAAACTTTGATGAATTTTCCTCTTCATGGGTCCATAACTCGCATCTTTAGTATCATAACCTAGCATAAAACATTACAAGAACGTAACTTGCATTGTTAACAATTCCATATTAGTCTCTAGAAGACTAGTTGTGTATCAATGCATTAGTTATGCTAAGAGAAAATATTTTTTTGGAGTACAAAAGGATATTTACTTTACATTAGCTAATGTAGCTATGGTTATGTAATCAACACATTTAATTATTTCCTTTGATTTCCATCTGTTATTGTCATTGCCTTCAAAGATCTTTCATATTTCTCCATCGTCATTTATGATTGCCTATATTATCCTTTAGAAATTAATGGGTCTTTATTTTATTCAATGCTATAAACATGTTGTTGTTACACCCACAACTTTCATGGGCCTTGCACCCATGTATATTTTGTATTGTTGTCATTTTCAATATTTTTTAATGGCTATTAGGAATTAGTATATAAATATAAATTCTCATGATGCTTAGAAGCCTCATGATAAGTCTCTAGATCTTAATTCACTGTGAACTTTGCCAAGTATGCAACACAAAATGGATGTTTTTATTTGGACCTGCATGGATCACTAGGATCCCTTGCCCATGCACTAGCCTCATCATGAATTGTGTGGACCCATTTTGGTAGAGGCTATGTTGGTTGTGCAAGTGCATTTTTAATGACTTATGGCACTGGCGATGGAAGATCAAGTTGTCCACCTATAGTGATTCTCATAATGGAAGTCATTTAAATTAACTTATTATTCATAAGAAACATTAGAAGTTATGATGGGTTCAACAGAAACTAATAAAGGAGGAGGACAAGATGATGGCTCATAAGAATTCATTTGTTCATCAAATTGGTAAAACACTTTAGTGGTGCCTAGTACAAAAAAATGATATGCCTTAACATCTTCACAATAGCTGACAAAAAAAGAATGACATCCCTTCTTTTTCATTATTTTGCACTTGTCATCTTGGATATGCACCCATTTATTACGTCCAAAAACCATGAAGTCAGAAACATCAAGCTTGACACCAATCCATTTTTCTCTACGAGCCATGTGTTTCACTACTTTGTGGGGAGTGTGATTTTGAATGTAGTTTGCACACTAGATTGCGTTTGCCCAAAATTGAGGAGGTAAGTCTCTAGAATTCACCATGCAATTTTTTATTTCCTTAAGTGTGTGATTTTTGCCTTCAACTACACTATTATGTTGAGGGGTGTAGGTCATAATATGTGGAAGTTAAATGTTTTCCCATTCATAGATGCTAATCATCTAATTGTTAATAATATCTTCTCCATTGTCTATTTTGAGACACTAAGTTTTTCTCTCTTACAGGTTTTCAATAAGGGATTTGAAAATTTTATAGTGCTCAAAGACATCACTTTTGTTTTTCAAATAATAAACTCATGTTATGTGAGAGAAATCATTAATAAATGTAAGCACATACTTATGTTTTTGAAAAAGAAACACGAGGGATTGACATGAGATCACTGTGAATCAACTATTATTTATCACTAGCCCTCAAAGATTTTTTGTTGAGAAATGGATCCCTATGTTGTTTTCTAAGTACACAACTTGGACAAACTCCATATCTGAAAAACAATTTGTTAAACCAACAACTATGTCAAGTGCTCAGTGATATCTTGAATGAGTGATAGTTTAGGTGACCAAAACACTTATGGGAAACGGATCCTTGTGTTGATTTCTAAATGCGCAAGCTAGACATAATCCATTTTTGAAATAAACTTTTGTTAAACTAAGAACCATGCTATGCTTAGTGAGATCCTAAAATGAGTGGTAGTTTAGGTGACCAAAATGCTTATGCCAAAATTCACTCAAGTCATTTGCATATGCAATCATGACTTGTGAAGACTGAACAAACATAAAATTGTCAAATTTGCATAATTTGGCTTGATGACCAACCTTGCTAGTGGATACAATAATATACTAATATTTTATATTTTTGATAACAACATCGGTAGGTGTAAATTCAATTTCCTTTGCTTGAATGTGTGATATGTTATATAGATATGAGGTTCACTGAAAAGTATGGAACATGGAGAACTTTGTTGAGTACATCATTCTCCATCTCAACGGGGCCTTTGCCCTAAAAAAAAGAGGGCTAGAGTTTCCCACAAAAAATTTAGTTGTGTGACTTTCGTCAAGATTGTGAATCAATGAGTCATCATGTACCATGTGGTGAGAGGCTTTTGAATACAAAATTCATTCAAAAATTGACGATATGATTGTTGTTGTAAATTTTTCTACTCATGTCTTGGATGAAGGGAGTTGTATCTTTTTTAGTTCTACTTCAAAGTATGTCATTTTATTTAAACAATGATGTTCAACATACCCCAGTTTACCACAAAAGTTGTAACACTCTTTATCGAAGTTTGCATTCATTCTCTCTTTTCCTTTATCATGATGGGGGAAGAGTTTTGCCAAGTCGATTGATTTCCCTTAGGCTTAGGATTTGCTTTAGTTTTTCCTTTGAAAACACCCTTGCCTTTGTCAAAGTTAGGTGTTGATGCCGCATTAGTATCATTGAGAACTAATGTTTTGATTAGTGCCTCCAAGTCAGATGTCACCAATGAAAATTATTTATTTCATGTTTTTCCCTAAAGTTTCTCACATAACTTATCAAAATTTAGTGTTGAATATGCATTGCCTAAAGAATATTGTTGTGGGTAGTGATTTGGGATGAAAATTGAATAGGAATGACCCAATTTTTACAAAACACTCATAATGAGTTTGTTATTTGTCATGGTTACCTTTGTCTCAACAAATAAAAGTCTTAAGTGCTCAACCTGAGTGATGAAGTCCTCAATTGAAGGATAGTTGTTTGGACTAAGAACACCAAGATCATTTTCTATTTGACATGCTCTCATCTTAATATTCTTCCCAAAATTATTCTCTAAGATAGTCAAAACTTATCATGGTTCCATAATGTCCTAAAAATGAAACTTTAATACAAGAGACACTACCTGATCTAGGATACCTCTAGGTTCATCACAATAATTTTTACATTTTATTTGTTTGATTAAGTGAAGAGGATAAGTTTTTTCACCTTTTGCCATGTAATAAAGACATTTACTGAGAAACACATCTATGATATACCCTTTCTAGCTAACATAATTAGAACTAGTGAGGATTACCTTTTTTCTATCATTTATAGCAAAGAAACTTTATGTAGTAAAAAAGAGCCCCAAGTTTTTTTAAGGGTGATTAGAGTAATGTGTCAAAAATGATAAGTTCGATGATAAGGTTACAATGGGATAAACACCCTATGGGTTTTTTTTCTAGAAAAATATATTTGAAAATATGTATTAAAATGATCGGCTCGACAAGCGGATCACATTGGTCTTGCTGCTTCACAAAGATACCTATTAAAATGATTGGCTCAACAAAGGTATTGTAATAGTTTAGTCACCTAGTGGTGATACATGTTACAAGGATCGACTCAGTGAGGGGATCACAAGTGTGTAGTTGCCTCATAGTTTTTTAATTCATGTGTAAACAATATTTTGTAACCTTGTTGAGGTGAATTTTAGTCAAAATTGCCAAATTCCACATGGATGAAAATTTGACTACGAAAACACCATTTTCTATCTAATACACTCATTATAATGCCCTCTAACTATTTTAAAACTAAAATTGAAACAAAAAATATGTAGTTCTAACATAATTAATAAGTTTGAATCTAAAATTAAAACACTGCAATAGAGTGTAGATTTGTTAAGTGAACCCAAGATTTCTCTAAAAACACTAAGCCGATTGTGTTTGATTTGTAGGCTCTTTGATATACAAATCCCAAGCGTAAATTGGGAACAAGTCCAAAGGGCATTGACTATGGAGGGTTCCACCATACCCATAGTTGCACTATCTTGTCTTTGAGGTAGCACCATAACATCAAATGGTTGATGGCTTTCTACTAGAAAAAAACAAACAAAATCATACGAACTTTCGATATATTGTGAGGTACATGCAAGTTAAAATCCACACGCAACATTGTTTGAGGCCTAGGTATTAGGAGGATTCCCCTTGCTTCATCAATAGTAATGAGTCAACTTAGTCAATAATGACACTTTTTTTGTGAGTTTTAAACTATTGGAACACAGTTTCTAATCTAAGAAATTTCTATAAGAAAATAGATTCATCTTTTAGTAACCCACTATATTCACCAAAAATTGATCAACCAAGAATCCCTAAGGGTGAGGTGAAAATATAAGATTGGGTATTTACTAACATCTAGGCTTGAAAATCAATATGAAAAAAGAAAAAAGAAAACCGGTGATATGAAAACATAATAAAATATATATGTAGAAAATAGTTTAAATTATAGATATGATCTTTATACCTATTATGGACATAAAAATAGAAGATCTATAGGCTCCATAACACCACATTGCAAGAGGTGAAGCTTTTATAGATTTGACACCATATTAACTTACTATATATTGTCCAAAATCATTGTAGCTCCCATAAGATAAACACCCACAATGCATGCAATATATAAATCTATAAAAGCTTTTAAAAAATAACATAGATTTATCCAGGAAGTAGTAATACATTTGACCTAAATTCACCAATAGAAAAATAATAGTTCTCTTCCAAAATATACCTCACCTGCTATCCCTCTACACTCTTGTATAGATACAAAATTAGGCAGAGTTAGGGTTTTGAAGATTAGTTACTTGTAGAATAAGTCAAGCCTATTATAAGCAAATATCAATTAAGTAAATACTTAATTGACAATCTTCTCTAATAATAGGTTATGGATAAGTGTGCACCAATTAACACTTATCCATAAATTAAATTACAAATGAATTTTTAACTACATCTTAAACCATACAAAAGTATATAATATTAAATACACTAATAATAAAAGTGCAAAAGAAGAGGACAATGGGAGGAATAAAAATTGTGTTATGTGTAGTAAAATTCATGTAAACAAGAGAAAGAACGTTAACAAGGATGAGCTTGATGATTCTCCAAGATGAAACATTGATATCAATGAGGTGGTTAGGGAGAAAGATACTCAGAATAAGAGGGCTAAATCTATCCCTAGGAGTTGCAAACTATCAATAACATCTAGACGATGTTCATTGATGTTCGACAGGGTTTGCTTCGTATTACCAAGGAATTCAAATATGTAAGGATTATATTTTAGTGACAAAGTAACATCATACACAAATTTGCAAAGAGTTAGACTCCTTAAAAAAAGAGCAACTCTCCCATAAAAATAAGGAAAAGCACACCTCCAAAGCTATCAACCTTTCCACTAAAACCATTATAAACACATTGATCCAGAATGAAAAACAGGTGGACAAGCTCAATGGGGAAATCTACATCCACACGAAAATTGTGGAAGCGGTTTGCATACAAGATGCTGAAATATTATGTCTGAAGTCATCCGTATTTAATCTCTATATGGGTATTAATTGCTTTCAAAATCATATATGTCACAAAATCTGCAATGTGAAGGAGGACAAGAAGGGCCCCAAAAGGAAATGGGAAGGCTCTGCATTTCCATTTGGAAGAGGATGATTAAAATTCAAGGCCTTCTTTTGACTATCTAACACTATGAAATTGGAAGTTGTAGTCTAGCTAATAATGGTCGATTTATAGGCCATGTTTGTATGTTTGTGTTTGTTTTGCACTCGATGAATTTTCCAAGTTTGTTGTTTGTATTATTGGGTTTCACACCTTTTGATGTGTTGTATTCTTTTGTTTTAATCAATCAATTTTTTACCTCTAGCAAGAAAGAAGAAAAAGAAAAAAAAAACAAAATTTAAGTGACATGAATAACATCGGCAAACCCCATGAATCCCTATCTACTACTTGAAATTCACATTGAAAAACTTGATGTGAAATTGACCCAACTAAAAATGCACAATTGGAATTATGTTGCTTTACTTATGGGAATTATTGTCTTGACGTTATCAATAACATTAGTGTCTATGTTGAGCTTTAAATCTTAGCTTTGAATATCGTATATTCATCTATATTCATGCATTTTTATATGTGTTAAGTATCGACTTGAGTTTGTTACTTATACAATGATAACTTATAGAATAAATATGGTTAGTATATCTCTCTATGACTAATCCAACTATGACTTGGTCATCTTTGCCCACACCTCAAGTGAGCATACAAGTCCCTTGTGTGAAATGCCGACATGGTGAGTGTTAAGTGTTTAGGTACACACAAGTGGTGCAAAACTAATCATGCGCTGGAGTTGCCCCAACAAGACTTCACCTTCTCTACTTAGATAATCTAATTTTCTTTTAGTACAAGTATGCAACTACTAGACTCTAAGGGATAGAAAAGGGGAATAATAACACAATACAATCAACATGTAGGCTCGTTGACAAGTATGCAAAAGATATAATTAATACAATTTTTGATTGAATGGCTTAGGTTTATATTTTCATTAAAAAATAAAAAAAATAGAAAATTAATAACAATCCAATACTATTAATTTAAAAAAAATAATGATCCACACACTTATATCAACATGTCGCACAAAAACTCCAATTTAAAAAAAATAAATAAATAAAAAACTAATATAAATATCTTAAATATATTTATTTGAAATTGGTTTCAAGGTTCTTATCTTGGCTAGTTATCTCCTTATGTTGAATAAAATTTAAGAACTAATATTTTATAAACAACTCACTTCATTCTACTCCTTATCACGATTGTATTTAATACTAGTACAAATATCAAGAGATATCAATCTCAAAAACTTTATTTTTTTCATAATTTTTTTACTTAATCGTATCAATCTAACTATATTAATATATCAAATTCAATATAATTTCTGTAGAAAAAAATGATTCAAAACTCTACTTTATAATCAAGATATTAAAGCAATAATATTTCCACATTCCATAGATTAGAGTAGAGAGTTTTTAGATAAAATTGTGTTTAAGTTTTTGACCGATGTTTCGGCATTGCATGAATCATCATCCAGGGAAACCGAAACATTGATAAAAAATTTAAACACAGTTTTATTCAAAAACTCTCTACTCTAATCAAGATATTACAATTTTTTTTTAATCAATCATGTCAATTTAATTATATTGATATGTCAAATTCAATATATTTTTTTTACAGGGAAAAAAGACTCCTAACTCTACTTTATAACTAAGATATTACCCTTTTTCAATTAAATTCTTTAAAAAACGTCAAATAAATATCAAATTTAGAATTTAAAAATAAAAATTAACGCACTGTTCCATTCCAACCCGACCACCACCCCAGCTGCCATTGTAGAACCCTGTCCGCACAAAAATCCAAATAATAATTAAAATTTTCTCACACGGTTTTAACCAAAAATCGGTATTTTTTTAAATTAAAATTTTCCTGAATTTGTCCGATCCGCTCGATCCTTAACCCTAAGCCGCAGATGTGGTCAATCATTTTTTTTGTTTAAATTTAATTGACAGAATCCGAACAGCACGGTAGATGAAGACCGCAGCAGTTAGGGTTTATGCTGTCTCATAAAGAAATTGTACTGGCCGATCAAGAGGTTTCGCCTTCGTGAGGTTTCAGAGCTATTGCTGTTAAATCCTTCCTTGGATGTCTGAACTCTATTTTCTCTGAATTTGTAAGTATATAATCTTGCGTGTTTTCTATGCTTTTTTTTCTATTGCATTGATTTCATTTATGACATTGAGTTTTTTTGACACTCATTGTTTTCCAATTTCTACGATCTGCATCCACGGCTGCTTCACCTTCAGCTTTCTGCATATTTCACCTTGCAGATCTTCCAGAGCGTGGCTTTTGGTTGTAGGTGTTGAAACTTGAAGTCCTCGCGACATTTTTCTTTGGGAGTTTTGGTCTAATGGCGGCTATAACAGCTACTTCTGGGATAGCTACTATCAGTGGTAGCATTAGCAATGGAGGCGCGGAGAAAAAAAGCTGTAGTAGTACATCCTTCTCTAAGGTGGGGTTTTCGTCTTCAAAATCAAAATGTTGCTCCTCCTCTTTGAAGGGAATAATGCAGGTCCAGGTGGCCTGTGCCTTTCCTACAGCATCCACATGGAGGAAGAATAGGTCCCCTGTGTGCATGGTGGCAGCGAACCCAACCACCAAAACTGGCTCTGGTCCTTCTCTTGATTTTCAGACTGAGGTTTTCACCAAAGAGAAGATCACTCTCGCTGGCCAAGACGAGGTATTTTTCCCCCCTTTTTTTTTTTCGGTTATCCGTGTTTTGTTTTGTTTCCTGAGATTTAACTTGTGTTGTGATTTCTGAGATTTTTGTTTTTGACTGGTGTGCAGTATATTGTGAGGGGAGGCAGAGATCTGTTCAAGCTGCTTCCCGACGCATTTAAGGGCATCAAGCAGATTGGAGTCATCGGGTGGGGTTCTCAGGTAACTCAATATTCATTTCCGCAGTGACCTCTGTTCTATATTTGTTTTGGGTTTTTTAAGGTATTGCTTTAAAAATAAATTTATTTGAATGTTGCAAATACATCTTTTCAGCGATTGCAAAGTATCCAGGCATTCATAGTTCCATTGTAGTCACCCTTATTTCAACTTTCATTTATGTCGAAAGGAAGTCTAAACTTTTTTGAAAATGGGGAATTCGGAGCTTTATGGGAAGGGGAGAAGTCTGATTGGAAAGTGGGCAGTGGAGTCCAAGCTTTGGGGGAAGGGCAAGGTTGTGAATACGTCTGTTCAGCGATTGCAAAGTATCCCTGCATTCATAGAAGGGGGAGAAGTCTGAAAGTGGGTGGTGGAGTCCAAGCTTTGGGGGAAGGGGAGTCTGAGCCTTGTGGGAAGGCGTGGGGGGAGGCCGGGAGTCTGAGCTGCGTGGGAGGGGGGAGAGTCTGAGCCGTGGGGGGGAGTCGGAGCATGAACTTGAACTTTATCCGTTATTTTTACATGGGAAGTTTTTGACATATTTTTGCATTATTTTATGTGTATGTATACATATGGTCCACTGAAAATAGACGAATGAAAGCCCTTTTCAGTTTGTCTGACTGACATATTTGAGCATAATAATTTTTTCTTTGAACTTTATCCATTTGTGAACTTTATCACAACTTTATCCTTGTTGAACATGAACTCTGTCTAGTGACATAGATTACCTCAATGGAATGCTTATGGGGTCAGCAAGTACCAGTTCAACTAACTCATCATTTCCTTATCTCTGCATAGTTATCTTTTACTTTCACTACTTCCCAAAGTGTGGGTTCCTTATTTTCTTTCTCTCCATGCTAGTTAATTCATATAAATTCTTTTATGCAATGGTCTCATTATAAAACTAAGTCCCTCTTCATTAACGGTAGGCCTTAAAATCATTTACAAAATTAGGGCCTGAAATACAGAGGAATGAAAGCTCTCTCCACCATGTACCTCAACATTTTTATGTTTTTAATATTTTATCTATTTTAGAAAATTAAAATGATAAAAAAAAAGTTATATTGTTTGAATAATGGCTGTATTTTTTTTAAACTTCATCCATTGGCAAAGTTGAACAATTTTTTTTATCCTCACAGAACATGAACTCAACCTTGTGACGTGGACCACCAAGATGGCATGTTTATGGGATCAGCATACACGAGTTCAATTAAATCATCATTTTCTTATCTCTGCATAGTTCTCTTGTCTGATTTCCCAAAGTGTGGTTTCCTCCTTTCCTTCCTCTCCATGCTAGTTCATATCACGAATTTCATGCAATTGTTTCTTTGTAAAACTAAGTATTTGTTCATCAGCAGTAGGCTTCAAAATGATAATACAAAAATAGGGCTCAAAGTACAGCGGGACTCCCATCTTATATATTGCGAGGTCTTTTAAAAATTAAGTAGACATAGCTGATGTTGAACACACTATCCACTGAGAGGGGTGGGTGAATCAGTAGATGAGCTAAAACCTGGTTCTTAAAACTTTTAAACAAGATAGATAATGTATATGCAAAGTAAAGAACAAAAACATAGATCATACACACACATAAGAATGCTTAACACCAAATTTTTACGTGGAAATCCAAAGGGAAAAACCATGGTGAGAAAAGCTACTAGAAGCTACTGTTCTAATCCGGCCTCACAAAAAAGATGTCTCATAGACAAACCTCATTGGTTAAATTTAAGAGCATCCACTCTAAAGAAGCATCAACTTCCTAACTGAGCACCAACTCAGTTTTTTTGATTGCACCAACCTATCAGAGAAATGATGCTACAACTTCAGAATACAAAAGAGATTCAAAATGAATCTTGTTCAGTTTTCTGTTGCAAGTCTTGTCTGTAACTGCACCTTCACGCTATGTGCCTTTTTGTTTTATCTGCCTCTATCTCTTTGTGTTTGGATATCTTCTATATTGACACACCTTATTCACGTTGCCTCTTTACGCTGTCTGCATATGTCCTTGACAATTTTTGAGTTAACACTCTAATTATTATCGCAACAACAACAAAGACACTTTCGAATGTTCTGTTTGTAGCATATTTAGACAAATGCATTTTAGGGTGTCTATTTGTAAAGTGTTCACACTTCAACTGCTCTTAACTGTTTCAAGCTTTTGATCTACATTCAATGTGACCTTTACTTCGTGTCTCGATTCATGCTTCAAACGACAACGTTCAAATGTCTTTACTATCTTTGACATGTGCACTCCTACTGTTCTTAACTGCGCCGCTTTGTCGATCAATTAGATTGATTAATCTCGAGCTCCGTGAAGAGATATCGAGTTCATCCCCTGTTCCAGCTGTTCCTTTATAGACAGTTAGAACACATAAAATGCGGGCTTTTTATTTCTTTCGTCGCGCCAAGTTCATGTTCTTTTCTTTGTTGGATCTTTCCTTATGACCTCTTGACACTTGTCAAATGCGTGTGCACTTGGAGGCTAATTTGTTTTTGCTTTGCACCATTGGATCTAATGCATCGATCAAGCGTGAGCCGTTGATATTTTAAAGTAGCATGTATTTTAATTTTTGCGTTGCCATTAACCTTCGAGCTTATTTTCTTCCTTTTTCGCATCTTGTTGCTTTCTATATGATGGGTTAGCTTCCACTCCTTTCGATTGTCCTCGATATGCTCGATCTTTACCTTTTGTCTATATGTCCTTTGGAACTATTGCAAATGATCTATTTCGGAAGCTTTGTAATGGTCCATTTCATCCAAAGGGTGTCCTTCGGGAACTTTGTTTGAGACTTTTGTTTCGGTCTATTTTCCAGACTAAAATTCTTCGGGCTCTTTTTGCCAGGCTCTTCTTTTTCGGACTTTCTTCTCGACTTATCTCTTTCCTTCGGACTTTTTGTTCGCATCATTTCTTCGGACTTTTTGTTCGAGACATTTCTTCGGACTTTTTATCCGCGACATTTCTTTGGACTCTCTGCAATCTACCCTTCGGCTTTTCTGCAAGTGTCCACATACCCTTTGCAACATTCAAAAGATACCTTTCAGACTTTTTGAAAAGGTCCACTTGCCCTTCGGAACGTTGAAAAGATACCCTTCAGACTTGTTGAAAAGGTCCACTTGCCCTTCGGACTGTTCAAAAGATACCCTTCGGACTTTTGTTAAGGGACAATTTTCCGAAAAGGACTTGACAATTTTTCCGAAAGAATTGTTCTTGCCATTTTTTCCGAAAGAATTCCTCTGAAGGAATTCTTCAAGACTATTTCGGGTTTTCCATCCTTCTTGACTTATCCCGATTGCCTCTTCTAGACCCTTTTGGGTTTTTGACATTACTTAAAAACATGAAAGAAGTAAATTCGTTCCATAAATCCAACCAACTTTATTAGACCAGTTCGGAGTTTCGAGACTGCTTTACTTATTTTTTAAGTAAGAGCACTTCACAAACCCGATTTACTCCACAAGTCTGCTCAACTCAACTTTTGGCATTAATGCATGATCAGATTCAATCTCAATGACATTAACCTTTGACTTTAATGACAATTCCATGCTGCCTTAGATGGGAATGACAATTCTTCAGTCCTCAGACTGCATTCTGGATTATGATATCAAAACTGTCAACTGTCTCCTTGCTCAAATTGCCAACAGCTGAATGTATCACCTGTGAAAACAAAATGTGACTAAGACAGAGGTGGATGTCACATTAATTTATTTATGTGGTTGTATGGTCTTGCATTGGTAAATCCATGACAGTATTCCTTTATTCTCAATTTTGTACAATCAAACATTGATATATTTTTCTTGTATTTCAAGTCAGATTTCACAGCTGATTGGGATTTGACCTTGCTAGACATTACCATGTGGTTCAACAGCAAACTTGTGAATTGGCCAGATACATGGTGCAGAGAACTTCCATCTTTGGTAAGATGCGAGGAAGGAAAACTTTTTTAGGAAATGTCTCCTGTTATTCATGATGCACTGAACCTAGGTTACTGTTGTACTTGCGCTTTGGTGCCACTATGGTTGTTCTCACTTTGGCGCTGCTATGTCGTACTTCCACTTTGTTACTTGCAGCAAAAATAACCTTCAGCACAAGCCTCAATCTTGCTGGAATTTATGTTAGAGCTTCTATGCTTCAATCTATGCATGCTTCACTTACATTTATATGTATGCTTAGAAAATAAAGCTATATTGTTGGAGCTTAATCACATTTTTTTTGTACAGTAAATGTAATCCTCTTAGTTACAGACAGAAGTTAAAAAGATAAAATGAATTAATATATTTTCAAAACCGTTGAACTATTCCCTGAAAATGTTTGGAGTTAGAGAACTAGCACCATTGAGAAGCTTCTCTTTAGTTTTTTATACAAGCAACGAATGGAAGATGAAAAAGCTATTTGCCAAAACTACCAATCTACTCCCAAAAGAGAGGCTTTTGGCTATCCAGGAATGAACAACTACTTTCAACTCATTTAGGTCTCTCCACAATGACTTGAAGGCAATCACCAACTGCCACCCTGGTTGGAAGCAGCTATGCACAAGAGTGGCCCTCACAATGGGGAAGGGCCAAGCAACTCCTCGGGATAATAGTATATCCTTTGTAAATGAGAACTACCAATCTACTCCCAAAAGAGAGGCTTTTGGCTATCCGGGAATGAACAACTACTTTCAACTCATTTAGGTCTCTCCACAATGACTTGAAGGCAATCAACAACTGCCACCCTGGTTGAAGCAGCTATGCAAAAGAGTGGCCCTCACAATGGGGAAGGGCCAAGCAACTCCTCGGGCTAATAGTATATCCTTTGTAAATGACCATGAATGGAAGTCTTATAAACACCAGATCTCAATCTGCTGTGACCTCCTATTTCCTTGGAAATTCTTACAAGCGAACATCATTCCGCTCTGTGGCCCTTGAGCATCTTGTATCCTCTGCTATATTTTGCCAAAACGTGCCCTCACTTGAAGTTCTAGAACAATTTTTCCTGACTAAGATGTTAACTGGTGAAGGATAAATATAGAAATAGGATTTCTAAGAAGAGCAAGGACAGGTCAATTTGCTATTGGTACACAACCAACATTCTATTACAAAGGATTTTCTTTAGAACTATGAATGTTTTCTTTATATACCATGTTACAAATTTTGAGAAACAATTTCTCAAATCCATTACGATTAAGGGGTAGTTTTTTTTGTTCTTCCTTTTGAGAAGGATATATTTATATTGTGATTCACTGACAATTCTATTGTATGACCTGATTTTGTGTTGTGGCAGGGACCAGCTCAAGCTCAAAACCTGAGGGATTCTCTGGCAGATGCAAAGTCCAACATTAAAGTGAAGGTAATAAACTTTTAACCAGAAACTGATTTTGATGGTCAGATGGTTTGCCGCAAGTTTTAGTCAACCAATTATTGACTAGTCATAGTATAATAGGGGAAATGACAATGCTATATTTCTCACTGTAGTGTGAAGGACTGTACTTTAATTATAGTTTTTTGTGTGTTGACTAATCATGTAATATACACAACATCTCCAAGATACGCCTGGATGGCATCTGGAGAAGGAATGCTGTGCATGATTCATTTTTCATTTTCTCTAATGATTTGAGTCCTTGTCAATAGGACCTTATCGAGGCCATATCAGGAATTATGTTTCCTTTTTAGTTCGCCTACTTCAAATATATCTTCTTTCTGATTTCATATCTGATTTCTATTGGATTCCCAAGGGCATCAAAATTATGTGCTTATAATAGACCAGTTATTATCTTGAATTCACATTAGTTACTTAGAACAGCAAATTAGTTTAACATGTAATGAGAGCTGGCCAAGTTCTGGCCAAGTTCAGATATTGAGTTTTGCTTCAAACGGAGCAAGGATCTCCCAAATGAACAGGTTCCCATTTTGACCAATCTTATTATGTACATGCAACTCATGATAGTTATCACCATTGTGGAAAGACGCTAAAATATAGGTTTTGGAAACAGGTCTAACTCAGTCTATGTTTGACCTTATTACATTGAAAACACATTTTTTCTATTCCACTTGAATTTTTGTACATTCAGATGTCACAGTTGTAAGTTTCTTCTTGCATGCAGATTGGCTTGAGGAAAGGCTCCAAGTCCTTTGTTGAGGCACGTGCAGCGGGCTTTTCAGAAGAGAATGGAACACTTGGTGAAATAATAGACACTGTATCAGGCAGCGATCTAGTATTGCTTTTAATATCTGATGCTGCACAGGTAACTCCTTACTATCCATTTTAAGGTGGAAGGTTTTGTATATTATCTCTTGCTCTGAAAGAAAGAAATAAAGAAATTATATGAATGTCCACAGATGACCAAAAGTAGGTCAATGGGACTTGAGGAAACAACCGTTAACAACAGAAAGTTGAGATAATATACTAGTGTCCTGTTATGATGTTGATTAGTGAGCATTCTTAAAATTCAAATTCAAGTTTCCTATTTTGATTTTCTATTTTGCAGGCAGACAATTACCAGCAGATTTTTTCTGCCATGAAACCTAACAGCATTCTTGGTCTTTCCCATGGGTTTTTACTTGGACATCTGAAATCCAGTGGTGCTGATTTCCCAAAGGACATAAGTGTAATAGCTGTCTGTCCAAAGGGTATGGGTCCATCTGTGAGGCGGTTGTATGTCCAGGGCAAGGAGATCAATGGTGCAGGAATAAACTCTAGTTTTGCTGTGCATCAGGTGCTTGTTCTTTATAAACAACTTATTTCATATTTGTAGATGAACTTTAAAAAAAAAAAAAACTACTTCAGTGGCAGGCATGTGCATGGGTTTGAAGTATCTCCATTAGTTAACACTTTCACTGAATTCATGCAGTTCTATAATATCTGTCTTGAGTGGTAATGGGGTTGGTGTTTTTACTCCCTGCTTGTCCAGGATGTTGATGGGAGGGCAACTGATGTTGCTTTAGGTTGGTCAGTTGCTTTGGGTTCACCATTTACGTTTGTGACAACTCTGGAGGATGAGTACAAGAGTGATATTTATGGAGAGCGCGGTGAGTATATATTTAGGGGAATTTGGCACTGTTTTGTAAGTACATGTTTTAGGGACATCTTGCCTAATTAGTGTTACACGAGTATTCTCATGATTTCTTTATTTTTTTACAGGGATTTTGTTGGGAGCGGTACATGGTATAGTTGAAGCGTTGTTCAGAAGATATACTGAGCGTGGAATGGATGAAGAGCTCGCTTACAAAAATACTGTGGAAGGCATCACTGGGATCATATCAAAAACTATCTCCACAAAAGTATTCACTTATTATGGTCAAAATGAAACTACATTTAGGCCTCTTGTTTATTGATTGTATAATGATTATGGGATACTATTTTATTTATATCCGGGGAATTGGACTTGTAATAAACTGTATTTTAGTCTTTATTGCTCTTGAAACTGTTTGAATTAATGATGGGGTTTGTATTTGGACCAATAGGGAATGCTGTCTGTATACAATTCTCTTAGTGAAGAAGGAAAGAAGGATTTTGAGACGGCATACAGTGCTTCGTATTATCCTTGCATGGATATTTTGTATGAGTGTTATGAGGATGTAGCTTGTGGTAATGAGATCCGGAGTGTAGTCATGGCAGGGCGTCGATTTGTTGTAAGCACTTTTCCTGGCTTCAGCTTAATCAATGTTTTTGGTATATTTTGGAGATGTTTAGAAGTTTAGCATTTCAATTTGCTTGAGAAATATCATTTATTACCTACAGAGACTCCAATTGCCTACATCATTTCACAGGAAAAGGATGGTCTTCCAGCATTTCCAATGGGCAAGATTGACCAAACTCGAATGTGGAAGGTTGGTGAACGGGTGCGGGCAGTGCGACCTGCGGGTGACTTGGGTCCTCTTTACCCATTTACTGCTGGTGTTTATGTGGCATTGATGATGGCACAGGTAGAAACTGATCCTTATTATATAGCAATTTCTTGTACATGTAAGATGTAAAAACTACTAACATTTGCTTTTTATTTTTCATGAATCTTTTATGATTGCACACCCAGACTTAACTGTGAGGAATGTTTGATTACTTGCATTGACCTAAGTTTAATGATTATAAAAAACATCTTTATAGGCACTTGTCATGGTTTTTTGGGTCAGTGTTATTTTTAATTTTAGTTGCACACCAATATGTTTGAAAGTTTGGGATCTTGTTTTCTTTGATTTTTACTTATTTTTAGCCCATATTTTCCATTAGTGTCTTCTGTTTGGCAGCTTTTGACACGCTTCTATCTGTACAACTTACCATGCTAGATTTCTATTGCCTCGTGAAATTTCAAGTTGGTGTCTACAGTATCTTATTTTGTTATCTATTATTCTTAAATGTCATAATAATGAAGCTTTGGTGTTAAGTCTCACCATTTATTTATTTTGATTAGTTTGTATCTAACCTTGCAAGTTCCATGTGGCTTGAACATGGGCTTGCAGATTGAGATCCTGAAGAAGAAAGGTCATTCATACTCCGAGATTGTTAATGAAAGTGTTATTGAAGCTGTGGACTCCTTAAATCCTTTCATGCATGCTCGTGGTGTCTCCTTCATGGTTGACAATTGCTCAACAACAGCGAGGCTTGGGTCAAGAAAATGGGCCCCTCGATTTGACTATGTTCTAACGCAGCAGGTCAGTGTCATTGCTCTTTTGCATGCACTTCACTCGTCTTGGTTAATAACTTAATTGTACGGTTGACTTTTTTATGTAGTACTGATATTAAATTTTGTTTGTAGGCTTTTGTAGCTGTTGATGGAGGTTCACCCATTAACAAAGATCTCATTAGCAACTTCCACTCAGATCCTGTGCACAATGCTATAGAAGGTTGTGCAAAACTGCGACCAACTTTGGATATAGCTGTTACAGCTGATGCAGACTATGTTAGGCCAGAATTACGGCAGTAAACAGCACCACCTGAAGAGGTTGGCTACTGGGGGTCATACTACGTTGAGAATAATGCTTGCTTCAAGATCAAATGCAACATATGTTAGGCATTGTTTAGGGTGATGTCTTATAGTGAATTTATTATAAGTATTGGGTGTGTTTTGGGTGATGTCTATCAGTATGGGAAGGGTCATATGAAATAATAACTGCAGGTCTTTGGCTTTTCAGCAGATGAAGTTTTTGGCCAAGTAAGATCGGAACAAACTTTGAGATTCTGCTTTAATATTGATAAATTCAGGCACTATTATCTAAACTGCCTTCGAGTTTCTACTTCAATCTTGAAAAATGAAGGCATTATTAAATGTCTGATAAAATGCATTTAGATTAAAAAAAACTCCTCTCTATAGAGTTTGTTAAATTTCGTAGTACTAAAACGAAAGCATATTGTTTCCCCATCTTCCTTTATATTTAATTTTTTTTTGGTGGATGATGATTACAAAATGCCATCTTCTAATATTATCAATTTTATGGATAGCGTTTGTAACTTTGTAATCAACTGATGTGTTAGATTGAAAAAATATTTGACTTTTCCATGTTCTACCAGACTTGCATGTTGAAGTAAGCTAAGGTTTTTGTAGTGGGAATTAAGGTGATGCCACAACCCTTATAACATAATGGTTGATTGGTTGTGGGGCTAGAATGATTGCTTGCTTAGCCTCCCTTTCTCCTCCTAAAACAAATCTTGCCCAAATGCCTCTAAATACATGCATCACCACCCCAAAGTTGGATATGCCTCTTTAGTGCATCTTGAAATTGCTTCTACGACTCTAAAACCCCCATATTCATTTGAAAAAGTTAATCCCATATTGGTTGGTGGGCTTGGTCCGTGGCAACATATGAACCCATTAGACCATGAGCCTTATGCTAGTGAGGGTGATGCCACAATGGAAGTCGCCCTCCCCCTAACAAAATGGTTGATTGGTTGTGGGATGAATATGTTTGCTTGCTCGGTCTTTTCCATTGTTCCACGGGGACACGTCCCCCCTCGAAAAACCCCGTATTTCGGGGACGGGGACATCAGGGGGATGTGGGGAGGTTAGGGGGACGTCCCCCAGCCGTCCCGCCACCTCTGCCACATTTCTCCATCGTCCCGGGGATGTCTCCCTCTGAGAGGGGACGTCCATGGGACTTCTGGGCATCCCCTAGACGTCCAGGGGACTTCTGGGCATCCCCTGGACGTCCAGGAGACTTTTGGGGGTTCCCTGAACATCCAGGGGATGCCCAAAAGTCCCTTGGACGTCCTGGGGATGTCTAGGCATCCCCTGTGCAAACCAAAGCCATAAAGTGTTATTTTTTTTAAATTAAAAAATAAAATGGGATATTTATGCTTTCTACCCTAACCTTGTGGTTGTACATAGTGCCTTGCGTCTCATTGACTACAACACACTTGCGTACAAGGATCCAGCAGCAAAATGGCATGTAGAGTAAGAGGAGCCAGCAGAGATTGATGTTGATGCTACACAGACAGGGCTGGTTGGTATTACCTTGGAGCTTGAGCATGTGGAGTCCAGTAGTTCTAGTGATGAGGAGTTACACATTGGGGATGATTAGCCATTGACTAATTTGTATTTACTATTTACTTTTAGTATTTCACTATTTTAGTATTTTGTTTTTGAACATTGTTGATATTTGATTGTAATCATGAATCATCATTATGAAAATTTGAAAATTCAATGTTCAATCATCAATGTTTAGTGTTTAATGTTCAAAGTTAAATTGTTAATGTTCATTGTTCAATGGATCAAACTTGAAATTTAAATGATTAAATCACAATGTTTAATTGGTGATGTTCAATGCAATATACTTAATCCTTATACAACTTTTTATAACTAACTTTTCAAGTATTATATGTATTTCAGCACTGCTCACCTGCTGCCCCCCTGCTGCCGTCCCCCTGTCGTCCCCCCGTTGCCCCCAAACGTAGGCCCCCTGTTCCCCTGTCCCGGAAACCCGTCCCTGCATCCCCCCGTCCCGAAACACCGTGGAACTATGGAACTTTTTCCCTCCTCTGTGGCTTCATAATCCCAAAAAAACAAATCTTGTTTAAATGCCTCTAAATGCATGCATTTTTACCCCACGCCGGATATGCCTTTTCGGTGCATCTTGGAATTGCTTATTCGACTCTAGAATCCTCATTCAATGGTTTGTGAGAGACACTAGTTGACAAAATTAATTCACTCTAATTAGTGTTACATGACGTACATGTTTGTGGGACGGGGGACATGTTTTACTGTTTCCTTAAGGAAAGGAAGGGACTGGTGGAAACAGGGAGGGGGAAAAGGGAAGTGAAGAAGATTTCCTTGCAATTTAATGTTGTTACAGGAAACCAACAGGAACATGTTTCTTTTTTCTGAATCCAGCCTATGGTTAGCAGGGGACTCCCAGCTGCCACTTGGCCCCACAGAACGGATACAAAAATGAAAATGAAAGGCATAAAACCTACACGACCCTGGGGAGATTTCTTGCTATGGTAGGAGGTATCAGCTGAAATCACCTAGGTAATTTATTTTCTCGGGTGGATTCAATCTTTCAAAATGCAGCGCTTGTTGCTTGACCCAGAGAAAGCACTTTATTGTTACTGGTACCTTTTAGAAGATTAGCACGTATGGTAAAATACAACACCATTGTAAAGTGGGAAAACACTCAATAAAAAATTGCTAGCCAGTCTAATTCAATTGCTGCCTCTCATAAATCACGAGTAACATGTACAGCTACAAAGCAATATATTAAATCAGAGCCTAACAATTTTATAAGAATACTTGATTGGAGTTTTCTTCCATAATGTATTTTTTTTGGCAATTTCTTGCAATCTTTTCTCAACTCCCGTACATGCTAGATTTTTTTTGTACTTCTTTTGGAGGTTGTTTTATGTAGCACCTGTAGTTGGTAAAACAGTACATAGGTGAAAATTATAATAGGAAGTACCTGCAGCATAAACTAATTTATAAGTGTTAGTCATGACTAGGAAGTTTGGCATGGTTACTCTGAAGATACTTGCATCTGGAATAGATTATATTTAATTGGCATATAATTTCATTCAAATTTATGGATCAGAATGAAAGTTCTCATAGAAGAATGGTGGGAAAGACAAATTCACATGTTTGCATGTCAGGCGAGAGCATAACTTCTTCAGGCTGGAGAAGATGCCAAATTTATGATGAAATTGAAAGCGGCAGTTCACCATGGACTTTCTACCCTATAAATTGTAGGCTCAACGTATAGAGAAAGATGTTTTAAAACTCGTCTAGTAAGTGTGACTGAGTAGCAAGGTGGAGCAGTCAACATGATGAAGACCTGCGTTTAAATCGCATCTGGGAACTGCTGGGTCAAGCCCTCCACAATAATGTGGCCGTAATTGAGTGGGCCAGAAAATGCCGTGAAATGGGGCCCCGGTCTGTGTTCCCAATTGGTCCAGGCTCCCACATGTACCAGCAAAAAAAAAATGTCTGAAACCTGTGGATGGCCTCTGGCCATCTGGTCCAATAGAAATCATAAATTTGTACCTGTTGGCTGTGGATTGGGTACTTAACCACAGGGCCAATCGAAGGTTCTTTGCAAGGTGCCCACATACCTTATCATATTCACGTTTTGCAGAGCAGGTCATATAATTAAAAAAAAGTGGAATGTAGCCGTATTTTGTAGGCTGCAACGGCAAACAACATACATTTTGCAGCCACTACAATGAAATACCTGTTGCCACAAGTACCAATTTGTTCAAGACGTGTTCATTTGCTAATGCAGAGTCACCGTATGAGGTATAAGTGAAATGTAGTTGCCCCTACGTATGCTGGGAAGTAAACTGATTAACAGAAATTATGCTACCATGGATAGACAGACACATGGGTGGTAAGAAAAAGCGCTGTGAGTGCAAGCATTTGCACACTGCAATACTGTAATAGTCGTTAATTCTGCCTTGAACTGCAAAGGCTGTAAAGAATGTAGCAGTAAGGAACACCGCGATACTGTAATTGTTGTTAATTCTGCCTTGAAGTGCGAAGGCTGCGAAGAATGTAGTAGTAAGGAGCCTACATATGACACTTCTGCATAAAGCATTTTTATCAGGTTGTTTTCTTTGCTTATAAAACTGTTCTTGAATTTTTCAAAACATCATATAAATCTTCTTTCTGGATTTTTTGAAACCTTGAATAAATTCCATTATTCCGGTCTCTGCATTTTCAGGACATCATAGAAATTTTCTTTCCAAATTTTTTGAATCCATGAAAAAATTCCATTACTTTGGGCCCCTGCATTTTCAGGTTTAAACAAACATGACTCGTATGGGCCATGTGCCTTAGGGGCTTTCTATGGTACCCACGGTTGCCTTAGGGATGTAAGAACCCTTACTAGTTCTACTCTGAAAAACTCAGTTTGAATGGATTGACATTTCGTCAAATGGTTGGCATGCAATGTTTGAGTTCTGATTTTCTTAGTGTTTATGTGTTTTCGATGTTTGTTTGAATGTTATCTCAATGCCAAAAACACATACAATTGCATGGAAATGATAAGGAATGTTTACATATGCTTATACAAGGAACCCACATATTATATTACTTTTTATTAAATAGAAATCAGGGTTGATTACATTCTTATTAGGTCTGATATGCAAGTTATCAAACTGTAATAGCACTAGAAAACCCAATACAAATGAGATATTTAAGTGCTCAATATATCAATAACATACTTAGAAAAACTTTACACAAAATATTGTAGCACGGGTACTATTCATGGCATTGTAGCGTGGGTACTATTCACTTCACTATAGCATGTGTACTATTCACGTCACTGTAGTAGCAGATTAATAACATTTGATTTTTAATCGCTGCCAAATGAATCTTCAGGGTTGCAGTTGATCAATCTTCAATACTCTTCAAACCCTTTGATATTTTTTCACCGTTTAGCACAAATAGGATCCTTGGGTGAAGCCCACATTTAGAGAATAATATTCGCTAGTCTTTCACAACTTTAAAATTGCACAACTTATGAGAGTTTTCGTTCTTAAAGGTTCAACAATAGCAAAAACCCTTATGTGTTTCTCCACACAGCGCACATGTCAAAACACAAGTAATATATTCTCCAAAAATGATAATGACTATGCTTTAGAATTCTTTTATAACCTCTTAAGAGAGGTCGACTTCTTTAAGTGCCTTCAATTCTTTTTTGAAATCCTCTTTAGGGTTTTAATAAAAACTTTATTATAAGTCTCCGTAAGAGGGGTGCTCAAATCCATGAAATATTAAATGTATTTTTAAGTGATTTTAATGATGGGTCATGGCCTTATTGAAATAAGGTACACTTTTTAACTTTATATCAATTAATTATCATTAAAGTGCTTTTAATGATAATTACTCATTAAATACTTAATATTTCGTCCATCCCATTGATTAAGGAGATCAACATTGCAACTGAGACTTGTCCAGGGGCCTTGCTAAAAATAGAACCCTGACTCCTTGAAATGGTAACTTACTATAAATAGTAAGTGTGAAGAATTGAGTCAAACGAAGGCCAAACCTGAACCCAAAAGCACCCTGAAGAAGAAAACACACCCAATTGATTGCCAAGAAGGATCTTCTAACCAACTCAATTACCCTACGAGGGTTAAACAATAGGCTAATCCTCCAAACTCTGATGCTTGTGAAAATGGGGACATTGCAGTCCGCCCTCCCTGAAATTGCTTGTCCTCAAGCAATTTTTATTGCAAAGAAACACCACACCACCGGGGGTTCAAAAGAAGACTGTGAAATGTCTCACACATGAACACAACTTCTGCAGCACCAACATAAACTCAATTGTGCAAGGAGAGACAACAAACCAGTTGTCCGACCCATACGTACTAAAACTGTGCATTGAACTCAACTCATGTACATGTGAACCAAATGTGAAATTGCGAACAAACCACACCATGTACATGTCACAATACTCACCAATGAGCTCTGATTAGAATCTTGATGCACATAAAGGATCCCACTGCACACTGGAGAGTGTCCAACAAAATATCCCTGGATCCCAAATCCAAAATAGAAACCTGCTAAGAAGAGTGTCCTCAGACTTTTGCTACTCAATACTGAACCCAACTTCACCATGCCAAGAGTGGTGAAGCAATCCATTGGGACCCATCCAATACACAGTGCCAATCCTATCGCTACCTGGATCCTAATATAAATGGTACTCACATCCATCCATCATACTTAAGAATATCCGGAAGCATCTGCTACACATCTCTCATGGATGTGATATCCAACCGTGCCATCATCCCTATTGCCACAACAACCTCCAAGAACCTTGGTCTCCCATTGAAACCCAGAAGTAGCAAACTCATTCGAGTACACATTAGCGTGATGGTAATCCAACCTTTGACCCTGCAAGTAATCCCCTGCAAACAACTGAGTTGAGTACTTGCAGGGTTTAGTCTCACCTTTTGAAGATGGTAACTCTGAGCACATAAATGATTGGCTTCCCTTGACTGTGCAAAGAGAATCATCATGTGCACAAGAATTGTGCATCGCATACAAATCATGTACAGGGGGATCAAAGGCAAAACTGTAAGCACACCTCACGATGTACACACTATAAAACTCTTTCGTGAGCCCTGTTTGGAATCCCGATGCATTGGAAAGATCCAAACACTGTGATCATTGCTCAAATCAACACTAGTGTCAGGGGGAGATCAGCGTCCAACTCGAAGAGTGGATTATTATAAACCATTTCTGTAACGATGGTACTGTTGTTATGTACCACATGGGATGGCTCCAATGACATAATAGAAGTTGCTGATTTAACAATATCTTTGCACCCTTTTTCAATAGTAATTGCACGCCCACCCGAAGAACGATCCTGGGACTCATTGTCAATTAGTGAATTTTTTGATTTGTTTCCTATGGTCTGATTTGAAAAATCAAACTTATCATGACATGAATCCACATCATGCAAAGCACCATTAGTACCCAGTTCTTGAGTCCATGTGACAACTCAATAGAAGCATTTTGCACATGTGGAGTCATTGCTGTCTCATGCTGATGCAAAGTTTCATCACTGCTATCATGAAAAACAACTTTGTGATGGGTCAAATTTTACATACAATCCTCATTCTTGACACTTATATTTTGTGTGCCAATATTCAAGGCCTCTCCCACAACACTTTCTGAACTTGCCATGACTTCTAAATCATCATGATGCTTAAGGGAAACACTGCTGTTATAAAAATTAGACTGGTTATCATGACTGATAACAATTTTTTGAGCGCTAATAACATCAATTTTCTCTTCTTCCACCATAGGGCCATCATACGCTGACTGATTTTTGTTCCCCTTAGGATGCAAGTCAAATGGTAACACATCTTCCCTTTCTTATGCATAACTTGCAAGTGGTTGAGCCATTATGGTGTCTTCTTCAACTTCATGGTCCTTATGAATGTCAATACCATCATCACACGACTGAATTTTGTCCTTATCATGAGCATGGATAGGCTGAAACAAATCTTTTTTTTTCTTCTTGTTCTTGCACATTTAACTCTCACCTTTCCCAATGCTTTCTTTACTATTCTTTGATATTTCGTTCTTTTTTTGCTACTAATATCGACTTGAAACATTCAAGTCATCTTCATCCTCATTTGGTATACCCAAAAATTGTGTAAAGGGATGTCTTGTATCTTTAAACGCTGCAAATTACGATTAATCTGTTGTTGTGTTTGTTCAAGGTCTTTCATTATTTTCTCCAGACTAGACACCCTTTCCTTCTTTGGTAGAGCAATAAGGAAGGTAGGTAACAATCTTCCATCCTTAATTCTATACCGGTTATAGGCAACCATTGATGTAACCTTTTCTACCCTTGCTATATGTAACTGAATTTTAACTGAGTTCTACTAACATGCAACCATTTGGGTGTTCACCAAAATGACATGCAATAATGAATCCCCAACATGATGGCAGTGAAACGACTCTATTACCACTGTAAGAACCTTTACTAGTTCTACTCTGAAAAACTTAGTTTGAATGGATTGACATTTCGTCAAATGGTTGGCATGCAATGTCTGAGTTCTGATTTTCTGAGTGTTTGTGTTTTTGATGTTTGTTTGAATGTTATCTCAATGCCAAAAACACATACAATTGCATAGAAATTATAAGGAATGTTTACATATGCTTAGACAAGGAACCCACATAATATTGCTTCTTATTGAATAGAAATAAGTGCTGATTACATTCTTATCAGGGCTGATATGCAAGTTATTAGATTGTAACAACATTAGAAAACCGAATACAAATGAGATATTTAAGTACCCAATATACCAATAACATACCCGAAAAAACTTTACACGAAGCACTGTAGCAACACTGTAGCGTGGGTACTATTCACGTCATTGTAGCACGAGTACTATTCACGTCACTGTAGCAACAAATTAATAACTTCTGATTTTTAATCGTTGCCAAATGAATTTTCAAGGATGCAGTTGATCAATCTTCAATACTCTTCAAACCTTTTGATATTTCTTCACCTTTTAGCACAAATAGGACCTTTCGCTGAAGCCCACACTCAAAAAATAATCTCAGCTGGTATCTCACAGCGTCAAAATTGCATAATCTATGAGAGTTTTTGTTCCCAAAGGCTCAACAATGACAGAAACCTTTCTGTGTTTCTCCACACAACTCACACGTCAAAACACAAGTAATATATTCTCCAAAAATGATAACGACTTTATGCTTTAGAATCCTTTTATAACCTCTCAAGAGAGGTCGACCTCCTTAAGTGCCATTAATTCCTTTTGGAAATCTTCTTTAGGTTTTTAATAAAAACTTTATTATAAGTCTCCATAAGAGGGTGCTCAAATCCATGAAATATTAAATGTACTTTAAGCGATTTTAATGATGGATCATGGCCCCATTGAAATAAAGTACATTTTTTGACTTTATAATTTAACTTTATATTAATTAATTATCATTAAAGTGCCTTTAATGATAATTACTCATTAAATACTTAATATTTTGCCCATCCAACTGATTAAGGAGATCAACACTGCAACTGAGACCCATCCAGGTTTCCTGCTAAAAATAGAAATCCCGACTCTCTGAAATGGTAACTTATTATAAATAGTAAGTGTGAAGAATTGAGTCAAACGAAGGCCAAACCTGAACCCAAAAGCACCTCAAAGAAAAAAACACACTCTAATGACTGCCAAGAAGGACCCTCTAATCAACTCCATTAACCTACGAGGTTCAAATGATAGGCTAATCCTCCAAACTCTGATGCTTGCGAAAGTGGGGACATTACAAGCGCTATGTTGGGAGAAAATCCTCTCCATAGATGCCCTCCTTACCCTCATCATGTTGAGTCTTATTATGTCAAATCAATGCCTATTTATATTGCGGAGGACGATCACTTCCCTGCTGATAATTGTTTCCCTGCCCCTCCTCATTCCCCAGATTCTGGATCCAAGGAAGAGCCTCTAGAGTATATGGAGATTAACAATACTCTTTTAAAGTGAGCCCAGGGGGATACATGATTTGAAGAGGTTCTAAAATCTATACAAATGATAATTGACAACAAGGGCACATTTTAAAGCACAACATGTTTTTATGAAATAAAAAGAGTTTGCTTCTTTGGTTGGATAGAATAAAAGTATTAGTAGGACTGGGCGTCTTGCATATGAGCTTCAATGGTGGGTCAAGCAGCGTGGAATTCATTCCTTTTAAATAAAATGACAATCTCACATTTGTCAAGCACTATCTTAGGATACACCCTTGTTTACTTGCTTAGTTTACCATTCAAGAACACTTCTAGGTCTCTTACTTCTTGTAACAAAAGATTCTCTGATTGTATTGGTCTTGGAAGACCAATAAACTTATTTTGATAACTGTCTCTTAATTATTCACACCTTATAATCTGATCATTCAAGTTCTTATTGGACTCCAATAATTTGTTCTCTATTAGGCTTATAGTTTGAGACACTATGTCTGCAACTTGAAATAGGTCTATTGTTTCTCAAAAGGACCATTACCTTTCTACAAATTGTTTGATATTACTCAAGAGACCAATATCCCGGTTTTGTCTAGCTTGAATCTCATTCATCTCAATTTGATCTTCACCAAGGATCCTCTGGGATTTACAAATTGATGCCAAGAAGAATCTACTCCACTCAACCTTCAAGTTCTGCCTAGATCCCTACAACTTTGGACAATCTGCAATTTTAACTTCATTTTCATTTCACAAAGGCTTATGAAATACTGAAGATAATAACAGTGAGCTTATTGAGGCTTTTACAATGGTTCAAACACCTATTAGGTCTCCAAATGACCAAGAACTTGATTGGGTCCTTAAAACTGTTGTAGGATGGTGTGTAGACCTTTTAGACATTAAGGAAGATGTTATTGTTCTAGTTTCTTCTCAATAGCAACTTTTACTCTTTAGGTCTGTCTAGGCCTACTCCACCTATCCTGATAGGTCTTTACTTAAACCACTCAACAAATATCTTGAAACATCTATTCAGACATTCTCTAGTGATCTTACAACATGAACACACCTTCAAATAGAGCTTGGAAACATATATCAAAGCAAAATGAACAAATTTTTACCTTCTTAAGTTCTCTTGGTGGTAATCTACAAGTAAAATAGTACACAATGTGTTGTATCTAGTAATTTTGAGATACATTCAACTTGAAATCACCTATATTAGCTTCCAATAGTCTTCTAGCCATTGTTCACAAAGTTTCAATCAACTTCATCGAGTAGAAATGGAGTTATAAGCCTTTTTGTTCTTAAAACCTTGTTCTAGGGTTTGATTGTGTTACAAGGAGCCCAAGAGCTTCAATTTCATAGTTTATAGAACCTGAAGGCTTTCCTATCCTTCTAACACCTCTAATTGGATCTCAAGAACCTCCCTGTACTTCTCAAACCTTCTAATCAAACTCATGCAATCCTTTCTATGTGATCCAATGGATTGTAAATCACTGTTAATATAAATAAACATAGTTGTTTGTAGGTTTCAATCATATGGATTTCAAATCAAGTGCAAATTCACTTGCAATTGGATTGAATACTCTTCATTTATGCAAAAACTAAATGAATACAATAATTCAAGCTACCATATACCTTCATTTTGTAAGAAAAACCATGTTTCCATACACATAGGACTCTGTTTATACTAGCAGAGTGTCAACAAAATCCTCTTTCATGTCTTAGGATTCAAGATTCACTTTTAGAATCATTAGAACATATGTAATAAGGATCCAAACACATTAACAAACACCTTTCCTCTATGAAACATACCTTTAATCCTGAATTATTTTCTTTATTGATCTTCTTTTCACAGTCTTTTTTACATAATACAAGCCTATAGGCCTTCTTCACCCCTCACTCTTCCGCTCTTTGACCTTATACTTGTTTGTTTACTTTAATGGACTCTACTCAAACTCATCTCTACGTAATAATAGGTCTTTATTTGCTCTTGGTCTTGAAATAGACCATAAATCTCTCTCTTTACCCTTATCTCTAACTAACATGCTTCTTCTAATTGAGGATTACCTTCTAAGTGAGACTTGAAATAGGATTTATATTTACAATAGGTGAAAACACCTCCACAACATGTAATTAGACATATTAGGACCATTCTCAATGGTTCAAGTCCTTTACAACTTGTCACTATCCTTACAAACCTTCATAAGTAGTTCAAAATTTCAAATTCTTCATTTTGGAGGGAAACTCTAAAACCCCACCAAATGATTACTAGAGCACACCTGAAGACTAAATAATACTTCTTATTGATTCCTAAAGGACCCTTAAGACTTTCTAGATCATGACCAAGTACAAATTAGCATATTTACATTGTTGAGGTAGTTCATATCTTGATGCCCCTACATCAAAGGGGACGAGCAATCTCTTCACTTTGTTGGAGTTTTTACCACATTGGGTTTCTCTAGGGTAAACTATTGTATCTAGTGTTTTTGAGAAAAAATAAATTCTATTTGAGTAAAATGTAGGGATAAGTGAAATGTAGTTTTCCCTACATATGTTGGGAAGTAAATTGATTAACACCAATTACACTACCATGGATAAACACAAGGGTGGTGAGAAAAAACACTAAGTGTAAGCCCATCACACTAGAATATTGTAATAGTTGTTAATTCTGCTTTGAATTGCAAAGGTTGCAAATAATGTTGCAGTAAGGAACACTGCAATATTGTAATGGTTGTGTTTTTATCAAGTTTTCTTCTTTGATTATATAAATGTTCTCCTTGAATTCCTCAAAGCATATCATAGAAGTTTTCTTTTTGGATTTTTTGAAACCTTGAAAAATTCCATTATTCTAGTCCCTGCATTTTCCAGACATATAAATTTTCTTTTTGGATTTTTTTAAACCTCAAAAAATTTCCATTATTCTGGTCCATGCATTGTTAGGGTTAAACAAACATGATCCATATGGGCCATGTGCCATCAAATGCTTTCTATGGTACCTATGGTTGCCTTGAGGGGTGTGTTGGAGAAAATCCTTTCCATAGATGCCCTCCTTCCCCTTATCACATTGAGCCTTATTATGTCAAATCAACACCTATCTACATTGCAGAGGACAATCACTTCCCTACTGATAATGGTTTACCTGCTCCTTCCCATTCCCCAAATTCTAGATTCTAGAAAGAGTATCAAAAATATATATAATGGTTTACTTGTTATGATACCATGTCGAAGTGGGCCATAATCGAGAATTGGATTGAGTAGGGTCGAATACATGAAGCTGAATTTATATGGAGTAGTGAAATCAGAAGAACAACTCGAAATACTTGTCTTCATAACTAAAAAGTTGGAATAACATTCATTAGCTAAGCAATACATATGAAGGTACAATATATAGTGAGGAATTAAGTCACCCAAAAAGGTAATTAATTCAACTCACAATTAGAAAATGACTTAAAAGTACATTTCCCCTAATTCCATATTATTAACCTAAGCAAGCTAATAAGATCGTGTAGGTAAAACCACATAGTAGAAAAAAACCTACACTAACATCTGCCCCTTAAGTGTAGTTTAGGTGGATAGAAGAATTGAGTCTTGACACAGAACCTTGATGAGGTACCCAAGTACATAGAGATGATCCCCTAGAGGAGGAAGAAGCTGGAGCTGTTCGAACTCGAAGAAGAGTCTACAAATGAAGATACTTGCTCTTAGTGAAGGGTTTGGTGAATATATCAGCAATTTGCTCCATTCTTTTGATGTAGCAAAGATCAATGACTTGCTCATGGACGAGCACCTGAATGAAATGCATGTGAATCTCAGTATGTTTGGGTCATTGATGGAGGATTGGATTCTTGTAGATCTGAATTGTGCTTTGGTTGTCGTAGAAGATGATTGTTGGTCATCAAAACTAGATGCCAATCTCGGTGACAATCATTTGAAGCCAAATAGCCTTAGTGGCAACATTAACAACTCCTTTATATTCTACATCAGTAGAAGATAAATCAATAGCATTGTGCTTCTTTCTTGACCAACTAATCAGACCCGAATCAAGGGAAAAACTATAGCCTGAAGTAGACTTACAATTTTGAATATCACCAACACAATTTGAATCTATATAACCAATCAAGCCGATGTCGATGCCTACTCTATAGTGAATCCTAAAACTATGAGTACCCTGAATGTAATGGATAATCTACTTAGTTGGTTTCTAGTGTAACTCATGTGGTTATTGCATAAATATAGAGACCATGCTCACTGCATATGAAATATCAGGGCTAGTGTGCATAAAGTAGATGAAACTACCAACAAGTTGTCGATATGAAGTAACATCAACCAAGGAGATGGACAATCAATGTCAAGCTTCACACTAGATAAAAATGAGTCAGAAATGGTTTACAATTAGCCATGTTAAATTGTGCAAGTAAATCAATAACATACTTGGATTGTGCAATAGTGATCCTGGAGTCAAATTGAGAAAATTCAATAAGGAGAAAGTAGTGTAACAAGCTCAAAATAGTCATTGAGACCCTATCAAACAAAACAATTTTTATTTTTGTGACGATGGATGAATAAATCCCTATGATAAATAGGTCATCCACACAGAGAACTAGAATCGATAATGAATTATCATGTGGAAAAATGTAGATATTCATATCATAATGACTTCTGGTCAACCCAACTGAAAGAAGAAAGGAGTCCGTCTTGACATATCAAGATTGGGGAGCTTGTTTGAGTCCATAGATAGATTTTTGAAGTTTGAAAACTAAGGAGGAATCTTTCATAAATCCTTGTGGTTGCTCCATGTATATTTCCTCTTTGAAGTTACCATGAAAAAAGACACTCTTAACATCCCAGTGATGAGCTGAGGAAATGGTGAGAGTGAGTCGGATAGAGTTCATTTTGGGAACTAGGTTAAATGTCTCAGTATAGTCAATGTCAGGTACTTTAAAAAATTCCTTTGCTACCAAATGTTCTTTGAACTTGTCTACTGATCCCTTTGTTGCAAATTTTGTTCGGTAGATCCACCTACATCGAACAAGTTTTCTTCCCTTAGGAAGTGAGACTAAATCCAAGTGTTGTTCCTTAAGGAGGAACCATATTCTTATTTCATAGTAGTATTCCACTCAGGAGTTATTGATGCCTCATGAAACAACTGTGGATCAAAAGTAAATGAGCATGTGGGGCATTTTAGAATTATGAACAGGTTTGCCTATTGTCTGATGGATCTCCAACTGATTGGCCAATACTATGCGGTGTGTTTAGCCCAAATAGAACCAATGCTTAGAGAGTCAGGAGGAGATTCCTCATTTTTGAAGATATTTTGGGAGGAGGAGGTGAGTCCTCATCATTACTCTTATCATCAAAACTAGAAGAAGAATCTAGGTCATCAGGGAGCTGTTCAAATGGATTTGAATCATCAGAACTGTCATAAAATCCCAGTGCGTCTAAGGAAGAGGGAGGAGTGTCATGTGTGGAGTCTTGAGGATCCTCTTGAAGTGAACACTCCTTTCAATGAACAAATCATGAGTGGTGGGATAGGGAACCCTGTATCCCTTAACACCCTCAGTTACGAATGAAGATGCAACACTGACTCTAAGGTTGCACAATATTACATTTTTTATTTTGAATGCAGGCCATAGTAGGAGATCCAAACACTCAAAAGTGATTCACAGTGAGATTTCAACTACTTCAATCTTCAAAAGGAGTAACTCCCTTTAATGCTTTATGAAGAACTCAGTTTTAGATATAATAAGCACAGTTGATGGCCTTGGTCCAAAACTGAGGTGCAAGAGACTTGGAGTGTAGCATAAAGTTGGTCATTTCCTTTAAGGACCTATTTTTGTGCTCCGCAACACCATTCTGCTGACTATATGGAACAATATGTTGTAGTTCAATCCCCTATGAAGTGCAAAACTATTCAAAACAGTTACTGACATACCACCATTCTCGATACACAAAATCTTGATGGATTTACTTGACTATTTTTCTACAAACACCTTGAAGACTTGAAAATCATTATATACCTATGATTTATGCTTAAGAAAATACACCCAAGTATACCTCGAAAAGTCATCGATGAAAGTAATCATGTATTTAGTCTTGTGGAATGAAAGTTTTGAAAATGGATCAGCAATGTCACTATAAACAAGTCCAATATTTGTTCAACGCTCCGTGATTTTCTTTTGTCATACTTCTCAGGGTGTTTACCAAGTATGCAACCTTGGCAAACTCGATAAAAAAAATTGACTCGTGGTAACCCTGAAATCATGTCTTGATGATTGCGTTGCTCTACGTAGTGATAATTGAGATGGCCAAATTGTTCATGTCATAATTTACTCATCTCATATGATATGCATATTTACATGAATTTTTGAGAAACTCCACCAAACCATTAAAAATTGAAACCAATGAAAAATCTTGAACGAGCTAGAATGTTAGATCTCACAATAGAATGGATGGCATTTGTCTACTAGCTTCGTTCTGATACTATGTTAGAGTGGACCACACTTGAGGATTGATAACTGGATAAGATCGAATGCACGAAGGTGAATCTGTATGAAGTAGTGAAATCATGAACACATGAGAGGAAAAGGGTTCACAATGTGCAAAAGCATTCAAATGTAATAACATTTCTGGTTGGTTCTATATTGATTAGTCAAAAGTACATAGGAATGCTCATTATATAGGTGGAAAGTAAACATGTCCTCACATCCTCATGAATGTAGGATTAACTTTCCTAATGACCTTTATTAAATACTTAAGTAACACCTAAGCAAGCTAACTAGACTGTGTAGGTAAAACTATTTGGTGAGAAGAAACCTACACCAACAAACATTACTCTATTATATGAGCCTAGGGGGATAGGTGATTGGAAGAGGCTTTAAAAACTCTAAAAATGATAATTGACAATGAGGATACAAATTTTAAAGTGCAACAAGTTTTTATGGGAAAAAAAGAGTTTGGTTCTTCAAGTGGATAGAATAAAAGTATCAGTAGGACTAGGGGTCTTGCTCATGATCTTCAAAGGCAGGGCAAGCAACTTGGGTTTCATTTCTTTTAAATCGTTGAGGATTCCCTTTTGGTGCATGATGAAAAATAGAAAATGAAGGATTTGACTTGTCATTATTATCGCAGCGAGATTATGGATGGAGTTTGTGGGGCACACCATCATTAGTCATATTCCCTCTTTTTAAAGGATTAAGAATGGTTTTCAATTCATCCAATCTAATGGTTTAATTGTTTTGTGATTATCAGGTCAACATCTGCCATGGTGAGTTTCATGCTATTACACAAGGTATGCTGAACTTAATGAGATTTTATCAAAATTATTTGAACTTTATCTTCATTAAATATGAACTCAAACGTTACCCTTTATCTTTTTGGGAGGTTTTTGACATGCTTTTGCATTATGTAATGAATGTATATCTATACATATACTGATTGAAAATAGATGATTATGCATTTACATACTTATGTATTTATTTTTTTGGAAAATTGAAGTGAAAGAATTCTTTTTTTTGAACTTAATGATGTATTTTTTGAAATTTATCCACTAATAAACTTGATTCGAGATTTATCCTTGTCAAACATGAACTTGAACTTGAACCTCGTGACTTAAGTGTTAGGTATTGGATGACTATTGGAGTTCTCACATTTGGGGTGGCGAAAATGTTAATCATATTATTTATATTTCATGTTTGATCTGAATTTTGGATCTAATATATTATTTATGTTATTTAACTAGTTCCACTATTCTCATCTATTGAACAAATGCTTGTAACACACTTTTTGAAGACAATTCATGTAAATATATCTGCTACGGAGGTACATGAAGGGTTTCTAGAGTCAAAGGTATGTTAAAAGTGATATGGAGACTTGGGAGTAGCTCTGATTTCATCACAGACATCACAGGTTTTTTGGAAGGGATTTTCAAAAAAATGTGTGCCTTGAAACTCGTGGCATAAGGGAAATGTGCACCACAGGTCCTTTGAGTGACAATTGCAAATATGGCTTAATTTTTGAATTCCCTGGCAGTGCCATGGATTTTAATAAAAATCCATGACATGAGTGAAACATGTGGCATGGGTCCTTTGAGGAATGGTTGCAAACGTGATTCAATTTTAGGATTTCTAGGTGGTTCAATTTTTCTCTTAGGCATTTTGTGTACCCCCTGTTATTGAGTTAGTATATAAACACGAGGTTGGGATAAGCAAAGGTATTGGATGGATATGAATTTGGTTTTTGTAATCCAACTCAAGTGTGAAGTACACTCATTGATGAGGTAGAGTTTCTCATTGTTCTCCTAGCTGGTTTTGATTGTTAGGTGATCTTGTAAACGTCTGGGAAGTGTTTAGAGAAAGACAAATCATCATGTAGGGTTTGTGCATTTGTTGAAATGTATATTTGTCCATGAAGGCCATTTGGGGGTGTTGAGATGGCCCAATCATTCATGCCATAATTTACTCACTTCATCTAATATGCATATTTACATGGATTTTCGAGAAACCCCACCAAACCATAGAAAACTGAAATCAATGAAAAACCTCAAATGAGCTAAATGTTAGATCTCACAATAGAATCGATGGCATTTATCTACCAGCCCTGCTTTGATACCATGTTAGAGTGGGCCATACTTGAGGATTGATAACTGGATAGGATCAAATGCACGAAGGTGAATCTGTATGGAGTAGTGAAATTATAAACACATGAGAGGAAGAAGGCTCACAATGTGCAAAAACATTCAAATGCATAACATTCCTAGTTGGTTCTAGATTGATTACCAAAAGTACATATAAATGTTCATTATATAGGTGGAAGATAAACATGTCCTCACATCCTAATGAATGCAAGATTATCTTCCCTAATGACCTTTATTAAATCCTTAAGTAACACCTAACTAGACTGTGTAGGTAAAACCACATGGTGGGGAAAACCCTACATCAACAAACATTACTCTATTAAAGGATCCCAATGGGATAGATGATTGGAAGAGACTTTAAAAACTCTACAAATGATAATTGAAAATGAGGATACACATATTTTAAAGTGAAACAAGTTTTTATGGAAAAAGAGTTTGGTTCTTCGGGTGGATAGAATAAAAGTATCAGTAGGATTGGGCGTCTTGCTCATGATCCTTAATGGTGGATCAAGTAGTTTAGATTTCATTTCTTTTAAATCGTTGAAGACTTCCTTTTGGTGCATGATGAAAAATAGAAATTGAAGGATTTGATCCGTCATTATTATCACAATTAGATTATGGAAGGAGTTTGTGGGGCACACTGTCATCAGTGAAATTCCCTTTTTTTAAAGGATTAAGAATGGTTTTCAATTCATCCAATCTAATGGTTTTATTGTTTTGTGATTATCATGTTAATAGCTACCATGATGAGTTTTAGGTTGTTACACAAGGTATGTTGAACTTTATGGGAAATTTTTAAAATTATTTGAACCTTATTTTCATTGAATATGAACTCGAAACTCAGCCATTATTTTTTTGGGAGTTTTTTGACATGCTTTTGCATTATGTAATGAATGTATATATATGCATATACCAACTGAAAATAGATGATTGTGCATTTACATATGCATTTATTAAAAAAAAATGAAGTTATAAAATTATTTTTTTGGACCTTAATGATGTTTGTTTGAAATTTATCCAATAATAAACTTGAACTGAGCTTTATCCTTGTCAAACATGAACTTGAACTTGAATCTTGTGATTTAAATTTTAGGTATTGGATGATAATTACAATTCTCACATTTAAAATGGCAAAAATGTTTTTCATATTATTATTTATGTTTCATGTTTGATCTAAATTTTAGATCTAATATATTAGCTATGTTAGTTAACTAGTTCCATTATTTTCATCTATATAACAAATGCTTGTAACACACTTATTGAAGGCAATTCATGTAAAAATATCTACCAGGGAGATACATGAAGAGTTTATAGAGTCAAAGGTATGTTCAAAGTGATATGGAGACTTGGGAGTAGCTCTTATTTTATCACAGACATCACGGGTTTTTTTTGGAAGGGATTTTCAGTTGCCGTGACTTTTCAAAAAATGTGTGCCTTGAAACTCGTGGCATGAGGGAAATGTGCGCCACAGATACTTTGAGTGATAATTGCAAATATGGCTCAAATTTTGAATTTCCGAGCATCATCGTGGCTTTTAAGAAAAACCTGCGGCATGAGGGAAACATGTGGCACGGATCCTTTGAGGAATGTTTGCATTCATGGTTCAATTTTGGGACTTCCAGGTGGTTTAATTTTTATCTTGGGCATTTTGTGTACCCCCTGTTACCGAGTTTGTGTATAAGTACATGAGCTTGGGTTAGGCAAAGGTATTGGATGGATATGAATAAATTTGGTTTCTACAATGTAACTCAAGTGTGAAGTCCACTCATCAATGAGGTAGAGTTTTTCACTATTTTTTAAGTTAGTTTTGATTGTTAGATGTTGTTGTAAATATTTAAGAAGTGTCTAGAGAAAGATAAATTATCATGTAGGGTTTGGGTATTTGTTAAAATGTATATAAGTCCATGGAGGCCACTTGATGGCAACATTTTTGTATTTGAGAATTATATAGTGAAAAGGGGAGGGGCAATCTCTTCACTTTACATACCATTTTATGGTAGTATACATGCACTTGAATATTATATAGTGGAAATGGGAAAAGCAATAACTTCACTTTATTTGAGTTTTTTTTCCACATTGAGTCTATCTAGGGTAAACTATTGTGTCTAGTGTTTTTGTGTGTTTTACTTGTACTATATTTCTAGTCTTCTTTATTGTAGTGTTCAATAATTTCATTTGTAGCACCTTAACTCTTTGTTTATGTTACAAAGTAGTGTACAACACTAAAGAAACAATAATGTATGTGTTAGGAGGTCAGAGGATCTATATTGGTGTTTTTTTTCTATAGAATATTCATACAAATTAAAAATTGAATTGGTATTTGCATTAGTTTATGTTCCATTTTGTGTGACATATGTACAATTTTATGCTTTGTTACTTGAGTAGCAAGTGCTTATGGGGAAGGTGGCTTGGTGCTTGTGTCTCAAAAGGTTTTCATAAAGAAGTGGAATAAAGAAGTCAAAGGCATGGCTCCTTCTAATGATGAATATTAGATTGCCGAAGAATGATTCCACAAGTTGGAAGAGGAGGATGTTAACATCTCTCTTTCCATGGGCAAGTTTGATAAGTTGGAGTCCATTATGGGGATTCTCATGACAAAGCTAAGTGTTTCTAAGGAAACTTTGAATGCATGTGAATAATTGGAAGCTTTTGATCATGAGAAGTCACCCCATCAAAACAATGGTAGATAAACTTGGGCTGAAAGTATATAATCATCTTAATCCTTATGCTCTATGATGAGTGAAACAAGGAATAGAGACAGGGGTTTGCAAGCAATGTAAGGTTAAGTTTGTAATAAATGAACACATTTCATTGACAAAGTTGTGGTTGACATTGTTCCTCTTAATGTTTGTGGCATAGTATTTAGCAGTCCCTACATGTATGTGAATGATGCTATCTTCATGAAATTGAAAAGTCAGTACCGGTTGGTCAAGGATGGGAAAAACTACATTGTGAAATCCTATGATGGGAAATATCATATCTACTTGGTAAGTAACACTCAAGGTAATAGATTGTTGAGTGCGAGTGGAAAGTTGTCTTTTGTCCTTTTGAAAGATAAGGGGATAGGTGTATGCAATACTTCATATGGAAAGTCTATTTTCAAAGTGCAAAATTTACTACCAAGTTGTCCTTTTTTTGATTTTGGTCTTCATCAACATTTGTTGGCAGAAGGGAAGGAGCCGCACAAAGGGAATGAAAAGGTGAAACAAGGTTCCCAAAGTTGGAAAAATTTATCCAACAAATACAACTCTAAGAGTGGGCAAGGAAGTGGGGAAGAAACTTATTTATTTACAGAGTTCTTAATGCTGTTAGGGGTTCCAAAAGCCTATAATTAGGGAAGCATGATTCAAATTTCGGATCTAATATGCTAGCTATGTTAGCTAACTAGTTATATTATTTTCATGTATGTAAAAAATGCTTGTAACATTGTTCTTGAAGACAATTCATGTAAAAATATCACTCAAGAAGGTACATGATGGGTTTGTAGAGTCAGAGGTAAGTTCAAAATGATCCAAACATTTTAGGAATATCTCTTCGTTTTAAACAAACATCATGTCGTAGTTTTTTAGAAAAACCTATCGTTGCATTATGGCTTGTCATAAAAATGTGCGGCTTGAAACCTTTGGCATGGGGAGAGAAACACATGACACAGGTCCTTTGAGTAATGATTGCAAAGGTGACTCAATTTTGGGTCCTTGGCAATTCAGCTCTTCTCTTGAGTGTTTTATGTACCTCATATTAGTTAGTTCCTATATAAATACATACTCTTAGGATAGGTAGAAGCATTGGATGGAAATGAATTCATTTTGGTTTTGTAGCTTTAACTCAAATGTGGAGTCCATTCATCAACAAGACATAGTTTCTCATTGTTCTCCTTGTTAGTTTTAATTGTTAGGTGTTGTTGTAATTGTTTGGAAAGTGTGTAAAAGGCAAAGCATTGTTTAGACTTTGGGAAATTTTTGAATTGTATATAAAGGTGAATTGATCGTAGTACACCTATACTCTAAAATCATATAGTGGAAAGGGAATGAACAATCTCTTCACTTTGTTGGAACTTTTACCACATTGGGTTTCATGAGGGTAAACTATTGCATTTTGTGTTTTGTTGTGTTTTACATGAATTGTATTTTTAATCATTTTTTTACGATATTTTGTAATTTCATTTTAAAATAACAAAGTAATGCATAAGAGTGAAGAAACTATGATGTATATATTAAGAAGTTAGAGGATCCGTATTTGTGAATTTTTCTATAGAATATCCATGCAAATTAAAAATAAATGTTAATTTTTTTGAAAGACTTTGTTAGCTTTTGTTCATTGGCTTGAATGTTTATTATGCAGATTTAGCTTGCTAAGAGGACACTATTAAACCCGAGACAAATGTAATTGTTAATTTTGTCATCTTACTCTTATTGAAAGAGCGATGTAATTGTTTTCCATTTTAATTAATATATTTTTTGAATATTTATTTTTCAAAAACCATTTTAGGTTAATGAAATGGTAATAAAAATGAATCTACGAACACATAATGTGATATCATAGGTAACCATTGAAGGGGTTAAAACCTAGTGGTGAGGATAATGGAGTGTCTAAATTGCTATTTTTTAATATTTTTTAGATAAATATATTTAATATATTTGTGCGTTTATTTATTTTTAATATTAGAAAATTTTAATATGAAAATAAAGTCATGTAAGGGTTAGTATATGTATCATGATTTGCAATTGTAATCTATGCACTTCATAAAAAAGTAAATAGTTAGTCTTGCCATTTATATGATTGAATATGAAATTATAAGTTTATTTGTATAAATACATCTCAATATATTTATATACATAATTTTGAATAAAATTTAAAGAAATTATTATTAATTATTGTAGAGAAGGTTATTGTACGAATGATATTGTAATATAATTGTTTATATACTCGTATAGATATCTTAAATATCAATATATCTTTAAAATATCAAGAGATATCAATTTTGAGTCATCGTCTTGGATCTACCACATATCACATTGATTAATGATTCTATTACTTTTAAATTTTTTTTGTTGATTTGTGATTGGAGGATTCAATTTAGTTACACTATTGTGTGCTTAAAAAACCTTTTCGGAGAAAATAATGGTGTAAAACTCAATTGTACATCCAATATATCATGATTTTTTGATTGTGTTCTCCAAACACGAAGAAAAACTCGCATGTGACGGGTAAATGAACATCAAATTTAATATGAAAACTACCCTATAATAGTGAATTGGACACCATTGTCAAGGTTGACCATTTTTATTGACATCTCAAGTATTCATGGTATCATTGAAGATTTTATATAATATGTTTTGGGCTAGAATGGGATGACTAACAATCCTAGTGAGAGTCAAACAATGACCTCAATTTGAGATGACTCTCTAGGATTGTGAGAATGTCCCCCACATTTTGCACATTCCAAATTTTAATCAAAATGGTCTTTCATCCAATGACCCTTCCTATGGTAGTAGAGTCAAAAGCTAGTTGGAGCATTTTTTGGTAGAAGCTTGTCTTATTAGAATTGACTGAAGAAATTAGTTTTCAATTCAGAACTCCTGTGAAGAGATTATAGACTTAGAGTGGCCACATTCAACAGAGAAAGGTAAGGAAATTGGTTTTAATATTTATGGTAATTTGGACAATAGGGTTAGAAGTCTTGAAAATAAAGGTGAGGAAATTGGTCTTGATGTTTATGGTAATTTGGACAATAGGGTTAGAAGTCTTTAAAAATGAATGAAAATTTATGAGGCATTTATCTGGTCCTCTTTAAATGCTTCACACACAAGCACAAATAAGGAATAAAAGCAAAAGTTGAAGTTCCCTTGACTGCTATGTCAAACCCACTTGAAAATGTTGAAATGGAATTGAAATATTTCCCTGATAAGTGAAAGGATTTTGCATGTTTGCTGATAAATGAATTTGAAAGAAAAAGGTTAACCTAAGCACCAGGGATATTTTTTCTAGTCCACCCAAAACTCTTTTTCAATGAGCTAAAATGTGTATACACATCTTTTTCACTTCAAATGTTAGCTTTATTTTTGTAAGGTAGGTATAACTTACTGGAGTTTATTTATCACTACGATAAATTTCTAATTTGAAACAAATAAAAGCACCTCTATTATTAGTTCTTGACTAATGGATTCACTTTTCAATTATTTACTTTTTGTTCAACCAATCAAAGACTTTGAAATACATATTATATAATAATTATAAAATTTTACCTAAGATTTGACATATAAATATTCACATATGTCTTAGGTCTTATTTAAGAATATTTCTCTAATTTTACTACAATTATAAATATCTCTTATTTAATAACTATAAAAGTGTTCCTTAGGTCTTATTTAAGAATAGTTATCTAATTTTAATGTAGCTATAAATATCTCTCATTTAATAACTATAAAAGTGGGGTGATAAATAAATGTAATGTGTAAATTGTCAAATCTTTCTTTCTTATCTCATTCACTATTCATTAAGTTCTAAAATACCAACTTTAAACACTTTTCAAATGTCTCTGTCTTCATAAAACCCAAATATTAAAATTAAATATATTTGCAAATTAAATGCCAAAAGTCTGAAGTTATTTAAGCATATACTATAATGTTGTTTGCCACAATAGTCTATGGCTTCACTCTTCCCAAATATTTTAACAAATTGTCATTTTAATTGCCATGATAATGGAGATTGAAATGTCTTACAGATAAATTTCACCCACATCAATGATAAAGTTTGAAATAATATCACCCTTCCAAAACTTTTAATATTTACGATATTTAGAGAATCAAACATTACACTTGATTATGTTTCGAATTATAAATCATACAAGCACTAAGGCAACTTTAAAATGATAAATATGTATGGATTGTAATATATTTATATTTAGTCATTCTCGAGCCTTAAGGCATGCACTGAAATGTCATGGTAAGTAATCACGTACACATAATTACCGCATACACAAAACTTCCAAATTAGGGCTTAGGGTATATAGGGTTTGGGTTTTAGGGTATAAGGTCCAATAAAAAATGCAATAGGGCATAAAATAAATGTTGTTTTATTGGGGATAAAATGATTTATTTAGAGTTTTAAGAGCTTACGATTTATGGTTTAAGATTTTGGGCTTAGATTTTAGGAATTAAGACATATGATTTATGTTTTAAGCTATAGAAGGTGTAATCACAAAGGGAATTAGGGCCAAATTGAGCTCCTTGAACTTGTTTATGACTAAAAAATGTGATTTTGGGCTGAATTGGCCCCTACACAACCATAGATTGAGCAAATTAGTCAATTGGGGCAATGAGTGATGTGATTTGGGCCAAATTGAGCCTTGTGAAAATAATTAAACATTACCTGTAAAGGATGGTAATTGTGGCTAAATAATTTGGTTTAGGGTTTGTAATTTAGGGATTAACATTTATGCATTAGAGTTTTAGATATATACAAGATAGTGTTTAGGGTTTAGGGTCTAATTGTGAAGGCAATTGAGGACAATTTGAGCTGATTAAACCTAGATTTGTGACCACAATGTGTTTTTGGGCATAAGGTTTACATTTTAGGATGCATTAGGTCTAATTTTAAGGGTAATTGGGGCCAATTTGAGCTCATTGAACCTATTTATGACTACATAATGTGATTTTTGGCTCAATTGGCCTCTACGTCACCATAGATTGAGCGAATTAGTCAATTAGGGCAATGAGTGATGCAATTTATCCCAAATCATTTGGTTTAGGGTTTACAATTTATGGTTTAAGGTTTGGGATTAGAGTTTTAGGTATATGTGAGATCTAAGGTTTACAATTTAGAGTCCAATCGCAAAGGTAGTTGAAGACAAGTTGAGTTGATTAAATATATTTGTGACCATAATGTGTTTTTGGGCATATGGTTAATGTTTTAGGGTGAATAAGGTCTAATCACAAAGGGAATTAAGGCCAATTTAAGCTCATTTAACCTATTTGTGACTATAGAATATGATTTTGGGCTCAATTGGCCCCTAACTCACCATAAATTAAGTAAATTAGTCATTTGGGGTAATGAGTGATGCAATTTGGGCCAAATTGATCCTTGTGAACCTAATTTTTATTATAAAGGATGTTAATTACATGGATAAATCAATTGGTTTAGGGTTTAGGGTTTAAAGATTATAGTTTCAGGTATATGTGAGATAGGGTTTAGGGTTTAGAGTCCAATCATAAAGGTAATTAAGGATAATTTGAGTTGATTAAACCTATTTATAACCACAACATGTTTTTGGGCATAAGTTAATGTTTTAGGGGGAATAAGGTCTAATTGTAATGGAAATTAAGACCAATTTAAACTCCTTGAACCTATTTGTGACTACAAAGTGTGATTTTGGGCTCAATTGGCCCCCAGAGCACCACAAATTGAGTAAATTAGTCAATTGGGGAAATGAGTGATGTGATTTAGCCCAAATTGAGCACTGTGAACCTAATTTTTACTACAAAGGATGATAATTACATGACTAAATCATTTGGTTTAGGGTTTGCAATTTAGGGTGTAGGGATTAGAGTTTCAGGTATATGTGAGATAAGGTTTAAGGTTTAGAGTCCAATCACAAAGGTAATTGAGGATAATTTGAGTTGATTGAACCTATTTGTGACCACAATGTGTTTTTAGGCATAGGGCTAATGTTTTAGGGTGAATAAGGTCTAATTGTAAAGGCTATTAAGATCAATTTAAGCTCCTTGAACCTATTTGTGACTACAAAATGTGATTTTGGGCTTAATTGGCCCCCAAGTCACCACAAATTTAGTAAATTAGTCAATTGGGGCAATGAGTGATGTAATTTGGGCAAAATTGAGCCCTATGAACCTAATTGTTACTATAAAAGATGTTAATTGCATGGATAAATCACTAGGGTTTAATGTGTACATTTGGGTACACAAAGTATAAGGTAAACTAGGGATTAGGGTTTAAAGTGCTTAGAGTTTAGGGCTTACGATTTACAATTCAAGGTATAGGGTCCAATCACAAAGGAAATTGAAGATAATTTAAGTTACTTGAATCTATTTATGATCACATAATGTGTTTTTGGGTTTGATTAGCCCCCATGTCATCACATATTGAGAAAATTAGTCAAATGGGGTAATTAATGGTGCAATTTGGGCCAAATTAAGCCCTTTGAACCAAATTCTTAGTATAAATGATGTTAATTGGGGCTCAAATGATTAGTTTAGATCTTGAAGAGTTTACCATTTATAGTTTAGGGTCCTTAGGGCTTAGGATTTAGGGTTATAGTTTAAGGTATATGGTTTATGGTATAGGGTAGATAAGATTTAGGGATTAGGGATTAAGGTTTAGGATATAGGGTATACGGATTAGGGTATAGGGTTTAGGGCTTAAGGTTTAGGGTGTAGGGTATAGGGCTTATGGCTTAGGGTAAAATGTTTAGTGTTTAAGGCTTAGGGTATTTTTCACACACTAAATACTATGTACATGGTATTACCATGTACACATTATTACTGCATACATAATTTTAATGCATACACATTATTACCATGTACTTAGTTTTAATGTATACACATTATTACCATGTACGTGATTATTTCATTAATAATAAAAAGAAAAAAAAACACCAATAGTCATTTTTTAACTTTGAGAGAACTGTCCCTTGCTCTATTGCATTATGTACACTATCGGTTTGATTACAAATTATTAGAATGTTGTCCACATCCTCAAAAGCATAAATCATTTTCTACTCACATGGTTGACTAAAGAGTACATAGGAATATTTTTAATTATTTTGGAAAAATTGAATTGTTGTCCCCACTTGGTACTTCACATTGAAAGCAGGGCTATTTCGAAATAATTGGATTATTGTCCCCACCCTCAAAAGTTGAAAAATTTGTGCAGTCATGGGTGATGGATTTTATAGTAGTAGGAAGAATAAGTCAAAGTGAAAAATGCTAAATGAATTAGAAGTGGTGAGATAAAAATAAAGGCTATGAATGTAAAAACTTCATGCAATTATGTGTATTATCCCTAATGAATTTATTGCCACAAATAATGATGAAATGAATAATGTGTAATATCCCTTTCCCACCAACAAATCAACTTCCATCAAATCACTGATCTTGAAGAGACATTGACATCAACAATAAATAAAATTAAAATCATATCCAAAAGAGGGAAAGACACCAATAACGTAAAAAAATCCCTAAATCATAAGACTTTCCATCAATAGAAAAATACTTAGAGATTGCAAGTTATGAGTAGGACTTACAACTGGTTATTAAGGACATGAAATCGCCAATCATCAACAACACTATGCAAATCAAAATCTTGAAAATGGAATATCAAACCATTACAAGGAAATCACAACATTCAAGGTGAAATGCCACAATATAACCAACATTAATTAATTAATTTATTAACAACGGTCCTTAATAAGATGATGCCACCCTTGGGAAGACATACCCTTTGGGAAAAGACATGTGTGGGAGACATATCATTTGATGGAAAGATTTGAAGGTATAAATATTCAATGATTATCGTGGACTAATTATCCAGTCATATACATTCAAACATGCAACTTTGTAAAAGCATCAATAAATGCTCGTAAGGACATAATCCCTTAATTGCATAACTTGATCTCAAGGACGAAAACCCTTGTTATCAAATAACCCAAGGATGAAACCCCTTGAGGATTAATTTTTATTATTTAAAACTATAGATTTAAATTCATTTTATTATATAAATATTTATTTCAAGTTTAATATCAATATTTATTTTAAAAGGGATTTCCAAGAAGTCCAAATTCTTGCATAATATTCTGATTTGGAATATTATAGTGGTATTAGATCTTTCCACCCTGTCAGCGTATGGAATAAAAATCATATGCAAGATAAAAATAAGAATATTCTATATTACAAAATGAGAAATAAAATTAAGGAGGCAAGCCAACCAAAAGGAGACATGGAAGATATAAAAATATTGAGAGGGTAGATAAACTTATCCAAGGCCAAGAATAATTGGTAAATACAGTGGTGCAAATGGCCCATACCATGAAAATGATGATGAATTTCAATACAAAAAAGGTAGAAACTAGTTCATCCATCTTTGATCTCAAATGTAAAACAAACACCACATCATCAAATTGGCATTGCCAAACAACATTCATTTCGAGAGAAGAAATAAATGAAGAAATTCCAAAATCATTTAGTGATGATATTATAGCTTGATTCAAAGCATACCAATCAATTCTAAAGGGAAATAACCCTACAAACTTATACAATAATGATAAAAAATGGAGGCGCATCTCATATTATGGATTTAGATGCTCAATTTTTTTGTGATAATCTAAAATATGTGAGGCAAGTTAACCATAATCAAAAAGTTCCTTCTAGAAAAGATAGTGATGGGAATGAGATAGATAAATTCAAAAATACTGCACTATGAATGCACTAAACCAAAAGGATCTAAACATGCCTCTAAATGTACTAGAAAGTACAATAGACTAGAGAAATCATTGTGAGACTAAACCAATTGGTTGTCATTTGGGTACTTAGTCACCTTACATTGATTGCAAAGAAAGTATATCATCAATCTATACCAATAGCAAGCTACACAATTCTTAATATAAGAAAATAAACTTAGAAATTCTAAATATGAATAAGAAATCAAATTTACAAGAGGTTTTTGAGGGGAATTCAGATCCCATGTGTCAGGGGTTAGCAAAGTCAATGATGATGATGCTTTTTCCATAAGTATTGCCCTTATTTAAACAAGTTGAAAAGCAAACGATTAAATCATTTGGAATATTGTTACATTATGCAAAGAGTTTGAATCAAAATGGGAAGAAAATATTAAGTATTTAGTAATCCCTTAGAATACAGACTAAAATAAATTTAATGAAAATTTGGACGAAGGATAAAACTAAACAGAATCTATAGCAACAAAAATGTAGATAAGATTTCCAGTTCAATGGATCAAGACACAATTGTGGCCAAGTATGACAAAAACTTAGAGAGATCAATCACTCAACATTTTGAAGAAATATATCTACATAAATGATCTCAAATGACTATCTCATGTTCACAAGATTTGAATGGCAAGAAGATAGATTCACAAGGAAACTATTCTAGTTATGATGGTACAAGGGATGAAATTCAATGTTCCTCACTTGTTTTAGATAAACAAGGAAGTGATTCAAATGGAATAAACAACTTTATCCTTAAAATTCAGACGGTAGCTCCAAATTTTACCTTCTATGATAGCATAAAATGGTCTTCAACGAATAGTTTGGCAGGAGAGCAACTGCTCCATACTACGATGGATTTTAATTTCATGTATACTATAAAGGAAAATGATAGATGGGTTTGTGGACTTGTCGAAAGGATTAATATTGGAACTGGTCTAGATCTTAGCATTCTTGATCTAGTAATTATATCGGGAAAATATTCTTGTATTCACGATAAGATTACTAAATCTAGAAAATGAATTATAAAGGAATTTGCTTATTTAGTGCCATTTATTCGTCGGTTAATAGTGGACTCTGATGGTTTATTGGAAAATTACAACAGAAACGTAGATCATTTACCTAATTTATATTGATTTGAACATATAAGAATTATCCATCAATAATTATGTTTTGGTCAAACTTCAGCGAATGAATTTATCAAGTATGTTGAACATATATCAAGTTTGCCACCAAAATTACATTTCAAAAATATGCTGAGACTTCACAGGAAATTGCAGTCAAGGGAAATTATTATCTTAGAAAATGGAATGAATAGACAGTCTTACACACACAAAGAATGGTCATGTGACCTTGGTATAGTTTCAATAGTATGGAAGCTAGTTGAGTTATGTAATGATGATAATAGTACTGGTAACATAAGAGATTTGGTTGTAGATTTCATTGCAAGAGTTGTTGTTGGTGATCCATATAACATTATTTCCCACTTACTTGATGTTTTAAAAGACATTGTCTCTTGTTTTCCAGACACTAGAAGTGGTCATATTTATATTAGCATCAATCTTAATAAGGGTGTTTGTGAAGAACTAGTGAGTGCCATCATTAAAATTCTACAACAATACTTATTGGATGATTAAGTGATGATAGTGGATATTGTAAAAAATTCTTGTTGGGGTTTGTTCTTAGCTAATAAAGGTTAGAAAGTTCATCAATCTATTGGATATGTTGAGAGGTTTTATATTGGAGTGAAAAAAGGGGTCGATCACAAACTTGTATAAAACATATTAAAAGAAACACGATTAACATTAATTGATAAAGTCATTCTTTTAGAATATACTTCTTTGGAAAACCTATGGAAAATAATTCAAGGAGTGTATCTTCCCACTTCTCTATTCTCTTATTCATCATGCAGAGGATATAGTTCTACTACTATGTCAAAATGTTGGGCTGGTTAAAGCACCTCTTACAGAATTTGATTTTACTCATATCCTCGGAAATTTAGCAAGGAGAAATGATATTAACGTCTTGTTTGCAATCTCGTTACAATTTTGATAGAGGAAAATATTTTTATTGAATCAAATGAAAGTTTATGATCTGTCCAAGTAGTTTTGGATGCAATGAATGAGCCTTGTATTCACTATGTTTTGATCCATTGGAAATATTTTCCTATTATGGATGCCACATGGGAAGGAGAGATCATTTTAGAGCATACCAACTTAAAATTGCTCGAGGACACATAATTTTGGGAAGGGAGGACTATAATATCCCTTTACCACCAATAAATCAACTTCCATCAAATCACTGGTCTTGAAGAGACATTACCGCCATCAATAAATAAAATTAAAATCATAGCCAAAAGAGAGAGAGCCAACAATAACTTAAATAAAATACCCAAATCACAAGACTTGCCACTGGCATAAAAGACATGGAGATCACAGGTTATGAGGAGGACTTGTAGCCAACTATTAAGGACATGAAATCGCTAATCATCAACAATACTATGCAAATCAAAATCTTGAAAAGGGAGCATCAAACCATTACAAGGAAATCACAACATTCAATATGAAGCGCCATAATATAAACAACATTAATTAAACATTTATTAATTAATTAATTTATTAATAGTCCTTAATAAAAGGAAATCACCCTTGGGAAGACATACCCTTTGAGAAAAGACATGTGGAGGAGACATATCATTTGATGAAAAGCCTTGAAGGTATAAATATTTAGTGATTGTTGTGGAAGAATTATCCAATCATATACATTCAAACATGCAAATTTATGCAAGCATCAATAAATGATGTTAAACACGTAACCCCTTAATTACGTAACTTGATCTCAAGGATGAAAACCCTTGTTATCAAATAACCCAAGGATGAAACCCATTGAGGATTAAATACTCTATTATTCAAAATTCTAAATTTAAATTCATTTTATTATATAAATATTTATTTCAAGTTTAAAATCAATATTTATTTTAAAAGGGATTTCCAAGGAATCCACATTCTTGCATAATATTTTGATTTGGAATATTACATAATGATACTATACCAAATTGTGAAAGTCCAATTGTTAATTCTAATAGTATACCCAATTATAATGCAAGTCCATATTGAAATTTTACTGTTTTTAATTTTGATGATGATAGTAGGCATGATGATGTGAATTACATGGAAACATGCATTGGAGAAACTAATAATGATGAAACCAATATGGAAACACCTAATGGAGAAAGTTAAAATGAATAAAACAATATGGAAACACCATTGAATGAAGAACCTACTAATGAATAAAATAATATGGAAACACCAAATCAATCAAATATACCATTAAGAACACTTCCTAGGATTTATAGAAGAAAACCAATGTATTTAATTGAAATTGATGTATTCATTTTGAAACCAATGCCTAAAAAAATGTTTGAGTGCTATATGAGAAGAAAAGTTGAAAGAATTTGAGACTGAGACTTTCAAGATTTAAATGAAACTCAAAGATGCCAATTGTTTGTTACATTTATGAAATTAAAAAATATGAGACCTACAATGAACATCCTAAGACTAATAACATCTAATATTGATGGTGTAAACAAGGCAATTGTTGAGAATTTTCATAATGCATACCATCAAGTAGGTGTGAAAAAAAACACCAAAGATGGTAACACTACCTAACATGCTATTAAAACTTCCTTGGTAAGTGGTAAAACAAATAAGGAATGATTGATTAGAAAAACAAGCTGAGATTTTCATATAAATAGAAAAACACCAATGAAAGTAATTGGGAGATGTACAAGACTTGATGTTGATGGTAACAATGACTTGTGGGCATTCTTTGGTAGACTCCCACAGAAAGACAAGTCTATAGTCGATGCCTTAAAATATTTAATTATAGAATTTTAGAAAGATAACACAAGGGCATCGCCTAATATTATAGATGTAGTGAAAAGAAGAGTTGGTTCTCATAACCATGAACCACATAATAAACTTTTTTTGGATATGACTCAAAAATTATTGTACTCTAAATATGTTGAAAAATGTCCACATATTTCCATTAGTCAAAGGCATTTTGAAATGGCCAAACCCTTCTATGTGAATATCAATCACACATGCATTACTTGTTGTAGGCAACATGTTGAATTTTCTATGCATTATGATATTTTTCATCATGTTCATTGTAATTTGCATACTAACAAAATTTTGCAGGAGTGTGGAGTGAAAGCCCTACCAAAATCAACAAGAGAATTGATTCAAATAGTTTTTTGTGAAACACCAGATGGTCAATAATTCTATAATAATGCATGTTTAGATGGAAGTTGCAACATTTGTTGTGGATTGAAAAAATTGAAAGCCAATACCCATGAGGAGAATACACATGTAATTGGATAATAATTGGTTGGTTATAGTAAATATAAATATGTGGTCTATCAAATGAAAGATGGAAAATAATTTTAAAGGTGCAAATTTGTTATAGAATAAATACATGTTTCCAAATTTATGGACAAATTCAGGGATGAAATTGTATATGAGTATGTAAGGCAGAAACACAGAGATTGATGGATAGAATAAGAATTAAAGTTGAGTAAAGACACATTCCTAATTAGTACTATTGTTTTAGTAGTTGAATTTGTAGACACAATGCAACCACAAAGAGAGGTTTAGTCACAGTTTTAATTTTTGTGCATATAAAATTCATGCATTCACCTGATAGTATAGAGAATGATAAAAAAATATTAAGGGAGTACCAATTTTATGTTAGTGATGATCGAACACATTATTCAAATTATTCAAGGTTATTTTTAATTATTTCATGGAAAGTTGAGTGAAAGGAACATTACTTTCAATTAAGACTATATATGGTTAGATAACTGCACATCATAATTTAAGATTGCAAGGATGTTCTACTGGCTGTGTAGGATGCATGTGAACACTAGTGTACAACTTATTTAGAGTTTCACTTAAGTAAGCCATGGAAAATGGGAACATGATAGTGTAGGATCATGTGTTAAAAGAGCATTTTCAAGAGAGGAGTTGAAGTTTGGATAAGTTACTAATTTGTTAGATGCAAAGGACATAGTTGAATGGTGTAATGAATATATGGGCCATGGTGCTCAAAAAAAGCCCATTATTCATAAATATTTTTATCTCATGGATGATGAAAAATTGGTAAGCTATCAAGATTTTATGACAATAATAGGATCAAGTGAGTTACACTCATTTCATAGCTCGAATGCAAGTTCTTGGATGGTTCATACGAGGCACATGGCATGCTTTTGTTATGCATGCATTGAATTTTTCTAGGATGAATGTGAGTCGCAAGAATGGGTGGATAAATGTATTTATAGGTCTCTAGTTCCAATTGAAAATTATTAGTTTCCACCAATATTACAACTTATAATGCTGACATCATCACATGACTTTGACCATGTGTTTGATTTAGTGAAACTAGGTACCATATTATATTTGACATGAGTTTTATGTACTAAATTTGGTAAATATATCATCATATCATGTTATTAAATCATGTTTTATTTAAATATGTAGGCATGTTTATGTATTTATTGTAGATGAGGATAACAAGGAGGGGACAAACAACTACTTGGGCCAGTGTGTAGAGGAAAAACAAAAACTGACTTCTGTAATCACAAATGGGGAAAACATTCACTATCCCATTGGATATGTTGTAGTTATTGAAAATTGGATTCGATGTTATCCTATGAAAAATTCTAATGTATGGTTGTTTTAAGACTTCAAAGTACATAGGAAGATACTCCACTATTCAAATTTAGTTCTTGCAATAAATATTTAGTTGCACAAATAATGGGGTAGGCCGTTAAAAAGGATTCTATGGAAGGTTTGTGAATCTAACCATGAAGAAATTTTTAATAATATAAATAATAGAGCTGATCCTAGTGGTTCCTTAGATTGAACCCCCAAGGTATGTTGAATTCTTTAATGCAAATGTATTTGCTTTTATCAATCTTTCTTTATTTCGTAGGTTTTACATATAAATTTCAATTTAACTAGATACTAACATATTTTTTGTAGACCTTAGTGGTGCCATACTAACTTCCAAATTCACATGGTTGGCACCATTAGTAGATAATTCCACATTCTTGAAGCTAAGAGAAGTTTTTAGTTCTTGTAAGCCTGATTACCAGTTGATAACATTTATTGTCAATGTTGCTTAATGATGCCACAGGTCCCTCTATCCCTTTAAATATTGATAAATAAATGATTTGCGTCATATAATATCCATTTCACACATGAAAAATCTATCATTATACTCATATAAAGTTTACGTAACATTTTGACAACATTTTGAAAAGAAATGGAGTCATTCTACTCATAAAATTGCCTTCATTAGCCTTATAGGCCTTATAGCCCTTCAAACACTAAATTTTGAGGATAAATTTCAAATAAGACACCATATAAAAAAATTTCCACCATTACATATACCCATTTGTCCAAATATATTGTTTATGAAGACTCCCAGAGGTATTGATCTCAAAAACATGTCCAATTTGCTATAAAACTAGACAGGGTTTTGTCACTAGTAACAAGAGAATAAAATTCATAAATTGAGTTTTAGGGCACTTAAAAAGCCCATTATTTTTATTACAGGTCTAATTTTACCTCCTCTTCACTTCTTTAGTTTAAAATAACTTTTCAAAATGCACAAATATCAAGTAAAATATAATTTACCAGTCTGCTATATATGAGAAACATAAATTTGCTTGAGTTTATGAACATATGTTGGACGATTTTTCTCTTCAAGGTATAAAATAAAATCCTATATGTCTGTATGGATGACATACAACTTAATTCTTTGAGGATCATGAAGTGATCGTGTCTAGATATTTTCAAACTATAAGCTTTGTATTGAAAACTATGCTCAGAGCTCTGTTTTATGACAAGACTTGACTAAACATTTTAAACTATCATGCAAATCATTGAGAATGACATAAAAAATTAAGAATATGATAAAGTTAAATAAAATTTAATTCATACATAGGTGGATCTTATAAAAATATGTTTCTTCACTTCATTCTTGAGTCAAACTATGCTTTCATTCTCATTCTTAAGTCAAACTATGTTGGAAAATTATGTATCCTCATGGATTCCAAGGTCATGGTAGTGGGAATGCATGTAATTTTGACATATTAAGGTGTTTTAAATGATGGATTAATAATCTGAGGTCCAAGAAGAGGAAATGTCTATTAGAGGCAAATAACCTCTCTTAACTACATAAAAGTTGCATTGTAGGATTGACCACAAAATCTTCTGCCACAAATTTGTTGATTATTTTCGATTGATGGGATTTGGGCTGTATGTGGAGGAATTATATATGAACAAGATGGTTCTTTTCTTTCATGTATATGACTTACGATTTCCATTTTGTGCCTATCCAAAGTTTACCTAAAAACATCAATCTTTCCTTATAGGGAAATATCATCTTGAGGTTAAAATGGGTGCTTTGTCTCCTAATTAGGAGTGCTCAAAGGCCAATAATGCAGTAAAAGATATTAATCACCACATTACACATTTTAGTGATGTTATTTTTCAATCACGAGGCCATGAATGTATATATCTCCAACTTAGATTGCATGTTAACAACATTTTTTGATAATATTGCTTGAAGCTAGAATGGGTACTCCATCTCCTAACCGATAATGATTGGAGGCCAAGAATGTGGTAACAAACATTAATCACCACCCCAAACATGTTGGTTATGTTATTTTTTATCCATGAGGCCCCAAAGGTAGAGATATCCAATTTAGCTCGCATGTTGACAATATTTGTTGTCAATGATGCTTGAGGTCAGAATGGGTGCTCCATTTCCTAACTGGGAGTGATTGGAGGCCAAGAATGTGGTGATATATATTAATAACCACCCTTGACATGTTTTCAATGCTGTTTTTCATTCACGATGCCTTGGAGGTAGAGATATCCAACTTGGCTCACATGTTGACAACATTTGTTATCAATGTTGCTTGAGGCCGAAATGGGTACTTCATCTCCTAATCGGGAGTGTTCAGAGGCCAAGAATGTAGTCCTAGTTGTTAGTTTCCACCCCTAATGTGTTGGAAATTTTATTTTTTAGCCATGATGCCTTGAAGGTATAGATATCAAACTTAGATCGAATTTTGACAACATTTGTTGTCAATGTTGCTCGAGGCCAAAATTATTAAAAAATCACATATCCACATAGATTCTAAGGCTGTGGTAGTGGAAAAACATGTAATTTACACATACCATGGTGTTGGATATGAATTATTCATAATCAAAGGTACATGAAGTTTAAATGTCTATTGGAGGCAAATAACATGTCTCTTAACTACATAAAATTTGCATTGTAGGACTGATCACATAATCTTCTACCACAAATTCATTGATTATTTTTGATTCATGGGATTTAGGATGCACATATAGGAATTAGGTATGCATAGTATGGTTCTTTTGGTTTTTGGATATGACTTATGGTTTTTGTTTTATGCCTATCCAAATTTTGCCTAAAAACATCAATTTTGCCTTATAGGGAAATGCCATCTTGAGGCCAAAATGGTTGCTCCATCTCCTAACCAGGAGTGATCAAAGGCCAATAATCTGATCCTATATGTTAATAACCACCTCTGTCTAAGGTACCATACATAACAACCATTGAGTTGGTTGAATTAAAGGCTTAACTCCATGAATTATTGTCAAAGGGGTTGATCAGGCAATTAAGTCACCATGGGGTGCACCAATTGTCTTTATCAAGAAGAATGATGTTACTATTTGTATTTTCATTGATTTTAGAATGTTGAAAAAGGTAATTATCAAAAATAGGTATCTACTACCTCGTATAGATGATATTTTTGATCAAGTGTAGGGAGCAACAATCTTTCCTAAGATTGATCTTAGAGTAGGATACCATCAACTGAGGATATAGGATGAGGATATTTTAAAGACAACATTCATAACTTGCTATAGGAATTATGAATTCACAGTGATACCATTTGGGTTGACCACTACTCTGACAACATTCATTAATCTCTTGAACAATATGTTTAGATATTATCTAGATCACTGTGTTTTGGTTTTTCTGGATGACATTCTTATATACTCTAAGAATGAAGAGGAGCATCTTCGACATCTAGAAATATTTTTGTAATGGTTGTGGAAGCATAAGCTATATGACAAGCTGTCTAAGTGCACATTTTTCCAAGAGAGTGTAATATCTAGGACATATTATCTTTGCAGATGGTATCTTAGTAGATCTACGAAAGATAAGAGCTATTATGAAATGGGTGGCACTAAATAATGTGCACAAGGTAAGAATTTTCATGGGATTAAAAAGATATTATAGGAAGTTCATTTCAAATTTTTCCAATATAGCTAACCCAATTAATTATTTACAATGTAAGAACCAAAGTTTTGTCTGGTCAGAGAAGTGTGAAGTAGATTTTCAAGAATTGAAAAGAAGGCTTACTTCAACACTAGTGTTCAGAGTTCCTGACCCCAATGGTCAATTTTTTGTGGTCAAAAATGCATTAGGAGATGGAATAGGATGCATCCTTATGTAGTATGGTGCAGTGGTGGCTTATGAGTCAAGGAAGATTAAGACTTATGAGGTGAACTATGCCCATCATGTCCTGAAACTTGTAGCAATTATGTATGCTTTGTAAGTTTGGAAACATTAGTTGTTGGGAAAACCATTTGAGCTCAAGATAGATAAATTAGAACTCAAGTAAATTTTCATTGAACTAAATTTGAAAGCTCATTAGGGATGTTGGATAGAGTCTTGTCTAATTATGATTTAAATATCAACTACATCAAAGGTAAGGATAATAGAGTAGCCAATGCCCTACGTTGTAGAAGGTACATATCAACCATAACTACTATCAGGAGTAATTTTAAGGATCAATTGATTGAATTCTCACTAGGAGATGAACTCTATGATCAGGGCAAAAAATTATTGTCTAAGGATGCTCAGAATCCTTGGTATAAAGGATTCATATTGGAGAGTGATGATATTTTTCATTACAATGGAAGGATGTATGTGTTAGATCAAGAAAATATGTAGAACACAGTGCTAAAAAAATTGTATAATTCCCCATATTCAGGACATCTAAGAGTAATAAATCTCATGGAAAAGCTTAGACTACTATATTTATGGAAGGGAATCAATAAAAATGTAGCAAACTATGTGTCATGTTGTCTGGAATGTCAATGAGTGAAAGCTAAGCATGTGCATCTAGTTGGGTTGTTATATCTGCATGATATAATGGAATGGAAATGATAGGTTATTAATATGGAATTTGTTCAAGATTTACTAATTTTATAGAATAGGCACAATATGATCTTGGTGTTAGTTGACAAACTAACCAAGGTGGCTCATTTTATACTAGGCAATCTGATAGATGATGCACCTACTCTTGAAAAGAGGTTTGTGAAGTAAGTGTAAAGGTTACATGGATTTTTAGATAATATCATCTCAGACCATGATCCAAAGATGACTTCTAGATTTTGGTTAACTCTGAATTTAGTTTTAGGTACAAAACTAAATTTCAGCACTACATATCACCTAGAGACTGATGATCAGAATGCGAGAGATAATTAGGTGCTAAAGGATCTTCTTCATATGTTTTGCATGAATAAAAGATAAAACTGGGAAGATTATTTTCTATTGATTGATTTTACATATAATAACTCATATCAATCAGCTTTGAAGATGGTACCATTTGAGGAATTATACAAAAGAAGGTGCATGACACTAATCAATTGAGACAAGTTGGAGGATAGGGTAGTCTTTTGAATTGAGATGCTTTAAAAAATGTAAGATCAAGTTAGATTAATCAAGCAAAGATTGGCTAAGGATAATGATAGGTAGAAGAGTTATGTTAATCTGAAGAGGATAGATATGTAGTTTTTAATAGGTGATAAAGTGTTCTTGCGGGTTAAGCCGTGGAAGAGCTCGATTAAATTCATGAAGTTAGTGAAACTATCATCGATATATGTGAGACCCTTTGAGGTGTGGGAAGTGGTCAATACTGTAGCGCATAAAATTGCATTACCACCATCCCTAGCTCTATTGCATAATGTCTTCCCTATTTATTATCTTAAAAAGTATATAGATGATCTTACACATGTTTTGGAGTGGAATGCTTTACAAGTTTGGATCCTGGGGTGGTCATGGTAGAACCAATCAAAGTAATTGACACTCACAAAATTTGTTTGCATAATAGAGAGATGTCACAGTGTAAGGTCCAATGGGACCAATACTCTGAGGATAGTGCTACTTAGGATGACTATAATGAGTTCTATAGGCAGTTTACACATTTATTTGCTTGATTAAATACTTTATACTATGTTATTTTTATATTGAATAATGTTTTTAATTTAGAACTTATGTTTGAATAAGAGTCATTCAGAACTTATGTTATTTTTCTACTGAACTTATGTTTTTTATTTATAACTTATACTTGACATAATGAATTATTATACAATATCATACATTTATTTATTAGAAATAAAAATATAATAATTAGTAAAAACAATTTAATTTTTTTAATAAAATATATTAAAATTAATAAAAAAACCAAAATCTTCACCCCAAAAAATTAATGAGCCATAATCCAAAATAATTATAAGGTGGGATCTAGAACACTCGAGTACTTCTCAAGTTGGTCTTCCCCTAGGGGTTTTATCATATTTTTATTGTTTTATTCATCTCTACATGACTATATTATTCTAATTTTATGTGCATTTATTTATTTTATCTTTAGTTATCCACCCTTTGGGAGGTTTACTTAGTTAATGGGTCTTTCTCAGTTGCTCGTATCATTGGATATGACTCAAATTTGAGGAAGCAATCAAGGCACCAAAATGGGCTCAAAATATTGTTTCTAATTTTTTTCATGAGATAATATACCCCCTACTTACAAATATTATCCTCTTGTTTTAATTTAAGGGTTCAAAATTTGACCAAGTGTTTCTTCTTTTTAGGTTCAATAACCCTAAGTAATATACTATTATTCATAAGCAAGGCCCATGTTATGTTACAAGTTATTTTTTTATTTTATATCATTGGGCTCATGAGTTTTCCATTTCATACAAATCCAAACAAAATGTCCCTATTTGGGTTGAATTTACCAGTTTACCTATGCCTTTTTGTGCTTTTTAATAAAGACTGGTTAAACCATTAGGTCATTTTATTTCTTTTAATTATGATTGTTTCTTTGTCACTTGCCCATAAAGACGCATATATGTTGAATTTTACTTCGCATAATACCTACATGAAACTATTGTTATCCATATTGGTGAACACATTTTACCTAGAGGGTGTTATTTATCAATATTTATAACACTTATTTTATATGTGAGGCTTTAGACCATATGATCAAATATTACTACCCAAAATTACACCTAAACTGACATACCCAACAATGGAATCTAATGGTGGATGGAAGGTTATGGGTAACCCCAAAGCCTCTAAAATTAACCCTAAACATTCCACTTCCACTTATGTAGTCAATCCACCACCACCGGTTCAACCCTAGGTCCTTACGCCAAATCTTAGTCTTGCTATGAAAAGGGATCCTCAGGCTGTCAATGCGATTCTAAAACCTAGAGAATATTTGAATCATGGCTTAGAAAAATTTCAAACATAATGCATAGAGTCTAAAAGGCTCTTGTCCTAGTCTCAAATTAATATATTACTCATCTCCCAAACATCCTTTAATATTTTTTTAAACATTATCAATAATTATTTCAAACTCACCCCTCCACTAATGCTAAAAAATGTCAATGAATAAGTGTCTTAATTTTGTCCCTTGTAGGATTTCTTCTTACTTCTTCCTAAAACTATTATATGTGTTTTATAAATGATTATGCATCATCACTAACTTCTTCTACAATTAGTAGCTACACTAAATCTAAGATACCCATAAGATTTATGCCATAAATAATCTGAAATGGTGATTTTATTTGGATCTATTCACTGAACTATTATATATAAAATAATGATAAATCCAAGTCCCATTGCTTGGGATTCTCTCCAACTATGTATCTCAAAAAAAATCCCAAACTCATGTTTACTTCTTCTGACTGTCCAACTATTTGTGGGTGGTATGCACTACTAAACTGTAGGTTAGTTTCAATATTCTTCCATAGAGTCCTAAAAAAATGAATTTGGAAGTTTGTGTCCCTATTTGAAGTAACGGTTTTTAGAACACCTGCAATCTCACAACGTCCTTAAAAAATAGTTCTGATAGTCTATTCACATCATTTATTTTCTTACATAAAATAAAATGAACTAGATTAGAAAACTTGTCTACAACGACAAAAATTGAATCATCACCTCTCTGCATGTTTAACAACCCCAATACAAACTCCATACTCAAATATATCCATGGTCCTCTTGGAATTGCTAATAAAATGTAGAACCCTATATTTTATTTATGGAATTTATCCACCTGACATATCCTACATCTTGAAACATATCTTTCTGTATCTCTCTTCATATTTGGCCAAAAATACTTCTCCTCCATCAAAGATATTGTCTTAGTCTTACCAAAGTGTCCATCTAAACTATGATTGTGTAACTATCTTATAATATTATCTCTTAGAGACCCACCTGGAATACATAATTATTTTCCCTTAAAGAGATAACCATTCTATATAAGGTATTCATCATATATAGTATTTGTCTCACTTTTTAATGGATTCCTACATGGCTCAATTATCTTTCCAAAATATGGATCACTATCATATAATTCCTTAACAATGTTAAATCAAACTACTTCACTCTCCATATTAGTTAGTAATGCCACTCTCCTACTTAGATCATCAACTGCTTAATTCTTATTTCCTCATTTATGCTTCAAAATAAAAGTATATTACTAAAAAAAAGACACCCACTTTGCACGCGTACTAAATAATTTATTTTGAGTGTTCACATACTTCAACGCCTTATGATTTGTAAATATGATAAAATCCTTAGGCACCAGGTAATGCCTCTAGTGTCTTAATACTTATATAATGGCATAAAATTCAACATCATATGTAGGATAATTCTTTCTTCTTCATTTAATTTATCATTGAAATATGCTATTTGCCCTCCTTATTGACTCAACACAACACCAATCTCGACATGTGAAGCATCATAATTCACCTCCAACACTTAGATAAAATATGGTAATGCCAAAATAGGTTTTTATGTAATCTCATTTTTCAACAATTGAAATATTTTTGTATTTGCCTTTGTCTAAAATAAATAGTTTCCTCTCATGCAATATATTATTGGTGTAATAATAGTACTAAAATTATTAAATAACTTTCATTAAAAACTTGTTAAACCATGGAAACTTAATACGTCCATGATGATATTTGGAATAGGCCACTAAAAAATTACCTTTAATTTTCCTTCATCCATTCTTACAACACTAGCTGAAACTACAACCCCCCCAAAATATCAAATTATTCTATATAAACTTGCACCTATTTATATTTCCATAAAGCTTAGTTTTCATTAACAACTCTAATACCATTCTCAAATGACTTAACTGATCTTCTTTACTCTTAATAAATATCAAAATCTCATCAAAATAAACCACTAAAAACTTACCAATGTAATCTCAAAACACTGTGTTCATCACTCTCATAAACGTGTTGGGTTCATTAGATAGTCTGAACACCATCTGCTCATATAAGCCATCCCTAACCTTGAATGTTGTTTTCCATTCATCTCCTTACATGGATCAGAATTTGAAAGTAACCACTCCTTATATCAACCTTAGTGAAGTATTTTTATCCTACCATCACATCAAAATGAGGTATAGGAAATAGGTATTTGATGGTAATTTTATCGATTTCTCTACTATCCACATACATCCTCCATGTCTCATCTTTATAAATGGATTTATCAATGTTGGTGGTTCAAATGAACCCATGTTCTCCCTTACTACACCCTTTCTCACTAATTTAGTAACTTATTTATTCAATTGTGCATGTTATATTGTAATCATGTTATAATATGCTTAATTAGATAGCACTGATAATGGAATAAAATCATTATGATGATGGATGTCTCTTTTTGGTCTTAAATAATATGATAGTTCATTAGGTATAGCATATGTATATTATTTCAACACTTCTGCTACTTTTGATGGTATTTGTACAACTTTTGAGTCTTTTTTCTTTGCTATTAATGCATAAAAACAACATATCATATTCATGTCTTTGATAAATTATTTTGTGGAAAACATTCTTTCTACCTGCCCTTCTTATTTAAGAGGTAGTAAAACTATATTTGTACCACCTTTACAAAAATTATATGTATTCTTTGTTCCATCATGAATTGCTTTTCTATCATATTGCCATGGGCTTCCAAAAACACATGGTATGCATCAATTAGAATAACATCACACCATATTTCATCTATGTAAGTTTTACCTATATAAAAATTGATTAAACACATTTTATTTATTGTAACTTCATTCCTTTTCTTAAACCATAAAATCCAATAACGATAAAGATGTTTTTCACATTGAAAACCTAGTTTCTCTTCCATTTTTTTAGAAACCATATTTTCACAAGTACCACTATTTATAATTACTTTGCATACCTTACCTCCTGAAGTCCATCTTGTTCAGAAAATATTCATATGCAGTCATGAGTCACCACCTTATTTATTCTCACTCGTTCTTTTTATAGATCTATTATTATTCTCCTCATCATGAGATTTTCTCTTACGTCTACTACTACAACTTATGTATTTTGTTCTTATGTTTCAACCTCCACCAAATTTACTCTTGGGCAATCTTTTTGCCTAATTTATTATTCATGATAATGTGTACACTCAAATACTTTGTGTCCTTCTCCACATCTATAACAAACATACGCTTTGTGTGGACCATTCCATCCATTCGACAACCATAGCCTCTACTTCTATAAAATCATCTTCCACTTTTTTAATATTAAAAGCCTTATCTATTATACTCTTATATTTCTATACCATGGGGTGATTCTCCTCTAGTGGAAACAAACCCACCTCACCCCCTTACTAGAGGTTATTGCCCTCTTTTTGGCCAAGTTGATCTTATAAAATCCTATCCAGTTTGTTTTTCTTCTACCTTCAAAGCTAATTGATAATCTTCATCCTTGAAAATATCCTATGCATGCTCAATCATTCTTGAATATAAAACCTTAAACCATATAATACATTGGGGCCATCTGTTCTTTTATCTTGACATGTTACACTCATATGGAAATCTTGTAAAACTCATATGTATATTATTGTATACTATAATAATTTTACCTTAAATTCTATAATCTTTTGTATAATGTTTTTTCATAATCTATAGGAAGAAGTTTCTCTATTAGATTATTATCCATCTTACTCTGAGTGTTGATATTTTATTTACCCTTTCTTAGTCTCTCTTTCTATAGGTGATTCCACTAGATAATTACACGACCCTTCAATTTCATGCATGAAAACTTCAATTTCTTGTTATCTCTCAGACTTTTCTATTAAAAAATTTCCATGCTATTTAACCAGTCTATCAACTCCTTTAGTTTAAACTACCTCTGTACTTTGAAACTTTAGCCTTGATTCTTTCATTCCTTCCCTCTAAATCCCAAACCATCCTTTATTTCATTAATGGTGAATGTTATTCCTCATTTTTTTGAAATTGTTCTTCACTACATGTTTCTTCTCTAGCTTTCCTTTGTCTTTAATTCATGACAATTACAGTTAATTTTTCCATTTGCATCTAAAAATATTGCATAGTCCTATTCATCCATGCAATTCCTTATCATCCTCTTATCATATTTACACCTATTATTCAATAAAAGAATAATATCCAAAATTATTATTTCAAAACCTAATACAAATTCAAAAATGTATTACCTCTAATATTTGAGGCATATGTATCTATGAAAGCCCACAATAATATTCCATTTTGAGATGAGTGACATGTCATGTAAATTACTCATCTCAAAATAAAAGTTAATTGTGTCATGTCATATATAAAGATAACATTATATGTAATCATGTGAACATGTAGAGATTATGTCATCATAGTCATGTATATATTAATCAAGGCATGTATATAACATATGTAATGTAGGGCATGTAAGTTTCATAACTATACATACTTAACAATTAGAAATAAAGTAAATGTGCATAATATGGGCTGATCTAACCCTAATCATCCTTGATGCCTCATTTATACATTGATTAAGAGAATGTATTAAGACTATGCAATAAAAATACATAATATTGAATAATGACACCACTCAATCTCAACAAGATCAACAAGGGACAAAAGGTCAAAAAACTCGAGTTTATTTTCACACATAAGGCTATGGGTCCCATACAAGGGACAATTTACCTCAATCAAGGCCAAATGCCACATGCAATGAACATAATGATGTCACAAACAAGGGAAATAAAGATGTATCAAATAAGACCAAGGGCCACACATAAGGGACATAAATATTTCACAAACAAGGCCAAGGGGATAGACATGATAGACAAGCATAAAATATCATATTATATAAGAAAGTAACAACTTGAATGAAATATGGAATAAGTAAAGACTAGTATATTCCATGCATATCTATCAATGTTGCATCTTAGTATAATAACATATCAATGTAGCATTGTGTAAAATATAAGTGACTAATAAGACATGTGTAAGCATTTTGGATAGCTTAACATGGTAGATAGTTCTTAGAAAGATAAATCATGTGATAGTAAAAACTATGGAATAATATGCCCTAAGTGTTAACATGGATACTAGGTAGAGGAAATTACAACATCTATATGTCCATGTGCAACATGTATGTCCTACATTACACTCATGTATTATGAAATGAATGTGTATGAAAAGAACATTCTATCTAAAAAATATGATAAATAACATTTATAAATAGTATAATCTAGAAATCATATCATTCTCACGTCTTATTTTGATTTTTGTAAATATTTTGAATGTTTTAAATTTTTATTCAATTTTTTTCTAAAATATTTGAAGTTTTAAAAGTGCTAACCGATGATCTATTCAATAAGAGGACCATGGGGAGTGCTTGAATCACATAGTATGACAATCACTTGTTGTTTTACCCCATTTTTTATTTAATAATAAAAATGTCCTCTAATATTTGTAAGAATTGATAGATATCAAAATGTTAAGGATGTAAAATATTTAAAAATTTAGATTTTGAAAATTAATAAATATGAAAAATATATATTTTTAAAAGATATTAATAATAAATGTACTTAACTTAAATCATAATACATGTTTATTGTTTTAGATTCCTGAATATGGAAATCAACAAAAGATATGACTATGGATGCTCATGATCAAGAACAAAATTTTAAACTATTCTTAGATAGGTCTGCATTATCTAGACAATAGTGTAGGCAACTCAACTTTGTTTACCATGGACTTGTCCCAGTTGACGATTATTAATGAATCGCACAGTAATAAAATAATATAATTTTTTTTTTTAATTGTTAAGATTTAGAAGTAGAATCTAAGAATATTCTTGGACAAGATTGTCTTAGGTAGACAACAATGTAGGCTGCTCATGCCCATTTACTATGGATTAGTCCATAGTGACCATGATGATTTTTTTGTTTCCCATTTTACACTAGTGTCTACCAATTAAACTAAGATATCGAGATTCTATTTTTGATACATGGAATTTTTTATTTTTCTAATATTTTTTGGAAACCCCAAAGGCACTTTGAAATATTAAAACCTATAAAAAAAGGTGGAGTGTGTTGTTGATGTAGAGGTCATTACAAATAGTGTCTAGATGAAAGAAACATGAATAAACAATACTCATCTATGCCTTACATATCCTGGGTCTAACCTCTTTTGTATAGACCTGTTTACCTTCTTTCACTTCATAATTTGTCTTCTTTGTCATTTATAAATTTCTCACCCTTATTTATTCCCATGATATTCATAATTTATCCATTTCAAACAATCTATCATTAATGCACATACGTGATAATAAAACTCAGCCTAATTACCCTTAAGAACCGACTACTCCTTTTATAATTCATCTAAGTATCCTTCAAGATTTTATCCTTTCAATATAGTGCATTATATGAATAGGAAATCAATTTGAGTATTGATTTCTTCTTTATCTCAATTTAGACACTTCATTCTATTTTTGACAATAGGTCTTAACTATCTCAAATATACCTAATACTACTTTAGAACTGATGGAACCTTATAACAAGGATACACTTTTTATTTTACTTGAATGACCTTCAAATTTTACGGTTTGCTTCATATCAAGACTCCATGATAGCAAGAAACCAATCTCAAGTGTGGGTATTCTTATACATAAACAACCTTATTTATAAAAGACTTCGGTCTATACATACCATATAGCTTCATAAAAACATTAAGAAGTTGTTTTCGACTCTCTCTCATTCTCATATTGGTGCCATGCATTTAAAAATACATTATTTTGTTCTGTCCACATCTGTCATTATTTCTCGCCATCCAAAGATTCCTCATTCTATTCACACTTAGATGGTATTGCAATACCAAATGAATTAAGTAAAAAGATCAATACATATTGTTGGGTTTCTCTCTTTATGTTGGAGCCTAAACCTCTTCCCAACATGATAGTGCACTAGCCCTATCACATAAGGGATGAGCCTCACGTGCTCACCTGAAGTGCATAGTGAAAGACTGGTTCCTAAAGACTTTGAAACACATAGTAAAATTACTCATTTATAGTAAAATAAATATCCTACTACTATTTATTATCATATCATGCTACCATTACTAGCTAATTATAAAAGAAAGAACTCATGACTTTTAATTACTTAACACATTTCAATATTCAACATAATTCACAATCCACTGCTCAAAGTACTGTATGATAAACATTGAGTTCTCATTTAATATTTTTGAATTACATGACATGATATATTCTAAGAGGTTCCTCCTTTTTCCACCCAACTGAAAAAAATCTTACAACATGGGTTTTTATACTTGTTTTTCCCTATCCAAGTGTCAAATTCATAACTATAAAACAAATGACACACAAATTCCCAACAAGCTGGGTCATGGCCATTACAACTATTTGTTACTAAAGACTCAGGCCTCTGTGCCCCAAGATACTTGCTCTATGTAATACACGTATTTAGTTATTCTATTCTTTACAGGCTGGTATTTAGCCTCTGATCGGTGGAAACCATGTGTCTTATTTGATTTATTCTTTCTAATTGCTCTTGCATTTTTTACGCTCTGCCTTCCTCACACTCCCTTAGTTTTTCACTTCTTGTTACAAGTTATTTGTTCTTGGATTCCTCATGCCACATTACCTCTTGACTGGGTCTTCTCACACTGGATCTTTCATGCCATTATCCTTCAACATCCTTCAAGTCTCATGCTATTGGCTTTGTGCCATGGTCCTCCCATGCCACAGTTCTCTCATGCCTTACCTGTACTTATATAAAAATGGACAATGGTCCCTCCGTGATGTGCACCAAAAATGGAATAAATACTTGTCAAAATTATGGTGCCAACATCACCCCACACTAATTTGTTAGTCCATCCTGGACTAGTTTGTTCTCATATCCTCAAGGAACTCATGCCCTTTCTACTCAATTTATTTCTTCAACTCATTCCAATGGGATAAAGCATCAAGAAATTTAATAATTATTTGTTCAATGGCCTCCTTTATCGCTTTCAACTCCTTAGGCTGAGTTGGAGTCTTGATATTCTTTATATGCTCCTCCAAGGCTACGTTAGCTCCTCTTACATGTCTTCTAACTCAGAGACTTCCTTGTCAACCTATCCTCAGAGTGTGGCAAAACTAGCATTTATTTGTTGATGATGGTTATTAATTGCATCTTCCATTATTTCTACATCCTTAAATGACTTACTGTGTTCTATGTGGTCTTTTATTAATAAACTTGCATCAATTGTTTGTTGCCTCGAGACCTCTTCATCATTGAGCTAAGCCTTTGATTTTATTAGGGCACACAATGGATGAAAAAATCTCATCTAAAATTGGGATTACTTTCCTGACTATCCCTAAATTTTTGTGACAGATATCTATTACAGTGCTGAATTGTTTCAAGAGTTCCATGGACTCATCTTTGGGTGTCCAAATTCCTCAACCAATGTCTCCAAATTTCCAAAGGCATCTCTATTTAGAGCTATGCCATCTTCTAGTGTTGGTTCTTATTTCAAATTTTTTTTACAAAGGGTTAATACCCTTACCTTTGGCTCAGTGGTCTCTTGAAGTTGTTGCTTCAAGGAGGCTACTTTATTGGCTAGCACCTAATTTTTAGCATATAATTAATTATACATTTCTATGACCCTAATATATTTTCTTTTAGCCATGCACACATTTAACTCTGATAAATATTATGGTGCATCACTTTCATGGCAAAATTCAAAAATGCAGTGCTAGTCATCAATGGGGTGAGCCACTATGGATCAAACTTCATTAGGTCTAGAAGACCTGGGATATTTGGGCTAGAATCAATTCAATCCAAGGGGATGCCAAATTGGGGTTCATCATTATACATTTCCAGTAGGAATGATAATTGCTTCTTGGTTTTATGGGTAGCGTCATCAAGGTGGAAATGGTTCTAAAGTTAGAGTTTCTAGTCCTCTACACTGAACTAATATCATTCACATAGATTAGAAATATCTTTCTATTTAGGTTCCCCTACAACTGGCCCCTTCCCTTTTTTCTAGGTCTCTAACAATTTGGCTCCCAGTAGCCATCCCATCTATTTCTAATTCTACATGATGAACCTGATCACCAGCTAGGACCTCCTACCCCAGACACGGAGTCTTTTCTAGATCAGAGTCTATATTTATCTTCTCTGGGGGGTCCTTTTGGGGCACTTATTTTGGAGGAGGGTGTGGCATTTACCCAGTGGTAGACCTCAGAGCAGGGGAGGATAAGGTGGTTGGGGTGGAAGAGAAGGTGGAGTTGGTCAAGAAGATATCTTGTCATCCTAATCAGTTCTACCAATATTATAGATTTTTGTCAAAGTGGTACTGAGAATATTGTTAAAGGATTCTACTATTATATTAGCATGTGGGTGATATGGTGTGGTCTTGTGATGCACAATCATGAATTCAACCAACAAAATTTAAATTGTCTCATTTAGGAAGTGGGTTCATCTATCACTAGTGAATCTTAGAGGACATCCAAAGAAATTTTTATTGTACAATATTTGGTTGGCACTACCTCATCCCAACATGTTAGATAGTCTATTGCCGTAATGATGTACCATGAACCTATTCGTCATCCTACAAGAGTGATGGGACCTACAAAGTCTATATCCCACTTTTTGAATGGTTCTTAAGATGGAATTGGGCACAGTGGTATGGCATCTCTTTTATTAGGTTTTCCCATGTGCTGGTAGATATCACATTGCCTTGCATATGCCTTTGCATCTTTAAATAACTTTAGCCACTAGAGTCCTGTGAGCAACACCTTATGTGCAGTAGCTTCCCTAGCATAATGTCCTTCGGTAATACCTTCATATACTTATCGTAATACCTCAAGGCACTCATGTTGCATTACACAATGGTGTAGTACCTCATCCTAGTCCATTTTATACAGATCACTTGTTATGAGTTGATATGGTGCAGTGTAAATGACAAGTTGTTTCTTTTCTTATAAAGTGAGAAAATCAGGTGTAGAACCAATATTTAGGAATGCTACAATATCCTCCAATTCTTTGGGTACCCTAGTGACTTGGAATAGTTGTATGTCAAGAATGACATCTTTTATATCATGTGGAGGTTCTTCATTTTCAATTTAGGATAAATGATCAGGTCCACAATTAGTTTTTCAAGGTTTTACAACTACAAAAGACTAGAATTCTTGGAAGAAAACTATCCAATGGTAAATTCTTCTATGGAGAATAGGATTGTTAACGAGATATTTTAAGGCCTCATGATCAGTATAGAATACAAATGGTGCAGCCAAAAGGTACTATCTAATTTTTTTTAGCATGTAAACCATAGACAAGGTTTCACATTCAATGGTGGTATAGTTTTTTGAGCTGATGTGAGATTCCTGCTAGTGAAATAGATGGGATGGTCCAAATTTCCCTCTCATATTTGTGTAAGTATTAAATTGACTGCTATGTCAGATGCATCAACATGGACATGAAATGGTTTTGTCCAATCCATAAATTGTAAGATAGGAGCAAAAACTAGTCTTTCCTTCAGAGTTTTAAAATATATTTTACAAGAATTAGACCAAAAAAATTATTCATTATGATTCAATAGTTCTTTCAGGGGTGTTATAATCTTGGCATAACCCTGAATAAACTTCCTGTAGTGGCCTGTGTGCCCTAAGAATGCATGCACCTTATGCTGGGTTTTTGGCACTGGTAGTCATAGAATGATAAGAACCTTGGCTGGATCCATGAGGAGTCCCTCTTTACAAATGATATGTCTAATGAGTACCCCAAATGGTCTCACAAATGGGCATTTATTTAGATTTAATAAAATTTGTAATACTCGATAGTGCTCAAACATGAGCCTGAGATTAGTATAACTATATTTATGGATCATTGAGCTATTTGTGAAGCTCATTCATAATGTTTTACATATTATATTATATATTTAACTTTATAATGACATGTAATATGTAGTAAATTAGTATTTCATCTATATGAACACAACAGTGGCTAAAAAATTTGTAATTAAATATAAATATTATGATAATGATGGTTATATGCCCGATCATCTAAGTAGACTTGGAGACACTTATGGATAACATATTTAAAAGCATCCATTGCTACCTGTGAGAATACTACCATGGCATTTTTCAACCCAGAACTCATGATAGTGTAGGCAAAAGATCCCCATTCTATAGAAAATGTGGTCTTGGAGTGGTTTTCCTTAGCTATCTGGACTTGGTGATACCTCAAGAACCTGTTGATAAAGGAGTATATCTCACAACCAACAACACCTTTTATGAATTCCTTTGTGAAAGGTGTTAGGAAAGGATCGATGACATAAGATGCATGCAAAACATGATAATCCATGTAGATATGAATACGCCCATCCTTCTTAATATTGATTACCATAGGATTCATCCAGTCAAATTCATCAATAGGAATAATTACTCTGGCATGGAACATGTTATCAATTTATTTTTTTACTTATGCTTAGAGGTTAGGGTTCATTTGGTATGGGCATTTCTTCAGAAGATGAGGACCATCAATCAATTTTATTTGCATCTTCTTGAGAGAAGGGTGAAACCCTTTCATTTCAATGTAGTTTCTTGAAAGCACATTCTGATACTCTTTTAGCAGCTCAAAGATTTTAAATTTTTTTATCTCGATCCAATAATTGCCAATAATTGGCAACTTAAGTTCCTATTCTGTGCTAATGTTTAGTTGAATAGTTTGAATGGGCCTGTTATAAGGATTATCCACTAGGAAATTGGTGTCCCAAATAGTTCGTGAGCTTGTACTTGTGGGAACATGCAAGTTGTTACTCAATGGATTGAATGGAGTGGATCCTTCTCCTTCATCTACTTGAAAGATGAGTTTCTATTTTCTTAGGTGGATTTATTCTTGATGCTCTTCACTAGATACTACCAGTGGTGAAAGAGGTAATTATCTGGGAGGCTCATTAAATAAACTCAAGGTTTCCTCTAATTTGAGATGAATATGATGTAGGTAGTCTTCCACCAGACTCAAATCTCTAATTATTGCTTCACATATGGATTAAAGAGAAAGGCACAGGTCCATCCTTGGTGAAGAGTAAGAAAGTGTGGATGTCATATTCTCCTTTAATAGCTTCTAGAACCTTGTTCCTCTATGCCTTTCTTCATATATGTACCAAACCCATGCCCAAGTATGCAAGGTTCCATAGAATGTATGAACCATAGGTATTCTGGTAAAAATGTTTCTTCATCTCACCATATTATTTCACATGTCCCTAAGTGAGGTTTAGGTGATTTCATACCACTATAGCTAAAAATACCTATGATCTTATTGTCATGGTGAAATCTATGATGTAGAATAACTCACACTTGATCCTAATACAATAGGCACTCTTTATGGGTTCACTGCCACCTGGTGGTGGTGCCATCAAAAATGTGGTCTAAGGACCTCATCTGTTCATGTTTAGTACCATAGAACTCTTTGAGGCATTGGATGAAATCACACACTTCCATTTGTCCTTGGAACTATGGAGCTTCATTAATTATTTCCAAGTGTGGTCCCTCCAATGGTCCTCTCATTACTAAACCCATGAGGTGCATAAATTTGTGACGCTTAAGGAACTAATGTGGGATATATTCTTTGTTGATGGTGTTGCACAATCTTCCAGAGAGATCATAATCAACATGGGCCCAAAAATCACATGCATTGCTTGTGGTATCTAAGATAGATGGGTTATTCACCTAGTGAAGAATACCCTCTAACATTAGATCATGCTGGTCATCATGTTGAGTAGTCACATTATAGAAAATTTTGATGTCTTCATTAGTGCTTATGGGTTCAATATAGGATGGTCCTTGTGCTTGGTCTAAGGGTATTATCATGCATTGATTATTATTTTCAAGGCTAATCTATTGGTTCTTAAAGATTAAATTTTCATGATTTTCATAGTACCAGGGTCCTCCAAGTAAGGTTAGCTAATCATCAGCCTTTGCCAACTCCAAAACCTCAAAATATACTTTGAAGGGAACCCCGAGTATTTCAATAGTGGAATTTTTAAGGACTTTGATAGGATGCACATGATTCTTGTTTTCCATGAACAAGATATGAAGTGAAGGTTGCAAAGCTAGACTAGACATTTTTTACTAGACATCTTTAGTTAGAATATTTAATTTAGCATCAATATCCACTAGAATATCCTAGATTACCCATCCATTGATAGCAAAATTAACTAATATTTCTCCATCTTCCAGAGATGTAGAACTAGGACTTTCTTGATGTCAAGCATGGTTTAAATATCGATCTTCACTTTGTCCACTTAGCTGAGTGTAGGTTTCATTTGGTAGGTGATCTTGACCTTTAAACCAAGTGCTAAGCTATGGAATGATGTCTTCATCAAGCATGCATTTGCATAGTTCCTAGAAACTATCCCTCATTATTGAAGGTTTGGTTTCCCTTTGCACTATAGTGTGCTGTGTGACATATTGGTCCTTAAGATATTGAATTTTTCCTTAGAGCTCATGCACAAGTTCCATTGTATCTTGAAGAACATCCTTTTGCTAAAATGCATTAGGGTATCTCCTTGTGTGAGGTTCTTCTTGACCTACCTTTTCAATTGGGTTGGATGTAGATTGCATTTGGCCTCCGCTTTGAGTAGTAATATTGACTTACTATATAATAGGGATGGTTGATCAAGTGCAACATTATGGTTTGTATATATGGATCATACCTGCACCTTTTTCATTTCGATCTTTTATAATGGTTGCATATAGATCTGGGCACTCTTCTAGTTGGTGGTCCTTTTTACCATAAGTGTAGGTTGGGTATTTTGAGTAATCCCTCAGATAGTGGTCTGGAGAACCACACTTATATCAAGTCCTTGGTGGAAACCTACCACTTCATCCTCATAATATTTCATGCCCATGATAGACACCATTGTCTTGGGAATTGATGAAAGCTTGGCATGTGCCTCACGCTTGAGCCTCATGGATATCAGTAATTAGTTAGCAATCATTGGTGTCATGAGTATAAGCATAAAAGTTTTTACAATACATAGATACTTTAGTGCTTGTGGCCCATTATAAAATTATACAAGAATTAACATCATGGTTGTCATGACAATCCTTACAAGTTTGATTTAAGACTGTGTGGATGTTCTTTCACAGGTAATTATTTCTTGTGTGTCCTTTAGTTTCATAATCAGTACACCAAATACCAATCATGTCTCATGTGCATTGTTTGTTGTTAATTTTTCAAGTTGAGAAGCCATAGATGCTATTTTTGCCTCCATAAAGGGACTAATCCCAGTATCCATACTTCTAACTGCTTCAATGCATAGGGTAGCCTCCATAACCTCATGTGCATTGGTGAGAGTTCTCTATGACAAGGTCCATAGAAAAGGTAGCAATAATCCTCCTACGAACCATTGTACATTTTGAGAAGAATTAATTTTAAAAGATAGCTTAGAAAGTAAGGTCTTGAATCGAGCATCATATTCCTATATTTTCTCTGTAATTCCTTATTTTATGTCTTTTAGTACTGCTATACTTTTCTACTCAAACTCTAAAATATCAAATTCTTGTAGAAACTATCAAATTATTGTAGAAACACTAGTTTGAGCTGGTCATAGTTGACCACTACTTACTAAGGGTCAAAATTGCAATAACATTTGTGTACATGTTCTAAGAGGGTGGTTGCGAACTATGTTGCCTTTCGCTCAAAAGACATGATGCCACATGCCCTCCAAATTAGTTCACACTTGTGAACATGATCAAATAAATTTTCCACCCCTCAGTACTCAGTTAGGTATAATGTAATTTCATAATAAACAATAGGTGGTTGAACAAATGATTGCTAAGAAGATTCAATGCTTGTTCCTAAAAGGGGTTTGCTTCCTCCAGTATCTCCTCCTAATCCTCCTCTAATGCCTCTAGTAGTAGTACCTATGGGGAAAGGTGTGGTGGAGGGTTGATTTCCTAGATTAGGGCTTGTATTTTAGCCTTGGATAGATCCTTTAGGCATTCCAAGCTATGCCATGGAATTTTCTTCAAAAGAAAAAGATGTAGATTCTACGTTATTGCCTAATGTCCTAGTCTCAATTTCTTGTATCCATTCAGCTCTTAAATTTATACTATCCGTATCCTAATTCCTTATATGTATCCTATCTGATTTGAAGGCATGAGCATGCATTATGGTGGGAGAGCCTGGTTGACTCATAATGAGTTCATCCTTGGTGGTCCAACCCATTTTTCTATAAGATAATAGTGGTAAAGGTTGTGGTCCATAAGTTATGGATTCCTCACATGCATCTGGCTCTTTGGAAATCTTCACAATGCTCCTCAAGTGTTTCCAATATCTTCCTATGCCACTAATTCCCATGATCCTCTATCAAGCTTCATCATACTTCTATTTGTATAGTGCACATTGGCTTGCTACCATGTAAAACCCATAATCCTGAACCAACCCGTAGTCTCTCCTCCAATTGTGTGGCTCATGTACATGAGATTTTAGCCTTCCATGGGTAGTGTTTCCAACCAAAGATCGATAATTAGTTTTTTAATCTCTAAAGGAAATAGTGAAAGATATCATCCCCTTGGTTCTTGTATAAAATTGAACTTTGCTTCCTCAAGACATGAATATGTGGTCATGATGTCTTCCAAGATGTAACTATTATGAACAACCTTCCACTAGTAATTGACAACTCGCATCTAAGAAACTTTCAGTCATGCTAAACTCCTTTACAGTTCTAGTATCCATGAATGTCTTCATCCAAGGTTTCAAGATCATCCTTGAGCATATGCTAAGATCTAGGAATGTAAAAGAATAGGGACCTTCGAAAAAAAATTCTCATACAATGAGCTATAAATATTTTTCTCTACCCACTTTCGCACAAAATTTTTAGGCTATAGATATGGAACCTCAAAAGTATCTTCGACACTGGTAATCCATTCTTTAATGTTTTCTAATGTAATGCACTAAAAATTTTCTCATGCTTGTGCTCCAATTACTTCAGGTCCTAACAACATAACCAAAATGTTGGGTTTCTCTTTTTACATTGGTGCTAAAACCTCTTCCCAATAGGCTAGCACACTGGCCCTATGACATGAGGGATGAGCCTCACATGCTCACCTGAAGCATGCAACAAAAGACTAGTTCCCAAAGAATTTAAAACACATGGTGTAATTACTCATTTATGGTAAAATATATATCCTACTACTGTTTCTTATCATATCATGCTATCATTACTAGCTAATTATAAAAAAAAGAACTCATGACTTTTAATTACTTAACACATTTCAATATTCAACATAATTCACAATCCATTGCTCAAAGTACTATATGATAAACATTGAGTCATCATTTAATATTTTTGAATTAGAAGACATGATATATTTTGAGAGGTTTCTCCTTTTTCCACCCACCCAACAAAATCTTACAATAGGGGTTTTTATACTTGTTTTTCCCTATCCAAGTGTCAAATTCCTAACTACAAGACAAATGGCACATAAATTCCGAACAAGCTAGGTCATTGCCATTACAAATGTTTATTCCTAAAGACTCTGGCCTCTATACCCCTATATGCTTACTCTATGTAATATGTGTATTCAAGTGTTCCATTCCTTACAGGCTGGTATCTAGCCTCTAATCAGTGGGGACAAGGTGTTTTATTTGATTTATTCTTTCTAACTGCTCTCGCATTATTCACACTCCACCTTCTTTGTGATCCCCTAGTCTTTTACTTCTTGTTATGAGTTCTTTGTTCTTGGATTCCTCATGCCACATTACCTCTTGACTAGGTCTTCAATGCCCTTCAAGTCTCGCACTACTAGTGTTAGGGTATGGAGCTAAAAGCTTCACCCATGAGCAAATGCAGAGGATACTGGAATCATCAGTCACCGACGACGGTCAGGAGGAGACCAAAGGCGACCGACATCGGTCAAGGAGCAGACCAGGGTCGGCCGATGTCGGCAGGTTCAAGCTAGCAGGGACCGACGTCGGTCACCTGTGTATGCATAATCTAATTTTATGCGTGAACAGAATGTTTGCATGTTAAGGAACGAACTGTTGGTTTGTTAAGTCCGCATTTCTAATTTGAGTGAGACTATAATTAGAGCCCTTGTTTGGAGGTGCATCTATTAGTTGTAAGTGCATGCTCATGAGTCTCTATAGTTATATAATAGAGATAGATCTTCATAGTTCATTAGAACAAGACTGTACAATATTTGTATAGGTGAATCAATCTAGATTGTGGAGTTGATTGTAATTGAGAGAGAGGAATCTTGAGGGAAAAAGATCTAAGAGGAGATCTGTACATCTAGAGAGGTGTGGAAGAAAAGAAGTTTCTTCAATTGTAATTCTTTCTGTAAAGAGTTGAATACAAGTTTTCAAGGGTGGTTTCTTGTATCTCTTGTTTCTTGTTAATTCTGATTCTAGTTACTTATCTATTTGATATAATTCCGTGTTTATTACTTTCATAAGTGTAATCATATTATTTATTGATCCCCAACAAGTGGTATCAGAGCTTTGGTTGACTAACAGGTGTTTTAGATCTGGTTAGTGTGTACTGATTACAGGTTACTCATAGGGATTTCTGTTTGAGTGGGAGAAGCAATGGCAGAAGAAAGTAAGCTAAGAATGGAGAAGTTCAATGGCAAGAACTATCAATTATGGAGAATGCAGATAGAAGATTATTTGTATCAAAAATATTTATACTTACCGTTAGGAGTGACTGCAAAGCAGCCCAAAGACATGGATGATGAAGAATGGGAAGTTCTTGATAGAAAGGCTCTTGGATCAATAAGATTGAGTCTAGCATCTACTGTGATATCTAATTTATCAGAGGCAAAGTCTATGGTAGAGTTAATGACTACTTTAGCAAATTTATATGAAAAACCCTCAGCTTCTAATAAGGTATATCTTATGAAGCAGTTATTTAATTTGCAGATGCAGGAAGGTAGTTCTGTATCTAATTATTTGAATGATTTCCATGGAATTGTGAATCAATTAAATTCAGTCAAAATAGTATTTGATGATGAGATTAAAGCTCTATTAATCTTATGTTCTTTACCAAAAAGCTGGCACAGCTTAGTAATGGCAGTTAGTAATACTACTTCTGCTTCAAATATTTTAAAAGTAGATGATGTGGTTAGTGTAATCTTGAATGAAGAAATTCGTAGGAAAAGCACAGAAGAGACATCAGGGAATGCTTTAAGTTTTGAGAGCAGGGGAAGACAAAAAGAAAAGAGAAAGAAAGGGAGATCAAGATCTAAATCCAAGGTGAGAGGTAGATCTAAATCCAGAAATGGCAGGAAGCCACAATGCTGGAATTGTGGAAAGATTGGGCACATAAGCAAAGATTGCTGGTCAAAGCCTAAAGAGGACAGACAACAAGAAGATAAAGAAGAAGCAAAAGTTGTAGGTATTGTTGCACAAGATGCTCTTATATTCTCTTTGCATACTAATATAGAATCTTGGGTTTTAGATTCTGGTGCATCTTTCCATGCAACCCCTAATAGAGAATATTTCAGAGACTATGTCCATGGAGATTTTGGAATAGTTTATCTAGGGGATGATGAGCCTTGTAAAATTATTGGCAAAGGTAAAGTGCAGCTGAAAATGCAAAATGGAAACACATGGGTGTTGAGAGACGTCATGCATGTTCCCAGCTTGAAGAGAAATTTGATTTCTGCAGGAAAGTTAGGGGATGAGGGTTGTACAGTAACCCTCACAGCTGAATCTTGGAAGGTTACCAAGGGAGCACTTGTATTAGCCAGAGGTAAGAGAGTAGGTACTGTCTATTTATGTAATTGTATTACTGACAATTCTCCTTTTGTATTATCTACTTCAGATGTAGATGCAAAGTTGTGGCATCAAAGGCTTGGCCACATGAGTGAGAAGGGAATGACAATTCTTAAGTCAAAAGGTCTGTTTTCTGATTTGAAAAGCATAGATCTAGATTTCTATGAAGACTGTATTTTTGGAAAATAGAAGAGAGTGAGTTTTCTCAAGACTAGGTCAACAAAGAAAAAGCACAAATTACAGCTTGTTCACACAGACGTGTGGGGACCAGCCCAAGTTGCTTCTATTAGAGGATCACAGTACTATGTTTCCTTCACAGATGATGCTACTAGAAAGGTATGGATCTATTGTATTAAGAAGAAATTTGATGTTTTTGACACGTTTAAGATTTGGAAAGCTATGGTTGAAAATGAAACAGGTAAGAGAGTGAAGTACCTGAGATCTGACAATGGTGGTGAGTTTTGTAGCCACAAGTTCAATTGGTATTGTTATATGCATGGAATTCGTAGGCAAAGGACTGTTCCAAGAACACCTCAGCAAAATGGAGTTGCTGAAAGGATGAACAGAACAATCATGGAGCGTGCAAGGTGTATGAGATTGCATGCTGGATTTCCCTTAGAGTTTTGGGCAGAAGCCGTGGATACTACAGTGTACCTGATTAACAGAGGACCCTCTACAGTGCTGGATGGTGGAATTCCAGAAGAGGCATGGACAGGTAAAAAGGTAGATCTATCATTTCTCAAAGTTTTTGGTTGTGAAGCCTTTGTGCACATTGATAAGGAAAATAGAAAGAAGCTGGATGCTAAGTCTATGAGGTGCACATTTATAGGCTATGGCTCTGATGAGTTCGGATTCAGGTTTTAGAATCTTGAAAGTAACAAGATATTAAGAGCCGTGATGTTGTTTTCAATGAAAAAGTGATGTAAAGTGATCAGTTGAAGAAGTTGGATCAACCTGAGCAAAGCAAAGCAGATTTGGACAAGGTAAAAGTTCAAAATAAGCTTATGGGAAAGAAAAATCACAGAAAGGAAAACACAGACACCGGCATCGGTTAGGTAGGAACCGATGTCGACCGTACAAAGACCGATGTCAGCCGTACAGGAACCGACGTCGGCCAGGCAGAGACCGACGTCGGTCAGGCAGAACCAATGACAGTCAGTTACAGGCCTGGAAGTGACTGAGGTCGGTCACTGTCAGAGAATTTGGGTGGACAACGTGTTGTGGATGAGTCTCAGTCATCCAATAGGAGGTCAGAAAGGGTAAGTAAGCCTCCAATTCAATATTCTCCTTCATTATTCTATTTATTGCTTACTGATGGTGGAGAACCAGAGAGTTTTGATGAAGCAATACAGGTGGATTCCAAGAATCAGTGGGAGCTAGGCATGAATGAGGAAATTGATTCCTTGAGAGAGAACCAAACATGGGATTTGGTTGAATTGCCAGCAGGCAAGAAGACACTGAAGAACAGATGGATCTATAGGTTGAAAGAAGGTGAGAATGGACAGATGAGATATTAGGCCAGGTTAGTAGTGAAAGGATTTGCATAGAAACCAGGTATTGACTTTGGTGAGATTTTCTCTTCTGTTGTTAAAATGACTTCTATACGGACTGTATTGTCTTTAGTTGCTACAAAGGATTTGCATCTCGAGCAGCTTGATGTTAAGACAACATTTCTTCATGGAGATTTGGATGAAGAAATATATATGGATCAGCTGGAAGGATTTGAGGTCAAAGGTAAGGAGAAGTTAGTGTGCAGATTGAAGAAAAGCTTGTATGGCCTTAAGCAAGCTCCAAGGCAATGGTATTTAAGGTTTGACAGGTTTATGACTGAGCATGGCTACAGTAGATGCCAATTTAACCATTGTGTATATTTTAAGAGATTGGATAATGGTAGATATATTATTCTGTTATTGTATGTAGATGATATGCTGGTTGCAGGATCACACATGCAAGATATCTCTGAGCTTAAGTTGAAATTAGCTCACACGTTTGCCATGAAGGATTTGGGAGCAGGAAAGAAAATCCTTGGCATGAATATTAAGAGAGACAGGAAAAATCACAGGTTGATTTTGTCTCAAGAGGATTATGTGAACAAGGTGTTGAAATGGTTCAATATGTAGGATGCAAAACCGGTAAGCACACCTATGGCTGGACATTTCAAGTTAAGTAAAGAACAGTGTCCTAATTCACATGATGAGGTAGAGTACATGAGAAAAGTTCCATATGCTTTCGCAATAGGAAGTTTAATGTATGCAATGGTTTGTACTAGGCTTGATATTGCCCAAGCAGTGGGAGTTGTAAGTAATTATATGGCCAATCCAGGAAAGGAACACTGGAAAGCAGTTCAGTGGATCCTTAGATATCTGAAAGGAACCAGTAGTAGGCACTTGTGCTATGGCGGTTCAAATACTTCTCTACATGGTTATGTAGATTCAGATATGGTAGGTGATTTTGATGGTAGGAGAAGCACTACAGGATATGTTTTCACTGTAGGTGGAATGGCGGTTAGCTGGATATCAAAGTTGCATAAGGTTGTTGCCTTGTTAACTACAGAAGCAGAGTATATTGCAGTCATAGAGGCTAGCAAAGAGATGATATGGATGACATGGTTCATTAAAGAGCTTGGAAAGGAGCAAGAGAGTTGTAGACTATACAGTGATAGTCAGAGTGCAATTCATTTGGCTAAGAATTCAGCCTTTCATTCAAGAACAAAGCACATACAACTTAGGTACCACTTCATTAGACAGGTATTGGAGGATGGTGAGTTGAAGCTGGAGAAAATCCATATAGATAAGAATCCTGCGGATATGTTAACTAAGTCGGTTATAAAGGAGAAGTTGAATCTTCATTCAAATTTCGTTGGTCTTCATGATTGAGTTGAAGATGGAGGAGCTAGAAGATGTTGCTGTACAGGTATTGGTGCAGCTATTTATCTCCAAGTGGGAGATTGTTAGGGTATGGAGCTAAAAGCTTCACCCATGAGCAAATGTAGAGGATACTGGAATCATCAGTCACCGACGATGGTCAGGAGGAGACCAAAGGCGACCGACATCGGTCAAGGAGCAGACTAGGGTCGGTCGACGTCGGTAGGTTCAAGCTAGCAGGGACCGACGTCGATCACCTATGTATGCAAAATCTAATTTTATGCGTGAACAGAATGTTTGCATGTTAAGGAATGAACTGTTGGTTTGTTAAGTCCACGTTTCTAATTTGAGTAGGACTATAATTAGAGCCCTTGTTTGGAGGTGCATCTATTGGTTGTAAGTGCATGCTCATGAGTCTCTATAGTTATATAACAGAGATAGATCTTCATAGTTCATTAGAACAAGACTGTATAATATTTGTATAGGTGAATCAATCCAGATTGTGGAGTTGATTGTAATTGAGAGAGAGGACTCTTGAGGGAAAGAGATCTAAGAGGAGATCTGTACATCTAGAGAGGTGTGGAAGAAAAGAAGTTTCTTCAATTTTAATTCCTTCTGTAAAGAGTTGAATACAAGTTTTCAAGGGTGGTTTCTTGTATCTCTTGTTTCTTGTTAATTCTGATTCTAGTTACTTATCTATCTGATATAATTCTATGTTTATTGCTTTCATAAGTGTAATCATATTGTTGATTGATCCCCAACAACTAGCTTCGTACCATGGTCCTCCCGCACCATGGTTCTCCTACACTGTGATGGTACTTGTATAAAAATGGACAATGGACCCTCTACATTGTGCGCTAAAAATGGAATAAATACTTGTCAAAATTATGGTGCCAACAAGTATCCACTATCTTTAAATCAACTACATAGATTGGTCTAAGCAGACCGAAGAGCTCATGTATTGGAATACTTTTATTCATTTCATAATATTGAACAAATCAAAACAACATGACACCTTCAATGTGTTAGGATAGTTTCCTATCCATGATTATAGAGTCTACTAAATTTTTAAACATGCACTTCCATGATTGATGCATGTATATATTTCATAAATCACAAGACACAAAACATATAGGGCATATTTATATAGTTACCATGTAAGAAAGTCTTTTGATCCTTGTTCTTGGGAATGGCCTCCATTCTATAGACATCAATATAAACTCTTAACGTGTTTTAAGATCCAATACAAATTCAAAAATATCTTTACTACATCATCTCATTCTCATGCTTCTTATAACACAAAATACAATTTTTCCCCTACAATAGCTCTTTCAACACATCAAATACATACATAGAGTCTGTAATCAATTCCTCATAAGCAACTTAGATATTGATAACATTTTATCACCTGCAAAATTTGCAACATGTAATTAACAAATACATTCAGTTTCCTTCTTGATTTAAAGCACAAAATATAAGAAATATAGGCCTTTGGCCCTAAAATCACACCAAATGAAATTCAATTTCCTTAAGCAACATTCTTAAAATATTCATTATAACTTAACAATCTTTACAAGATGCTTCTATATCATTTCCTTATTCTCTTTGGGATCTTCACAATGTATGCTCAGTTCCTATTTTGGCTTATGAATAGAAAACAAGATCATAAGTTAGTTATCAAAATTAAGAATTTTTTTATTCAATTACTTTTAGGGTTACATATGCACTTCTCCTTCAAATCCAACCCCTAAATTGACCCTTCTCCTTTCTTGGATGACCCTGACTTGCTACAAAAAAAAACACCTACATGAATCAAGAACTCCTCTAACTAACTTTTGTAACTTCCTCTTTTTACATTGATGAAATTTCCTAAGGTGCCTAAATATTATAAAAACACTTAGTTACTCATGAAACCCCTAATACACAAGGTCACAATAATTTGACCTTTTACAACATCACCAAAATTGTTAAAACAATACAAATCATTTAAAATATTTGAATTGGCCACTTAGGTGGGAAAAATGCCTAATGTGTCCAAACTCAAATTTGACCAAGACCTAACATCAAAATTTGATTCCTAATTGACTCCCTATTAATTTCATACAAGAAACTAGACTAATATATTTAAGGGGTAGTGATGCTCCTACATCATACTACAGAGGAGTGAATGAAGAATTTCCATGAATGTTTTAATTATTTATCTTTTGAGACCCTTGTGAAATACCTCTTTTTCAATGGAATCTCCTCCTGGATCCCAGGGTCTATTTGAGACACATAGGCCTTTGTGGTGTTTGCTTATGTTGGATCCTCCTTGATTCTTCTTTCTCTTGCTCTCTCCTTTTAGGTAATCCTTTTGCACTTTGATCTTCAACTTGATCATATTCAACACTTGATTCTTGTCCTAAAACCATCCTACACATGGAAGACACAAGTTAATGAAAACAATCTTGTACTTGTCTTCTTGGCATCCACTTTCTTGTATTTTCACACTTATTCTCTTTATGCTTGGTTTTTCTATTTTATGTGCTGCTGCTTGTTTCCTCTTCTTCCCTTCAAATCTCTTAATATTTTTAACCTCTTCATCCTTTTCTTAATGCTAATCCTATTCAATAACTTCCCTTTTCATGGCCAATGATCTTAACATACCCACCTTTTTAAAAAAGTAGTCTAAACTCTCCTCATCTTGTATGCATGATAAATGATTTGACAAACTTGAAAACAATCTTTCTACCTACTCATCTGAAAGTATTTTACCTATATCTTCTTCTCTCAGTTGGTCCTTCATATTAGGTATATATAATCTCCTAAGCAAATTTATTTCACCTTGCTCTACCCTAAGCAAGTCTTTTGCACCTTGCTCCATCCTCATCCAAGATATCTCCTTGGATCAATGAACTTCTTTATCTCTTTCTCTCTCCTCAAGCTTCTCTTAGATTTCAATTTACCTTGAACAAATCCTACAATATTTCTTATCAATCTTTCCAAATAATCTTCAACATATTTTCAATAAACTAATCAATGCATAAACTAAAAATCAACAATGAATATATACTTAGCCTTCTCCATAGAATCTTGCTCGCTTTAGTACCAAAATGATGCAAATGTTACACAATATTTCTCTCACTTTGGTAAACAATTCTCAAGGGACATAAAAATTCATCGAGGTTACCAAGTTTTAAAATTCCATATTTTGCTTATTCTATCTAGGATCTTCACGATCTTCACAATGTATGCCTAGTCCCTGTTTTGGCTTATGTACATAAAACAAGATCACAAGTTAGTTATCAAAATCATGAATTTTTTAATTCACTTAATTTTTAGGTTTACATATGTACTTCTCATTTGAATCCAACCCCTAAATTTACCCTTCTCCTTTCTTGGATGACCCTGACTTTCTACAAACAAAAACACCTACATATATCAAGATCTCATTTAACTAACTTTTTAAACTTCCTCTTTGTATGTTGAGGAAAGTTCCTAAGTGAATAAATCTTATAAAAATACTTAATTACTCATAAAACCCCTAATGACACAAGGTCACAACACTTTAACCTTTTAAAACATCGCCAAAATTGGGAAAACAATACAAAACATTTCAAATATTTGAATTGACCACTTAGGCAAGAAAAATGCCTAATGGGTCCAAACTCAAATTTGACCAAGACCTAACATAAAAATTGTATATTTATATGAATTTTCTAGTTAATTTCTTTTACCAACCTTATGAAATGCATGAGAAGACCCAAAAGAATAATTTGAAATTTAGAAACTGAATATTATTTGGTGTGGGTGTAGTTTCTCTATGTTGATAGGCCCACAACACTTGTCATGTCCACCTATCATGGGCCTATCCTAAAATATCATGGATAATTTTCGTAAGCTGGAGATAGTCATGAGGATGGTATGAATAAATTTGAGTATTTGACATGGAAAGTTTCATGTAGTAATGACAGAAAAAATTGTCAAGCCCATATATAGATAAATGGATTAAATGGATGGTGAATAAAAAGTCATAGATTTTGGCATAAGTCATGTGGTTTAGGATGTGTCAATAATTAACATTGTCATGCACATGTTGTTGATGATAAAAATTATCACGTCAAGGAGTCAAACCTTTCACCTATCATGAAGGTTAATATGGAATTGTAATTTGTTTGGGCTAATTCTTGTAAAATAGATTTTAAAACTCTAAAGGAAAGACTAGTTTTTGCTCCTATCTTACAATTTATGGATTGGACAAAACCATTTCATGTCCATGTTGATGCATCTGACACAGTAGTCAATGTAATACTTGCACAACTACGAGAGGGAAATTTGGACCATCCCATCTATTTCACTAGCAGGAAGCTCACATCAGCTGAAAAAAATATACCACCATTGAATGTGAAACCTTGTCTATGGTTTACATGCTAAAAAAAATTAGATAGTACCTTTTGGCTGCACCATTTGTATTCTATATTGATCATGAGGCCTTAAAATATCTCGTTAACAATCCTATTCTCCATAGAAGAATTTACCATTGGATAGTTTTCTTCCAAGAATTCTAGTTTTTTGTAGTTGTAAAACCTCGAAAAACTAATTATGGACCTGATCATTTATCTTGAATTGAAAATGAAGAACCTCCACATGATATAAAAGATGTCATTCTTGACATACAACTATTCCAAGTCACTAGGGTGCCCAAAGAATTGGAGGATATTGTAGCATTCCTAAATATTGGTTCTACACCTGATTTTCTCACTTTATAAGAAAAGAAACAACTTGTCATTTACACTGCACCATATCAACTCATAACAAGTGACCTGTATAAAATGGACTGGGATGAGGTACTACACCATTGTGTAATGAAACATGAGTGCCTTGAGGTATTACGATAAGTATATGAAGGTATTATCGAAGGACATTATGCTAGGGAAGCCACCACACATAAGGTGTTGCTCACAGGACTCTGGTGGCTAAAGTTATTTAAAGATGCAAAGGCATATGCAAGGCAATGTGATATCTACCGGCACATGGGAAAACCTAATAAAAGAGATGCCATACCATTATTCCTAATTCCATCTTAAGAACCATTCAAAAAGTGGGATATAGACTTTGTAGGGCCCATCACTCTTGTAGGATGACGAACAGGTTCATGGTACATCATTACGGCAATAGACTATCTAACATGTTGGGATGAGGTAGTGCCAACCAAATATTGTACACTAAAAATTTATTTGGATGTCCTCTAAGATTCACTAGTGATAGATGAACCCACTTCCTAAATGAGACAATTTAAATTTTGTTGGTTGAATTCATGATTGTGCATCACAAGACCATACCATATCACCCATATGCTAATAGAATAGTAGAATTCTTTAATAATATTATCAGTACCACTTTGACAAAAATATATAATATTGGTAGAACTGATTAGGATGACAAGATATCTGCAGTACTTTGGGCATACCAGACCACATATAAATACCTCAATAAAAATACACTATTTAACCTAATATATGGAAAGGAAACAATCATGCCAATTGAGTTCCTAGTTCCATCTCTACAGATAGCATGTATAGGAAATCTTGATGATGATGCATCTTTAGAACCTCAGCTTGATGAACTCATGAAACTAGATGAGGTGCAGTTCCTCGCTCACTGGAATCAAGATGTTGAGAAATGAAAATAGAAATCATGGCATGATCACCATCTAAAGAAAAAAATCTTCACCCCAGGTATGAAAGTTATACTCTATGACTCTAAGTTCATGTGCCACCCTAGTAAGCTCCACATTCATTGGGATGGACCATTCATAATTCATAGTATTTGATCTACTGGTGCATGCAGGCTGAAACAAATAGATGGTCAATTCCTCCCCAGACATTATAATGGGAGTCAATTTCAACTATTTTATGATTCTATTTAAATTTATGGTATTTTTTAAATAAGGCTTGAGGCCATTAGATTAGGATTTTTTGAGACACACGACTCATTTATTTTTAATTATTAGTTCGTTTAATGTTTTCATGGAGGACCATGAACCCTTTTAGTATGGGGTAAGATGTGAATATGAATATAAGACACATGGGTGCAGAAGTGATTAAAGTTGCATAAGTTATTTAATATAATAGATTCCCACCATTTTCATGACAACTAGTTTCCATTACTCTAGAAGAATAGGACAGTTGTCACCCATCTCCATGAAAGGCGCAGGAAGGAATGGACCATTAATGCAACAAGGGTAGTCATAACAAGCAAACGTGTGAGTGGAATGATGGGACAAGTTTGTTAGGAATTCTAAATGTTTAATGCAATATCTAAAGTATGGAGACCATTAGAATAAATGTATTTATGGTTAAAAATGATAAGGAAAGGAAATAAGTTAATGAGGTAGATTGGTTGAGGGACCTATAAATAACCATGTTAAATCCATTTTACATTATACCTTGCTAAAATCTTCAAGCGATAAATGAACTAGAGTAATACACAAACCAAAAAACTAGAGCTGAGGTCAAAATCGATATGAAAGTATACTAAATAGAGATGAAAACAATATTTCCAAGTTAAGGTAGATAAGTGCAAACTAAGTATAAAAATGGGTCGAGGCGATTGTTAGTAAAAATTATTGCAAGTTGCTAGATTCTGCCATTATTGAAGTGTAAATATTTAGAGCCAAGGCAAGTTAAACACCATCACGTATTCATTTGGGAATATGGGATGGCCGAGGGTTAAACTTTGATCACCTCGATGGGGAATGAGGCCAAAGAGAAAAGCAAAAAGACTTGAAAAATTGCCCACCATTCCTGAAGATAGAGAGGTAGGTGGAGAGTGGTTCCCTATAAGAGAGGAGCCTTTGTAAAACCTATGAGAGAGACCAAGGAAAGAGCAGTGTGTAAGATTTTAGAGTGAGAGTGTGGAAGAAGACAAAATGGTGAAAAAAGGAAAGTAGGCACAGGCCTCCTCATCACAAACCACTCCACCATCTTCCCCTCCAACTATTTACATTGAAGAGATGCAATACCTAGAGTCAATTTTTCAAACTGAGAATTGGGTTTCCAAGGTGGAAAATGCGAACATTTTTTATTAAAACCATCATCAGTTGGGGAATGGAGTATAATTATAAAATGATTATCAAGTCTAGACCACCAACACACAAAACTAGATAGTGTATGACCTGACTATTAAGAACTAGCTAGACAAAGTTGGCCTCTTCTAACTTTTCAAACTGTCATACTTTGGAAAGCCCACTGAGGTAGTTTAATTCCTCTTCTAACATGTTCATGAGGATTATATCCACTTTGCAAGGTGAAACATGAAGATCAACATGGAGAGGGTAAGTAAGGTCACAGGACTCTAATGCATCAGAGTCAATGTAGTGGATGACTTAGCAGACACAAAAGAAATCCAACAAACTACCACCATACTTATATATCTATAGAGTAAAAAATACTCTACGTTTCATTCTATTTTTTAGTTGCACGCTACAAAATTTTGTTCCCACATACTTTGGTCTGAAACAATGAAGTTTTGAAACAGAGCACGGGTGCTAATTTTTCTTTTGATTCATTTTTATCTAAGTGTCAAAGTCAAGCGAAAGCTGCCAAGTGTCATCCTTTGAGGCACCTTTAATATTTTATATGAGTTGGTCAGGATGTGCCACATATCTCATAGTGACTCAATAGAATGTTCCAAGTGTCAGAATCTACATTTCATATCGGCATCCGCATTTCAAATCTCTTTTCAGTGGAAGGCTTCAAAAAGCTAAGTATCAGGATCAGGTGGAAAGTGCCAAGTGGCAATCATGGAAGATCTCAATTTTGATTTTCTAAAAGCAATGGAAGATGCCACATATCCCAGTAGAAGAGAGTGGAAGCCACCACATGTCAAGATCTGAGTTATCTTCATTTTGCTTCATTGATATAGCAAAGACTGTGGTGGGTCTCAAGTTTTGTTTCTGAAGCAAGCAGAAGCTGCTAGGTGTCACTGTCCATGTAAATATGAAATGAGACCTGATTGTTTCTATGATATAAATAGAGTAAAGCAAAGACCGCCATGTGTCACTTTTTTCAAGTTTCTAAAAAGGTAGCTAAAAGAAGTAGAGACCACCATTCAACCCCAGTTAAGTAAAGTGGAGATTGCCACGTGTCCTTTGATGAAGCATGGGAGATTGCCACATGTCCCTGTGCCCCTTTTAAAGTTACTCAGGTAAGAAATGCTGTGGGTATTATTTTTGTTAAGTTGTTAAGGTTTCAAGGAAGTGGATTGTGACATGTGTCAAAGGTGGAACACTCATAAGCAAAGACACAAAAGGAGTATAAATTACATGGAAAGTGCCACGTGTCTTCAGTAAGTTCTACGGAACATGCCAAGTGTCATCCTATGGTGTCTCCTAAAGTAATAAGAAGGTTTTCAAGGAATTGGCTAAGTGTTATCTTCCATTTAAGAGAAGGGAGCATCCTGCGATCTATTTCAGCCAATGAACTGCTAGAAGACAAAGCATTTCAGAATCTAAGAAATATCTTCTGTTAGACACTTCTAGATCGGTTAGATTTCAGTTGGGCCGTTAGATTGGGAACAAGCAGATAGTCTAGAGTGAATCCAAGGTTATAAATAAGGGTGCAGAGATCAAAGAGATGAGGATGAGATACCAGAGAGAATTTTTTGAGAGAATTATTGTCAAGAGTTTAGACTTTCTAGAGCTGTGACTAGGAATATCATTTACCTTTGTTCTATTTTCTTAAGTTGGAAAGTTTATGTAACTATGCATGTTTCTGTGCCTCTTATGTGACTGGAGAATTAATAAGAAGATTGAATCCTGTGCCTTTGTTGATACTTTTTGTGTCATTGCAAAAGTAGTTTAGGCTATGTTTTCAAGAGTTTTAGACTTTCTATAGCTATGATTAAGAATGTCATTTGCCTTTGTTTCATTTTCTTGAGTTGGAAGGTTTATATAACTGTGCATGTTTTTGTGCCTCTTTGTGATTGGAGAATTAAAATAAGAAGATTGAACCCTGTGCCTTTGTTGATATTTTTTGTATCACTACAAAAGCAGTCTATGCTGTGAGCCTCTATTTCTATTGTTTCCATATTTTACATTGATCATGCACTTGTTTGCTCTTAAATGTAATTGAATCTTACATATAGTCTCACTGTGCTTAGGATTAAGGTCAAATTTAGATTTTCTTTCTTGCATTTGTGTTTCTATTAAAAGTTCTATCTCTTTTCCTATTATACACTTGATATAAAGAAGAGACTAGCTTCTTAAAAATCTAGAGGTTATTTCAAGTCACAAGTCCCACATCTTGAAACCTCCCATTGTTGGTGTTAGAATCAAGCACAAATTTTAAACATCAACAATTTTTGGCACGCCTGGTGGGACCAATCTTAAATTTTTTTTCAAGATTGTATTAAATAGAGAGCTATGAGGAGTCATAGCTGTGGACCAGTAACCAGATCAAAATCTACTATAAATCCAAGTATTCTTTTGCCACCTTTGGTAACTAGCCCAAGAAGAAGAGTCAACCAGTTTATACCAATACCAAGAGAAAATATGGGATGCCCTATACCTCCAAAAAATTATGCAAGTTGGAACACTGGTAGTCCATTTATTCTCCCAATACCACTAGCCACTTGGGACCTTATCCCAGTGAATGCCCTAAAAGCTCTACTCAAATTCAGTGGGCAAGACTTTAAAACACCTAAAGAACATCTACATGATGTATCAAATGTCTGTGCTATACATGTTATCACATAGCAAAATGTGGCCATAAGATTATTAGCAGCTTATGTTAAAGGGAAAGCTCTAGAATGGTACCAGTCCCTAACCCTAAATACCATCTCTACATGGGATCAATCAGAGATCTTTTCTTTGAAAGATTTGAAGAGAAGGGTGATAAGTCTTCTTTATTACAACAATTGATTACCATCCAAAGGGCACCACAAAAAGCCATGACTAACTTCAATTCCAGATTTCAAAAGACTTGGGAAAGAATCCTTGCTATAGCTAGACCATTACCAGGTATGGCCATAGTGTTTTATCTTAAGGCTTTAAATTTAGATATATCTTTTATGATTTAGTCACTTGGAAGACATTCTTTGCTAGAGGCTTATGACTATGTGGTCAGAGTTGAGAATAATTTAATAGATGCTAGAAAGTTACCCCTAAGGCCTCCCATGCCCATTTTCCTAGAGATCTCCTTGCCATTACCTAAATAATCTCCTAAATCTATAACCCCACCTGTGTCTATGTACACATATCCTCAACCACATACTAAAGAAAGTGTCCCCACTTAGTCGTCTGAGCTGGATGATATCAAGAATATCTTGAGGACATTTTCTAATGAGCTGATTAATATAAAAAGACAACAAAATACTTTCCCTAGGCCTCCATATCAAGGCTATCAAGGAAATTGATTTTCATCTTAGCCAAACCAATACTAGGGTCCTCCGAGGCAAAATAACCCTCAGCCAGCAAACCAATTAGTTGCAATACCCACACCCTCACAGACTATTCCTCCCAATTCAAATAGGGAGATTATTCTAGGGAAAAATAACTATGCAGATAACACTAATGCCTGGTGTTTTCCTTGTAATAATACTCATACACCTAGATATTGTCCCATGGGTAATCTACAACAAAAGGTGGTAGAGCAAAGAAGAATGGATGGTTAGTTTGCAAGTTCCAGTGATAATCAAGCCTACCAGTCTTCTAGTATGCAAAATTTACTCTTAATGGCTTAGATGCAAGGGATGTCTTTGCAACAAGAGGAAGAAATAGCCCTAAAACATGCTTTGTTCTCATGGGTTAAAGATGAAGAATCAATTTTTTAAAACGAAGCTTCCACTTCCAAGAAACCAGTGGTGTAATCTGATTATTACACTAGATCAAAGAGAAGGATGGTGGAACAACCTAAAGTTGTAAATAGTCAAGTCATGGAGAATCCTCCATTTCAAGGACAAAGAAACACAACTGTCAGACAAGAAATGTCTCAGCCGGTGTAGAAACAAGTGATTCCTACACAAATTCAAGAAAAAACAAGATATCTTTATTTTCAAAGAACTCAGACTCTGGGACCAATAAATGTGGTGGATCAATTGAAGAAGACTCCAACACAAGTATCAATATGGGATATATTGGCCATTCCTAAATAGAAGACACTAGTACAAGAAGCTCTACAAGGCCAAGCAGTGCCCAAAGGTACTGTTATCAAAGAAGGACCTACCAAAAAAGAAAAGCTCGAAGACACAGTTCATTTGCAGACGATACCCTAGTGAATAATGTAGTAGAGGTAACCAAATCCAAACCAGATCCCTTCTATTTAACTTTAATAGTTGGCAAGAAATTGTTGCATAATGCAATGATTGATTTAGGGGCTAGTACTATAATAATGCCCAAATAGATAGCTGATGCTTTAGAAATTAAGTATAAACCACTCACTAAAGGAGTCATGCAGCTAGATGGCAAAGCAGTACAAATAATAGGGAGGATTAAAAGACTCCAATTACAATTATATGCTTGTCCCAATATAATGTAAATCAAGATGTAGTAGTGATAGATATACCTCCTATTTTTGGCTTATGTTTATCAAGAGACTTTACAACCAAGATAAGAGGATATATGTCTCTTGATTGGTCTCACCTCATCTTAAGAACCAAATATGGTTCAAAGATGAAGATATTATCTGAGCCATTATATAAGGATCATATCACCAATGAACCAACTATAAAGTTAGAGGCAACTCATGTTATGATGAATAAAGAAGAAAGGGTTTTTGTTGAGGAGCTAGGTGAATGGACTGAACATAATCAAGAAGAAGAAAATGATCATTTATTAGCTATGATGCAAAGTTACCCATATGGAAATTATGATTCTATTGGTCTAGGCACTTACATTATACTTGATGAAAATCATAAAATCCTAAATTTTCTAAAGGAATAAAATTCAAAAGATACCTCTTCTATTGATCCTTGGGTCTCTCAACATGAATTCCATATTTTGAATGAGAAGTCACAAGCATATGCCTTAATCTCTGATGAAGAAGAAATAATTTCTGATTTTCTTCGTACTTTGCAAGATGATGTGGAGGAGTATGGACATTTCCTTGATCATGATTTGAATTATTTGTTTGAAATCATTGGGTCAGGTTATACTATTTTTTAGGGAATCTGTAAGCCAATTGCAGATGAACAAAATAGCATTGAGACTCAATTACATGTGCAAAATTATTGCAAACTTTCAGAATTATCCTTTCAAGAGGTTGGTAATTTTGAAGTTATTAAAGAGGATGATCATGCAATAGAACTTGAGTTTAAGGCATAAGTATATGAGTCAATAAATGATCTATATCAAAGATCTTCTGTTGATGTGAAAATAATCATTAATTTCTTGATAAGACATGCTAGTATCATGAACCGGCATTTGACAAGCTTCCAAGGACAAGAAGAGCTTATGTATGTTGGAAACATGTTTGATTTAGACTCACTCGAGTGCAGGCAAATCAATGTGGCATACATAGAGAGCAAGTCACCAGAGCTATATCCAATTTAACCACTTGTCTAGCAATATAAGCTGGCTTGTCATGAAAGAGACTTTAGAAATTCTTCTTTTCATCCAGGAGGGAGATAAAGATACTTGGTTAATGTATTATAGTTAGGTAGTTTCCCCTTTCTGTTGCTTTGTTTTCTCATTTTTGTTTTCCCACTTTTATTTTAAATAAGTGTTCTTTGAACACGTAGTCGACAGTTCAAATTTTTCAAATTTTTCAAAATTCTCCATACATTGAATGTCTCCCAAATCTTTAGAAATCCCCAAGGTACCTTGCACTGCCACTTGCATAATGTGTCTACTTGGCTGTCCCATAAAGATTGAATAATATTTGCTAACGGTTATCTGAGTTTAATGCCATTTTGAGACTTGATAGGTCAATAAATACCTCTTAGCAAGAGTTAAAGCTTACAAGTTCTCAAACATTCCTGCATCTGTGATAAAATATCCCGCTACTTGCATTTTTTAGTGCTTAGTAAAATTGCTTCAGTGAAAGTTTTTCTATTTTACAAAAGCTCATACCAGTTATCATAGAAAAGATGCAGAAGATGGAAGGGGCACAATCTTCACAACAAGGAGCTGGAATGTATGAATACCTTGATAAGTTTCTTGCAAGTAAGTCATATGCTTTAGCTCCTGTACAACCATTGAAGACCTATCCACGAACCAAGATTCCCGAAGTTGGTCAAGAAAGTGATCCAGTGAAAATAAAAGATTATGCAGATGGCGTCATGGACCCAATTTCAGAGAGCTAGTAGCAAAACTCTTAGAGAAGGGGCCCATCAAAGGTGTCTATGAGGGCTAGAGTAGGGCAATATGAAACATTTGCCATGAGGATATGGAATTCACAACTGGCATAATTCATTGTCCCAGCTATGCATCCATGCCCTGACTTGGTTGAATTATGTGTAGACTTGTTCCATGTACCCTCATGCACCATTCAATGATGTCCATTCACGGTGCAAATCACACCGCAGGCTATCAGGGATATGTTAGCCCTATATCATGATAGTACAGCTACGTTTCCCACTATTGCTAAAATGAAAATAACATGGGAAAACATCAATACTCAGTCAAGGTTCTTGAGCAAATTACAAATGGGTGATGATGACACTACAGTGCCTACACTCCCTATAAAGAGAGCCCAATTCGCACAAGCTAGCCAAGACGCATTGTCTATGATGGCTTTCATCTTTGGCATGAAAGATGATATGGCAATTTATGCAAAATAAATGGCTATCCTCTTCAGGCTGAAGACCATTGACAAAAATTAGGAGTATAGGCTTGACTTTTTTGAACAAATTGCTTTCTCAATGGTGGAACAACTAGAGCATTTCAAATAAAAAGGAGTGTTTAGGTACTCTTCTTATTTGTTTCACCTCATGCTGTTTCAAAATTATGACCTCTTTGCCCAACATATGTATCTTGATATGTATGACCCAAGTTTTGATCTCCAAAGGACCATTCTTGTGTCTGCATGGACACATATTTTGTCAAAGATTAGTGACCCATATGAATTCTGGGAATTATTTGTTACCCCTAATTTTTGTCACCTTAGCCCCGAACCAGTTATGAATAGATTATTTCCAAGCGTTTCAAACCTTCTTTCCAGTTGCCCAACTCCTTATGATTTCTATTTTGGATCCCACCATATAATTATAAGAGTCCATGGTTTTTTTGGAGAACCAATACTGCTACCTAAGATTTTGACTCTTAGTTTAACATTCCTAGAGGTCACCAGGCAGGTATCCACAATCGACAATGAATATGGCTCTGGGAAGAGGAAAATAAAAATGTATGACCTCCCATGGATGACAACCAGTATGGTTTTGGAAACCAGAGACACTAAAGTTGTGTTGCTCAAAAAGCTAGCCTTTTTGGGTTTCCTTCTAATAGAAGACAAATTGGTTTATGATCCAAATGGTTTCATAGATTCTTGGATAAGGACTAACAGAGTTGCAACTAGAATTGCACATAAGGACCGTCCTTTTTTGGAAACTAGGAAAAATCCTAGAGAAGATGCTCTTGGATTTTATGTTGAGTTAACAGACTTGCCCCTTCCACAAAACAGACCCTGGGAAACATTCTATGTTAAGCAGAGGGATTATGATCCTAAAGTCAAAATGACTTCTGGCTTAAGAAGGACATTAAATAATAAGGATTGGGATGCTGAGAAAATAGAACTATGGGATGAGTGTCATCTCTCCCTTGTATCTAGCCTAGAGACAAGTAATTTGCTGGCACTGGGTGTAAAGTAGGAAGCTAGGGCCAGGTCAAGCCAAGAGTCACAAGCCTCAGAGCAAACTACAGATATAGTAACTATATCAGTTTGGCCCCAATCTCTCAGTGCCATGGAAAAGCAAAAGAGTGTGGTGCCTTCACTACCACAAGCTTCCCCATCAACATCAGTTATAGATATTCCTAGTTCTCCATAAGCATCATTGAAAGGAAAAGAAATGCAGCTAGAAGAAGAGACACCCAAGAAGTGAAAGAGGGTGCAGTTTCAGTTTGATTCAGAAGAGGAGATAGACACCCCACAGCACCTTGGTACTATAATTGGTCTCAGGTAAGTATTATTCTTCCTTCTCCTTCTTAGTCTATTTCTTCTCCTATTGGCATGATGATTTCATCTAGCCAGATGACATCCCCTTCCACTTTTGCCATTCCCATTACTCATTTTTCCCCATTTGTGCCACCTCAAGCTTTAACATTACCTCATTTCTCCCCCTCTATTCCCAAGAAACTTCCCCCTCAAATTGCCCATAGCCAATAATTGGCTATTCAATATGGTTTACCACAGGGACATCCTTTTGCAGGTGGGCACATTGCCTCTCCTTCTACCTTCCAGACCCAAGTGGATACTACTAGGAAGGAAAGGGAAGCCCAAAGAGAGAAAAAGAAGATCAAGGAAAATAAAGCATTGGCTACTCCTCATCTACAGTCACAATTTGACCCCATTCAGTAGCAATTGACGGTGACTCATTTGTCACCAAATGTAATCAAGCCAACTGAGCAGATGTAGTCAGAGGACTATACAATGAATGTAGTGGCCATTGATATTTCCCTCTTCAGGCCACAAGACAAAATTGAGCTGCTGACCGAATCCACTTCTACAGTTACTAAAGACTACTTGAAGACATCAAGGAGGCTATAGAAGATGGAGGGCGATTTAGCCAAGGAGAAGGCAAACTATAATAGTTTGACCACAAAGATTAATAGAAAAGATAATGAAATAGAGAATCTAAATAAATAGTTTCAAGATACTATTTCTCTTTAGACTCACTGGGCAGTCCAGGCCTAAAATGATTCCTCAAAGGTAGGGCTCACACAGGTAAAGGATGTGGTGATGACCCTAAGGCACGAAAAATTAATGTTGAAAGGAAAATGTGAGGAACACCTATTGCAAGTTACCCAATTGCAACAAAAACTATTGGCCAAACAAAATAATACTATGGCTATACAAGCCCAATTTCAAGCAGAGCAACAGAGAGTAGCACAATTGACATTAGAGCTGGCCAATAGGCCAAGGAATGTTGGAGTGTTAAGTCTGGTGAAGGAGCTATATGAATCCATGTGGAAGAGAATCTCTTCGAAGATTATTCAGCTCAGGCTTCTCTCACCTTCCTGCTAAATGCACAAAAATTGTGCGTAAAGGTGGAGAGTTCAGTTGTAAACACTCTGGCTACAGTCTCTGGGAGAGTAATGGACTCAAAAATGTTGCTGTAAAAGCTTTATGATGCAATAGATGCAACATTTTTAGCAGTAGGAATTGAGAATAGAATGGTCACTGCTAAGTGAGTAAATGAAGCTCTCAGTTGTAATTCCATAGCTATCAGTTGTAGAGAGCTTCTAGATGTCATGAAGGAAGGAATCAATGAAATGAAACATGTTGAAGATCTAGTGCAATTAGGTCTTCCTTCTCTATTTCCTAATGACAACACCATGCTGATGGTAGATGAAATTGAACCTTTGCTATTGGCCAAATAGAATGATCAGATAGTTTTCTAGGATTTAAGGGATGATTTATCAGTCCCTGAAGTAGAAGCTGTCTTGGTTCCTATTTCCTAGCTCGAATTCAAATTGAAGGCTACGGTTCAAATTTTGCAAAATTTTTCACACAAGGATATTATTAACCTTGATTTAGCTTTCAATGAATTGTAGAATAAGCAAGGGTTATCTGATGATGAGTGGTATTCCTACCAAACAACATTGCTGAAGCTGTAATTTTGAAATTTTGATCATGTGGGAGTTGTGGTTTCTTTTTGAGTAGGCTCAAAAGTCCTTGGGGTTGCCAATAACTGTAGAGTAAAAAATACTCTATGTTTTATTCTATTTTTTAGTTGTGTGTTGAAAAATTTTGTTCCCACATACTTTAGTCCGAAACAATGAAGTTTTGAAATAGAGCATGGGTGCTAATTTTTATTTTGATTCATTTTTGTCTAAGTGTTGAAGTCAAGCGAAAGCTGCCAAGTGTCATCATCTAAGGCACCTTTCATATTTTCTATGAGTTAGTCAAGACGTGCCACGTATCTCATAGTGACTCAGTGGAATGTGCCAAGTGTCAACATCCACGTTTCATATCAGCATCCACATTTTAAATCTCTTTTCAGCAGAAGGCTTAAAAAAGCTAAGTATCAGGATCAGGTGGAAAGCGCTAAGTGGCAATCATGGAAGGTCTAAATTTTGATTTTCTAAAAGCAATAAAAGATGCCACGTATCCCAGTAGAAGAGAGTAGAAGCCACCACGTGTTGAGAATTGAGTTATCTTCATTTTGCTTCATCGATATAGCAAAGACTGTGGTGGGTCTCAAGTTTTGTTTTTGAAGCAAGCAGAAGCTGCCAGGTGTTGCTGTCTGTGTAAATATGAAATGAGACTAGATTGAATCTATGATATAAATAGAGTAAAGTAGAGACCACCATGTGTCACTTTATGTAGGTTTCTAAAAAGGTAGATAAAAGAAGCAAAGACCACCATGTAACCGTAGTTAAGTAAAGTAGAGATTGCCATGTGTCCTTTGATGAAGCAGCAGAGATTGCCACCTGTCCCTATGCCCCTTTTAAAGTTACTCAAGTAAGAAATGCTATGGGTCTTATTTATATTAATTTGTTAAGGTTTTGAGGAAGTGAATTGTGACAGGTGTCAAAGGCGGAACACTCATAAGCAAAGACACAAAAAGAGTATAAATTACATGGAAAGTGTCGCGTGTCTTTAGTAGGTGTTGTAGAACATGCCAAGTGTCATCCTTCGATGTCTCCTAAAGTAATAAGAAGGTTTTACAGGAATTGGCTAAGAGTTATCTTCCATTTAAGAGAAGGGATCATCCTGTGATCTATTTCAGCCAATGAACTGCCAGAAGACAAAGCGTTTCAGATCTAAGAAATATCTTCTGTTAGACACTTCTAGTTCGGTTAGATTTTAGTTGGGCTATTAGATTGGGAACAAGTAGACAATCCAGAGTGAATCAAAGGATATAAATAAGGGTGCAGAGATCAAAGAGATGAGGATGAGATACCAGAGATAATTTTTTGAGAGAATTATTGTCAAGAGTTTAGACTTTCTAGAGCTGTGACTAGGAATATCATTTGCCTTTGTTCTATTTTCTTAAGTTGGAAAGTTTATGTAACTGTGCATGTTTCTGTGCCTCTTATGTGACTGGAGAATTAATAAGAATATTGAATCTTGTGCCTTTGTTGATACTTTTTGTGTCATTACAAAAGTAGACTACGCTGTGTTTTCAAGAGTTTTAGACTTTCTAGAGCTGTGATTAGGAATGTCATTTGCCTTTGTTACATTTTCTTGAGTTGGAAGGTTTATATAACTGTGCGTGTTTCTATGCCTCTTATGTGACTGGAGAATTCAAATAAGAAGATTGAACCTTGTGCCTTTGTTGATATTTTCTATATCACTACAAAAGCAGTCTATGTGTGAGCCTCTATTTCTATTGTTTCCATCTTTTACATTGATCATGCAATTGTTTTCTCTTAAATGTAATTGAATCTTACATATAGTCTCACTGTGTTCAGGATTAAGGTCAAATTACATTCAGGTGCATTGCCATAGTTAGATTTCCTTTCTTGCATTTGTGTTTTTATTAAAATTCCTATCTCTTTTCCCAGTATACACTTGATATAAAGAAGAGACCAACTTCTTAAAAATTTGGAGGTTTTTTCAAGTCGCAAGTCCCACATCTTGAAACTTCTCATTTTTGGTTTTAGAATCAAGCACAAATTTTAAACATCAACAGTATCAAAAGCAGGGACATGCAATGCATATCACAAACTTGTAGGATCCTATTTAAGAGTAGTGTCATAGATCATTTCCACAAAGATCAGAGGGACTGATAGATGGAAGGAGGTAGATATGGCCCACCTACGCATAGAAAACCAAGTAGTATAGGGAGTACAATAAAATTGGGCATTGTAATTTACCCAAAGGATAATCAAAGATACAGAGAAGGTGCATACAACACCTAAGTTCTAGTTTCTTTGGGGTGAAATTTCGTTGTTGATGGTGTTTGATGAAATTGGCATTCTCGATTATAGTTCACAATCCTTGAAGTGGGCATATCCTCCCACTAATAAATCCCCTATCAAGCATTACAAAGCCATCACCTACCCTCACCACATAACTCCAACATATAAGTTGAAGATGAGACATTGGTTTGATGGAATGAAGGCAACCTTATGAGATGAATGGCTAATTTTCCAAGGATCTACCCTCTAAAATAAAGGATCAAGTAGAATTCATTATGAAGTAGCATTTCTCCTTAAAATTGATCTGCATGATTCCTTCAGGGGAACTCCTCACATGGCTCAAATTTCCCTATACTTTATCTATGCACTACTTTGTCGATTCTATTAACAAAATTCATGATGCATAACTGATTAACTTACAAGTAGAATGGATTGATGCATAGCACCATACTCTCTGAAAGATGTTTATTTACCCTAGTAAGAAGGCCTATAAAGAAAGAAGATAAATGAGCATGACCAACATTACAATGAAGAACATCCTAGTTGGGGAATAGGTACATAAATTGTTCTATATGTTATGCCCCAACTAGCATCCTCAATATGGGGAACCAAGGGAAAGGATCCCCTAGATTCCATTACAAAAGAGAACATATGAGATGAGCATGGACATAAGTGGGAAGAAAGGCCCCCAAAGGTGGCAGAGGATAGTGGAGGTACAACCCTCTAGATCAACACCTCATCCCCCACAACCTCCACTTCACTGTTCACCTTCACCTCTTTCTTTGTCTCCATCTTCTCACAGTTCACCTTTGTCAACCTCAATTTCTCCATCTCAATCTTCTCAACCAACTCCACCTTCTCTTCCACCCTAACCACCTTATCCTCCCCTTCTCTGAGGTCTACCACTAGGTCAATGCCACACCCTCCTCCAAAATAAGTGCCCCAAAAGGAGCCCCCAGAGAAGATAAATATAGACTCTGATCTAGAGAAGACTTTGTGTTTGGGGTAGGAGGTCCCAGCTGGTGATCAGGTTCATCATGTAGAATTAGAAACAGATGGGATGGCTATTGGGAGCCAACTTGTTAGAGACCTAGAAAAGGGGAATGGACCAGTTGTAGGGAAACCTAAATAGAAAGAGATTTCTAATCTATGTGAATGATATTAGTTCAGTGTAGAGGACTAGAAACTCTAACTTTAGAACCATTTCCACCTTGATGACGCTACCCATAAAACCAAGAAGCAATTATCATTCTTACTGCAAATGTATAATGATGAACCCTAATTTGGCATACCCTTGGATTGAATTGATTCTAGCCCAAATGTCCCAGGTCTTCTAAACCTAATGAAGTTTGATCCATAGTGGCTCACCCCATTAATAACCAACACTATATTTTTGAAATTTGCCATGAAAGTGATGCACCATAATATTTTATCAAAGTCAAATGTGCGCATGGCTAAAATAAAATATATTAGGGTCGTATAAATGTATAATAAATTATATGCTAAAAATTAGGTGCTAGCCAATAAAGTAGCCTCCTTGAAGCAACAACTTCAAGAGACCACTGAGCCAAAGGTAAGGGTATTAACCCTTTGTAATTTTTTTTTGAAAGAAGAGCCAACACTAGCAAATGGCATAGCTCTGAATGGGGATGCCTTGGGAAATTTGGAGACATTGGTTGAGATATTGGAGACATTGGTTGAGATCTTTTTGGAATCCTTCCAAATCAACATATAGACATCTTGAGAAGATACTCAAAGACTTTTTTAAAGCTAATTTTAAAGGAAATAAAGGATTCTTGATGCAGGGGCATCATTAATAGTTCACGTTTTGGGATGATTAAGGTGATAGGAGTTATTTAGAGTGCGATTTTCATGGTTATAAGTCCTACAAGTTTTTAGATTTTGAAATGGAATTTTCTTGCTAATTTTACTAATTTGAATTTTTTTGAAATTCTTTTCAAGAGTTGGTGTCCTTAATAATGTTTGAAGAAGCTTAATAAGATATAATGTTTTTGAGTAGGTTCTCAAATGGGAAATATCACCTCTTAATATACATGAATCACATAGTGAGTTAATTTGATAGGTATTTTAGGAGTTAGGGTAGTTGAGTCTCTCAACATTATTGAGAGGGAATCCAAGAACCATTGGAATTAGTTATAGGTTCTATATAATTGTAAATGTTAATGTTTTGAGAGAGTTTTTTGGGTAGAGGAATATGAGGAGGTATACATGTAAATGGAAGAGAATCAAGATAACACCTCCATTTTTGATATTGAAATGTGCAGATCTTGTTAATCCTTATGTTTCCTATGTAATGAATACAAAATATTATGTATATGTGATGAAAAAGGAAAGATAATATAGAATGTTGTTTTGATTGAAAATGTGAAGTAAAATATGATGGATTAGAAGTGGAATGTATGCTAATTACAATCAAGTTAAAGAGAGTTTTTCTTAGTTTTGATAACCAACTAAATATACCATGTGTTCTATTTTATAGGTCTAAGAACATTTGAATATGCTCATTAATGTAAGGAAAATTTTATTGAAGGGTGTTTCACACACACACACACACACACACACACACACACACACACACACACACACACACACACACACACACACACACACACACACACACACACACACACACACACACACACACACACACACACACACACACACACACATGCATGCGTGCGCGCGCGCACACACACACACACACACACACACACACACACACACACCCACACACACATGCATGAATGCATGCATGCGCGCACACGCACATGCGCGCGCGCACACACACACACACACACACACACACACACACACACACACACACACACACCTTTTAGGATAAAATATCCAAGAAATAAAGAAGAAGAAGTTATAATGTTTGAAAAAGGAAAAGTTACTGACCCTGATTCTAGTGTGTTAGCCTAAGGATGACTGTGTTTGGTTGAATATGGAGACAAGAATGTATAAAGAGTATAATATCAATGATCACTTCAATAATGGTAGGTTTATTACAATTTTTATAAAAAAATTATTTATGCTTTTGTTTATTTGATTTCAAAGTCTTTGGTGAATAAACAATACCGAGCTATAGATTGACTGTGAATATGCATATACAATCAAACATAAAGTATTGTGAAAGTGAGTAATAGTGGCATCAAGAGAGTAAATAATGCTTCAATATATTGTATGGAGTTATTTTGAACCTTAACTGACCATTACTAGATCTTGAAAGACATTTTAAAGCTTGAAACATTAAATTATCCCTTTAGGTTCATTTAGATAGTGCAAAACCTGAACTAGGGTTTAGACATTAAAAATGTCATTAGGAGTTATTCCTCTATTGATTTTTTTTTAAAAATTTGGTAATTATATGTGGGTTAACATTAAATAAGATATTTTCAAGATTTTAGACCTTTAAGGACCTTTTATGTATAGATTAAAAAGACTGTGTGTAACAGGGCAAAAGAGACCTAATTAGGTCTAGAAAGGGTTAAAAAAGGTATCTCAGAGTAGAGTTGAGTCAATAAATTTTTTTAAAATAAGGGAAAAGATAGATGGTACTTATAAATCATATTATATTTTCAATACCAATCCGTACTTGTTCATACAAGTGAAAATTGTCAAAAAAAGGCTACAAGGAGGCTTAGATAAAGAAAAAAGTAGTGAATGTTGATAGAGTTGTACTAAGAAGTTAAGTGAATTAGTTTTGGAGGTTCAAAGAGGAATTGGATGAATATGAAAATAAATATAAAAAAAACTAACAAAATAATGAAACCTTGAAAGATGTATTGAACTATTATGCTTGTGAGTCCTTGTCAAAGAATAAGCATATTGAAATAAGACAAGTTTGAGAGTTGAGAAGAAGGTGATAAGTGGAGATTATGTTGATGGATTGGATAGTTAAGAGAACTTTAAATATGTTAGTGAATGAATAAGAGTTAAGGGATTTCAAAAAGGAGATAGAGTTTGGATGTTCAAGAGTGGGTATAATAGTTTAGTACACATAGAGAACAAAGTGTTATAATACAAAGAATAAAGATCAAGCAAGAGTTTCAAAGATTAGAGAGATTAATGAAATCAAATCAGAGCTAGGGTTGGTAGAGGTGGGGTGTATAAGTTCATGTTTGCAGTCATAATAGTGGGAGATGGTGTAACCTCTGCATCATTTTGGTATCAAAGTGGGTAAGTTATTTGGTGAAGTTATGTTTTGTGTTTTTAAATGTGTTGGTTAAGTTTTCATGAATATTCTATTAAGTACACATTGAAGGTTTCTTAGAGATGTTATTATGATTTGTTAATAAGATTTAAAGAATGGATATAAAGGCAAAAAGGTGAATAATTGTGTGGTTAAATCCCTTAATCCAAAGAGGCTTAGAAATAGAGAGAGGAGAGTTAGTGAAAGCTCAAAAGGAGAAAGCTGAAGAAGAGATAAATAAAGAGAGAGAGACCCAGTTGAGGTCATAGAAGGCAAGTAGGTAAGATTGTCAACAAGAAGAGATATGCCAGTGAGACCTAGAGAGAGAAAAGATAGATTGAAAGGAAATAATAGGGAAAAGCGAGATGCAGGGCTTGAACAAGGATCACCATAAGGAAATGTATAAAGAGGAAGTTGTGAAGAGAGATATTTCTAAGTTAAAGGCATACTTAATAGGTTTAGAACAAATCTTACAAGAATTTAGACCAAAGTGTTTAGTTAGAATTAGAAATCCAGTTAAATGGCATATCAAAGAGATGATGAGGAAGAATAAAAGACAAGAAAAAATGTGAAAAGTAAGAAGACAACTAAGAATATTGACTAGGTAGCCTAAGAAGATAGAGGAAGGGGAAAACAAGCCTCATGATTTGTAATCTAATGATGTTTTAGCATGTGCCTATAAAGGTGTAAGAGTTAATGAGGGAGATGAATTAGTTGGGCCAATACATAGGCTCAAGGAAAAAGGAGAATAACTTGATCAAGTAGTGTTCAAGAGGAACATAGATTAGTGGTACGAAGTAATGGAGGCTAAGGACAAGTGCTAAGAGGAAGAAGGTGTACTAAAAATTGACAAAGAAGAGAGGGCAGAGATTGCAATAGTTGAACAAAATTCTCAAGTGTTGACTATAGGTAACAAAGAGTTTCTACATCCATACAAGCATGGTGAGGTGAGTAATACAATAGGTAAACCTCAATAAATGGATGTTACAGTTGGACAAAAGTTTGATTTGGCTTGTGAAATTAATTTTTTTGTCAAAAGATCACTTTGACAAGTTGATTATAGGGTTGACTAATTAGTTATCATTAATAAACAATGTTGAGTTTTTATAAGAATTTGTTGGTAAGGTTAGCATGTTGAAATAACTTGATTTGGAGTACTCAATGCCTAACATAAATTTGACAAGTGGGTAGAATAATGTGATCAGCCAAGTACAAGGAGGTAAGCTACAAATACAAACTTCCAAGGTTGAGAATGTTGAAGTCAATGATATCAAGGTTGAAGAACATGTTATAAATTAAGAATCAATAGAAGGTGAAGAGAGAAACAAGTTGGTAGTTGATGCAATGTTCAAGAATAATCCATTAAGATTATATAATGATGATGGGCAATATGAACCATATGCAAGCTAGGAAGAGAGATGGAGAATGCCTTAAAGGCATGTAAGAAACATGATTTTTATAATGATTTGTTGTTAGTTTTAAGCATAGCTTGGATGAATTTAGCAAGAGGGAAGAATACTTATACAAGTGTGGAGCTAAAGATCATTTCCATCTATATGAGAGATTATTTGTAGTAGATGGCAACAAGATAAATTATTCAAGATCAGTAATGAAGCATGAGCATGAGCTCATGACAAATTTTTTGAGGATGGTAGTATGATGTAGGGGCATTATTAGTAGTTAAAATTTTGGGTTGATTAAGGTGATATGAGTCATTTAGAGTGTGATTTTCATGGTTAGAAGTCATATAATTTTTTAGGTTTTAAAATTGGCATTTTCCTACCAATTATTCTAATTTGAATTTTTGAAATTCTTGTCAAGAATTAGTGTCGTTAATCATGTTTGAAGAAGATTAATAAGGAACAGTATTTTTGAGTAGGTTATCAAAGGGGAAATATCACCTCTTAATATACATGAATAACATAGTGAGTCATTTTGATAGGTATGTTAGGAGTTAGGGTAGTTGAGTCTTTCAACATTCTTGAGAGGAAAGCTAAGAACCATTGGAGGAAGTTATAGGTTTTATATACTTGTAAATGTTGATGTCTTGAGAGAGTTTTTTGGGGAGAGGAATACAAGGATTTAAATATGTAAATGGAAAAGAATCAAGATAACACCTCCATTTTTGATATTGAAATGTGCAAACCCTATCAATTCGTATGTATCTTGTGTAATGAATACAAAAGACTGTGTATATGTGATGAAAAACAAAAGAGACTATACAATGTTATTTTTATTGAAAATTTGAAGTAAAATATAATAGATTAGAAGTGGAATGTATTCTAATTCCAATCAAGTTAAAGAGAAATTTTCTCAGTTTTGATAACCAAATGAATATACCTTGTATTATATTTTATATGTATAATAACATCTAAATATGTTCATTAATGTAAGTAAAAATTTATAGAAGGGTGTTTGATACACACACACACACACACACACACACACACACACACACACACACACACACACACACACACACACACACACACACACACACACACACACACACACACACACACACACACACACACACACACACACACACACACACACACACACACACACACACACACACATGCACGCACACATGAACACGCACATGCGCATGTGTGTGCATGCACACACACACATATTGACCCTATATTAGAATAAAAAAGAAGAAGTTATAACATTTTAAAAAGGAAAATTTGCTAAACTTAATTCTTGTGTGTTAGCCATAAGGATGACTATGTTTGATTAAATATAGAGACAAGAATGTATAAAGAGTCTAAGATTGATGCTCATTTAAATTATATTAACTTTATTATAATTTTTATAAAATTTTTATTTATGCATTTGTTTGTTTTCTTTCAAAGTCTTTGGCGAAGAAACAATATTGAGCTATAGATTGACTATGAATATACACACACAGTCAAACACATAGTATTGTGAAATTGAGTAATAATGGCATCAAGAGGGGTAAATAATGCTTAAAAAAGTTGTATGGAGTTATTTTTAATGTTAATAAACTATTGTAGTATATTTAAGACATTTTCAAGCTTAAAACATTGAATTATCCCTTCTCGGGTTCACACAGACAATGCAAACTCTGAACTAGTGTTTAAACATTAAAAATGTCATTAGGAGTGATTACACCATTTAAAATTTGTGAAATTTAATGATTATATGGGGGTTAACATGACCTAATATATTTTTAATATTTTAGACCTGTAAGTACCTTCTATGTAAATATTGAAAAGACTGTGTGTGCAATAGGGTAGAGGAGTCCTAATTAGGTCTAGACAAGGGTTTGAAAAGGTATCTCATAGTAGAGTTGAGTCAATAAATATATTGTAAATAAGGTAAAAGATATATGGTGCTAAAAAATAACATTATATTTTCAAGACCAATCCGTACTTGTCTGTACAAGTGAAAATTATAAAAAAAAGGCTACAAGGAGGCTTACATAAATAATAAAGGAATACATGTTGATAGAGTTGTATAAGAGGTTAAGTGAAGTAGTTTGGGAGGTTCAAAGAGGATTTGGATGATTATGAAAATGAATATAGAAAACCCTAAAAAAATAATGAAACCATGAAAGATATATTAAACTTTTATGCATGTGAGTCCTTATCAAAGAATAAACATATTGAAACAAGACAAGTGTGAGAGTTGATAAGAAGGTGACAAGTGGAGATTGTGTTGATGGATTGGATAGTTAAGAGAAGTTAAAATATGTTTATGAATGACTAAGAGTGAAGGGATTTAAATAAGGAGATAGAGTTTGGATGTTCAAGAGTGGTTATGAGAGTCTAGTACATATAGAGTATAAAGTGTTATAATACAAAGAACATAGATCAAGCAAGAGTTTTTAAGATAAGAGAGAATAAGGAAATTAAATCAGAGCTAGGGTTGGCAGAGCTAGGGTGTATAAGTTCATGTTTGCATTCATAAAAATGAGATATGGTGTAAACTCTGCATCAATTTCATAGAGTTACATGGGATATTTACTTCCAAACCAAAGAAGTTGGAGGATTAGGTTTCATTGGAATGATAAATAGGGACTTGTTGGTATGTCAAATGGATTATTAGAGAAATTATAATGTAGGAGTCTTGGAAAATTATCCTCAGACATTAAATTTCATTTGGATGACCCTATGGAAAAAAATTTTAGTGAAATTTGGGGTTCCATAATTTTCTCACTACCCCAATTCCTGTCAAAGTTACTAGTAATATTATGGTAGCATATGGAATGCCTGGAAAATCATTAAACCATGGTTGATTTAGAAAGGGAATGTTTTTTAGTTTGATCTCTTTATTAACTCTCATTTCATTTGGTGGTCCTTGATGATTACAATCAATGAGAAACCCTTGGAAAATTCCCTAGACTCAAAGCCCTTTTGATTTTTCATAAAGGTATTCAAATCCTAGGGGATATTATTGACAAACACTCTATATCTTGACTTAATGGGCCTGAATTAAAACTCAATTTCAAGTTAAACACTCAATATTTTGGTTTTATCATTGAGATCTAAATGGATGTTTTAGATTATGAAATGCATAAGATTGGTGTTAGAAGGTCTCTCAAATTTTGGAAAGACTAGAATTGGGTTTTCTCAACCCCAATTCTTTGGTATCAACCATAACATGGTTATAAATGGCTCTCTATGAACAATGATCCTTGGGATATGCTTAATATATGTTGAAATACTAGTAGTTCCTCCTCTTTATAGAATAGGATGATCCAAACCATTTGGTCAACTGTGGTAGAACCCATAAAATCTATTTTTCCTAGTGCCTTGATTAACAAGGCCTTGAATTAGTTGCATGGGGATTCCCTTTCCTATATTACCTATGTATGGTTCTTATGAGTCTATAAAACACATTTTTAGTTCTTTGTTAGAGTTTAAGATGCCTGGAAATGGATTTATTCCCTTTTTAGCCTTTCAGGTTAGAACCTTTATCTTGGAACATTATCCTCTTAAGGGATTATTCCCTTTTACCTATGATATATAAGAAATTATGGTACATAGTATTTAAATTGTTATTACTCTCTAGAAAGATAAGAATGCAATTATATTAAATAAATATTTCTTAGACAAATTTTTCCATTGATAATTGAATATTTGTCTTGTCTAATGTAATGCTACAAATTCAAGTACAAGTTGAAAAAATTGGTCTAAAAGTTAAGCATATTTTTAATCTTATTGGCCATTGGGGTAATGCCCTTTCTATAGTTAGTAGAGTTCCCTTAGAGGTTCCTTATCATAATTTCTAAAATAGAGAGCAAGGGCGATGTGAGCATGGATGCATGCATCAAAAGTCACAAAGGTGACATATTTTTCCCACCCATCCACATCCTCCCCATCAAATTTTGTTTTTATATGGGGCATGGAAGGAGGCCCTAGACTAAAATTGATAGGGAATCCCATTCAAGATAAATACAATGGGTCCTAGACAGAACTTGAAACCTCCAAATAACACTGACAATGATCAATCCTTATAATTTCAAAAAAAGCTATATATATATACAAAACTCAAGTACATGTATAAATTTTAAAATATTTATGGCCCTGTTATAAATCATCAAAATGATATAAAAATAATGTTGAAAATAGTTTTGCATAGTCAAATATACATATATTTATTAGTATATGTTATACAATTATCACTAGATAAAAACATGTTTGAGAAACATGTAGTGTAAACATCTTGTCTCAATAATGCATACACTTGTAGTACATGAACATAACAAATAAAACTCCACAATAACCATAAGACAAAATAAGATAATATAAATTGATGAATTATACCAAAAGAAAATGTGTAGTGGATAAAATTCTAGTATTATATACATTTAGTGACCCATCAATCAATTATGTGATGATTAGGCCTTTAACTAGTATAATCAATGTCATAATATTCATAGTCACCCAAAGAAGAGCAAGTTTCATCATTATTAGTACCTTGGATAGGTGGATAGATGTATAATTTATATTTTCTAGCAAAATCCTTCATCCAAGATATGTCAGAGGAAAATTATCTTGATGGGATATTATGAATCCTTTATATAATTCACCTATAGGTTGAGCTGTTTGGATTCTTACTATGTTGGATTTGATGATTCCAAACATTGAAGAGTTCAAAATGAATTATGAAAGGAATATTCATTCTAAATATATATATATATATATATATATTTTATTTTTAATCAAGGTGTATATTTACATAAGGATTATCATATGCCTTTTCAAGCATGATTTTTTCTAGGAATGGTTTGATGTATGGTGGAATAATATCCTAATTATTCTATAAATCATTGAGCTATTTGGATTCTTACTATGTTGGATTTGATAATTCCAAACACTGAAGAGTTCAAAATGAATTTTGAAAGGAATCTTCATTCTAATGAATATATTTTTTATTTTCAGTCATGGTGTATATTGACATAAGGATTATCATATGCTTTTTCAGGCATGAATTTTTCTAGGAATGGTATGATATAAGGTGGAATAGCATCCTAATTATTCTATTAATCATATAGTATTGAATTCGCATGAGGCCATTCTTAATAAAATTGGGTTATAAATTGAGAACTATGCCTTTATACTAATGTGAGAAACTCAATACTAGTATATGGTATTTGATCTTCAACATAGGCATTATTATAACAAAAAACAATAGAACCCCATATCTTATCTCTAGGGTCCATAAAATTAGAAGTAAATATAACTCTTATGGTATCAATGGCATAAGATTGGTCATATGTCTTGGATTTCATCATATTTTGTTCATTTCCCAGCCTCTATAGAATAGAGCAGTTATGCCATATGTGCTCATGAAATTATTATTTGATTTTTGACATTGTGACCATATTGATGTTATATCCTATACTTTTCTTACTTGAGATAAAATCAACAAGAGTGCTTTAAAAATATTTCTAACCAAGATGAAAATAATTAGTGATGATATAGATAAGTAACCACCTAATTTTATCCCAATTATTTATGAAAATAATTTGCTAATAAAATTAAATTCACCAACACATTTCTTACCTTAAAAAATGCTAAATATTCTTCTAATAATTTTTAATGAATATAAGGCAAACTAACAATTTATAACCTCCACAACCTTTTGTTAGTTATATCTCCATTCCAAGTTACAAATATCCACTATGGGTTATAATATTATTTGGTACAACTCTATTTTGTCAAAAAAATAGATATTTGTGACATTATGTGAGGGTGGATTATATTACATAGTTCAAATCTTATAACAGATTGACTACAAAATGAAACATTTGTCTAATATTTCTAAGCATTTTATCCCCCAAAAAATATTTAAAACAATAAGAATTTGAATGTACTCTAAATTATAACACTATAATTTTGATCAATGAAAGCCACAATAAATATTTTAATAGCCTAAGTAGTGATAAAATTAAGGAAGATTGACATGTTTCTTAAAAAGACAGGTACTACTCCTACCAACACATTGTTCCATAATGCCCTCCTCCTATTATGTACCTTTTTCTTGGTTTAAATTCGCTGAGTGTAGAGAATAATAAAACCATAAATTGAATTTCTTATTTTAGGGAATATAAATTGCTTAAAATGTTTCTAGGATTGCTTATTTCTTCAAAACATTATCTTGATTTTTAAAAAAAATGCATTTAATAGGAACTAATGCATATTTTATATTATCCAAACCACATTATATATTAGATTCTCCACCTCCATTTAACATTTTAAATAAATGTTAAGATGTCCAAGATGCATTATTTAAAAATATCTCATCATGTCCCTCAAGTGCATTCAACGTCCCCTTTTCTCTTCTTAGGAAAGTTTTACAATTTACATGTAAATGATTAATTAATAAATCAATGGAAAACATTAGCCAAGTGTTTCTCTTCTTCTTTATTAAAAAAATATTATGAGCTCCAATAGGGCATGCTATATAATACTTGTAGCTAAGGTGTAGAAAAGCACTTTCATAAGCCACCATACTCAAATGGATGTTTTATATATGTTGCATTTATATTAAGGGGAAGGTAGGTTAATAATAGGTAGAGTTTATTAATTAAAATAATACTACCTTTAGGGTTTAGTCCTTTTCTTAACTAGTCTTCACTCTTAAAATTTTAATGTATATCCTAAAGGTAAAATGTTGTAACTAGAAGTACACATACAATATCAATTTCCATATAAATATTCATGGTCTCAGTAAAAAACATAAAATATAATGAATTCAAGTTACAAGGCTGAAAACTCCTGGTAACAATAATATGTGAAAGATACTAGTCTAGCTAGAAAACTCCTCTATCTAGAGCCTTTCAAAAGCTGAATTATATAGTACTAGGCCAAAAGTATATGACATTCATAGATATCATATATAAGATGTAGGAAATTATAATTACTTATAACTATAACCTACATATGGATGAAATCAAGCTACATTATCTCCATCATGCTTTTCTCTATCTCACTTTGTGGACTTATTTAGATCCCCATTCCAAACTTCTCATTTGTGATTCTTACAAGGAGTTTTTATAAAAATTATTATCTCCTATGACATGCTATGATGTCTTTTTCTACTCATCCTTTCTATAAAGTATCTCTATGAAGGTAAGTGATGTGTGTTTGATACCACCCTACTTTACACCTTGTTGTAAACATTTACCATATAGTTTCTAAAGAATGATAGTGTTTCAATGGTGTTTGTTGCTATGAAACATTTCTAAAAAATATCTCATGCTCTGCATATCAAGGTTTTAACCTCATGAAATTCATCACTCATAGGGAACTATTCATACAATGAAAAACATCTTGTTATAAATGCCAAGAAATAGAAAACCAAATGAGTACGAGTAGAGATGTGTCTTACACTATCAGTGTCCCTCAGTTCGGTTTCAGTATCATATACCAAATTTGATGATTCAATTTCATCTAAAGGTTTTGATTATCACACACCCATACACAATTTAACTTCATTTAGAGGGTTCTATCCTTTAAAATCTATACCTAATTGCCTTCATTTGCATTTCCTGCTCTTCTATCTATGAATTGTGCTTTCAAAACATATTAACCATTTAATACTCCCCAAATTTTTTTTGACAAATAAAATTTAAGTGGAAATAAACCTTACATTGTACTCTATATCAATGTTGTTGATGTGCTCATTAATACCATCCCCTACATCATGTACAAATACCTCTTTTATTCTCTCTAATCAAATCCACTTTAATCACATTTTTACAAGTGTAACCTTGGAGTGAAAATGATAAATTTCACATTATCATGGATGAAATTATAGTATATACATGATAATTCAATGTCTCCTCTGTGAGACTCTGTATCTAGGATGTACGAGGGCCATGACTATGTAAGGTGACATTAAAATCTCAAATTTATAAATCCTTGACCCATGAAATATTTTTAAGTATATCTACATTGAAGTTCCTATGAATATCCTTGTATATATTCAATCACCAATCTACCCTATGATGTGTATAAGTATGTATTATGCTCAAAAAATGAATTTCCTAAAGTGAATGGTGAGATTATATGGGTGAATTTGTTTCTTTGCCATAAGGCTGAATGGTGAGACAACATCACGACCAAATTGAAATCCTATGAATCTAATTATACTACCAATAATTATAAAAATTGGCATGTGTGGAGGGATACTTCTCTACAAATGTTTTGGACTCCCTATTTTTCATGCCTTCATTACTATAGCTATGCATTATGTACCCTAGTTCATTAAACATCACATGTCATATACCATCCTATTTCACCTTTTCTATAAAATTATTCAACCATGCACAAAGCACATGCTAGATACATAATTATACCTTGTAATTGAATCTTTCCTTAGATAACACAATATATTTTTAAGAATTTAGAATATAACATGACAATGGTAAATATGAAATTCAACATATGAACTTCTTTATGTGTATATAACATAAACACATGTAATAGGTTTTATCTCCACATTGGTATCATCTACCATGGAGGAATTTATTTTCAGCTCAATGTATTTCAAATTTACTATTTGTATAAGTATTGCATCCATTTGTTTATGTCAAAAGTACACAACCTTGACATAATCACCCATTTAATGGGAAGTCCTTGGTATTTGAAATCAAACACTAGAAACATGTCAAATTAGAATTGTACATAAATACAAAATGAAAGTGAGCTTGAAATTTATGAAATATATATTATCAACTTTATTATAATCATTGAAAACATACCTTCATTGTGTTCATGTCAAACATTTAATCCATTTCCAATAAGATACCGTTCCCAAATTTCAACAATCATTTCCACTGTTGTAGAATTTTAGATGCCTACTGTGAAGGGGATTTACCCATCCTCATCAATATATTTCCCATTGTATCCCTGATAAAAAAACCACTTGTTTGGATTTACTAGAGTGTACTCACAAATTTTTTTTTCATCATTGGGACTATAGACATATTTTCCCTATTTAATTTGGCATCTCTATTATATATATTATCCTTGCTTAGTAAATCATCCCATTATGTTTTACCATTAAACATTGAAATTTTATCATGCACCATATTATGGTATTTAATATGAATACAATCAATAGACATTGCTAATGATAGAAGACCATGAACCCATTCATTCAGTTAAGGGCTAATGTAAGGAGTCAAAAAATGATTTCTTCCCCTTGATTTTTTATATTGCTATCCATGGAAATGATTTCCTTGACTATCTATGTGTTCTCCATGATTTTATATGAGAAGCACATGATTAAGTATATTAACCATATACTATCTATGTGTTCTAAAATAACACTGATAGCTATAAATTTTATGTTTTTAGCCTATCTGATTACTTATTCACATATTTGACACTACAAACTTAACTTTTGGCATGACATCAATTTCCTAGAAATCATCATGCCCATATGAACACCAATATTTGTACATATATGTTAAACATATCAAGTGTATGTAAATTTAAAATTGGCTAAAAATGACATATAAAAGGAACATAATTACATACAAATACACATACACCTACTATAAAAAATGGGAAGTCAATTGAATGACATATTCCAAGGTAGTGTTGATCCTGATATGCTTGCCAAGACCATGTAATTTTTTATGTGATTTGACACATATAAATTTATAGGGAATTACTTATTTGTTGATTATAATTTAAATTTTTTTTCAACCCTATCACCTTATACCCAAATAACCCACATGTATTCATAGTTTATGCTAGGAAAAAATTCCCACTTGACATTGTTGTAGTCAAATGGACCCTCACTTGGCTTCTATAGTGGAAGATGAAAAATTTGATCCCACCTTTATGCCATTTATTCTAGCATACAACAAAAATGTTTCATTCAACCAATATGTAATAATCATTGTGAATGATAAAATACTCTACCATAAAGAGGTAGGGGAGGCCTCTACAACCTGTTAAATCCATCCCTTCTATCTCTTTGAAGTGGAAAATATTTTGATAGTATTAAAGTAGGAAACAAATTTTGATTACTCGGGGATGATATGCCATTTTTTATAATTTTTATCCTTCTCTCCCCAATTGCAATATATGGATCACAAAAAATTGGAAGCCTCTTATGGTGTGCTCACTAAAATTTTTCACCTATGTAAGGGGATTTTTTGTGGTCATTTTCAACATTAATGAGGATCATGATGTTGTGTTCAATGATTATATGTGGGTGTGGGATGATGATATACTAAGTTTTCCAAACCATAGTTTACTGATTTCAACCATCTTACTGAGAATTTTAATCTCATGCCTATCTGGGTAAGGTTTCTTCACTTGCCACTACAATTTTGAACTTTTTTATTGAAATCTTTGGGAAATTCATTGGAAGAATTTATGGTACTAGACTCTAAATAAATTAAGATTCTCCATTCCACATTTTATATGATCCTTGTTAACATGGATTATTCACTTGATCTATTTGAGTTTATTGATATTAAAAATAAGGATATAACTTGGAAACAGTCTCTCGATTATGAGGGATTATCTTTATGTTATAGAATATGTTTTTCTATATGGAATTGGCTTCTAATTTTAACTACTATAAAAATAAGTGGGGGTGTATTAATGTAAGGGTTCCCTTTTGAAAAATGATGATGTGGGTAGTGTGGATATCGATTATGTGAGTGAATAACCTAATAATCCTAAGGATCAGATCCAAAAGGAGGAAAAACATTACTAGGGGACCTCATTAGAAAAAGTTAAAGGTAATAGAATATTATTAGAAAAGATATAAATTGTGGACATAATGTTGATATTGTGGTTAAAGATTCTATAATAAAATCTCATTTTGTTGACTCATTTGATATTACCATTCCTATTTACCCCGATGAAGGGGATGGGGGGAAATGGACCATAGTTGGTAACAAGAAAATAGGATGTGGCAAAAAGGGGACTGAACCATCCATTATGATTGCTAGATATAAAAAAATAAAATGTTATTGAAGGATCATAGTTGTTTATTGGTTATTTTTAAATTGTTGTATATGTTGGTGTGTTGAGAAGATTCTTATTATTTTTTCTGATTTTTGAGGCCATATCTACTTATTTAGATCCAATATTTGGTTTTTTTGTAGTAGACCTTGGATCATTTCTCCTTGTCTGCATGTTCCTTGTTTAGGGTCATGTCCCTAGTTCAAAAAACTTGATTTACCAATAATAATAAAAAGCACATACAACAATTTTGAATGCTAATTTTTTGTAAATAACTTTAATCAACATTTACACATATAATACTTGATAATTAGGAATATGATATAGATTTAAAATGGTAATAGAATAAAATTATCATTACAACACATACTTATTTCTATGTAATTGGGATATATATCATGATAGTTATAGATAGAACATTACAACATATAGCCATCATTACATAACTACATGGTAATCAAAATATCATTGAAACAACATATAGTCATTTTTGCATAAATAAAAAATGTTTGTGGTATTTATATAAAAATATAATATATATCCCAAAATAATCTTTTTGACATTGAATCAAATTTATATTACCTCGCCAAAAATAATGAAGAGTACAACTAAAATAACAGACATTAACATTATACTCCAAAGAATTTAAAATTGTTGCACATCAGTGACAATGTCATGCACTCTAAAATCAGACACAATATCAAAATATTGTTTGGCAAACATGTCTTATAAAGCATGCATGTATAGTTTATCCATACTCATTTCCCTTATTTCCTTTCATTCCTTCTCTAATGCTCCTTTTTTAAGAGATATATTTTCACAAGGAATACCAATATCATGAAAAATAACATAGAGGAAAATGTCATCCTCACGTAGTTTACTTAAAAGACATCCTAGAACATCCCTCTCCCCTTTAATTTACACATCAACAACTTGAGAATAAACCTCCGCACAAACATCTATTTTCTTTCACAAGTAAAAATAGAATCCAAACCCATATATCAAATCAAGGTAACAAACACAATGTAAATAACCCTCATTATCTAACAATTTACCATACATCCATGCAATGACATTTTCGAGACTTAATAACACATTTTTTTAATAAATAACCCTTCCTATCCACCAGGCACTAACTAATAAACACATGTTTTGGTTACAAATACTACAACTATTAACAATACACTACAAAAACACCAAGAAATTAGAATTTAAACTACTTCATTTTTACACATACACTAGTTATTCATATACATCAAAATAAATAAACATTACAACACCCCCTTTGCTTCATTTTTTGTATCTGTCATTGAAATAATATTTTTGCATGTACTATTCCATTTAACCTATTTTTAATACTAAAATTTAATTATATAATGCACATTGAACGTCATATACATATATTATTACAGTCATGACATAATTACGAAGTTATTAAATTTATCCCTTTAGTAGAAATTTAGACAATAGTTATTTAAATGTTGGTTATTTATAAACTACATGGATGTAAAAATGGGTTTTGGATTATACACCAATGAATAAGGTAAGGGAACCACCCATATTAGGCTATACAAGCTATTAAGTTATTTTGGAGTTATAGTATATAAATTACATGTGAGCATGAAGTCACTAGTGTAAATGAATATTGTAAATACATTAGGCCCTTAATAAGTTTGGAAGCTCCAAGCTTTATTTGTGCTTACCAATGGAGGAGAAATGGTTTACTTATTATTTGACCATATTCTATTATTAGCCAGGATAGGAGTTCTAAACACCCATTTGGCTAGAGAAATGAACTTCATCTATGCTTTTGGTCATTTATTTGGATATATATGTATCATAATTTATGATTTGATTAATATAAGGGAAATAATTAGGTTAGACAATGAGCTTAAAAGAGAGACAAAATATATAAAGTGTTTTAATGAGTCTGTTGTTGTGGAGGAGAAGAGGAAGAAGCTAAAAGATATGTGAGACGATAGAGGATACAAAGAGCCTAAAATATTCTTTTAATAATGAGTAAACGATAGGGTATAGATAAATAGTCATTTAAGATTTTATGATATTTGTTGTTTATAAACGTGCATAATGTATTGAAAGTTCTTAGAAGTTGTTTTCCTATATAATTTTATTTGTACTTATTTTTTATTTTATATAATTTTAGTAGTACTTCCATTTTCCTAGATATTTATGTGCTTGACTCATATTAATTTCTTTTAGTTTATAAACCAAATACATTGAAATGCACATACCCTTTGAATGGGATCTGAAATAGTTAAACCATGTATTTTCTTATATTCCTTTTATAGAGCATGGTAAGCTCTGGTGACATTTAAAGTCTTACATTATTCCATTTTCAACTTGTACGAACATTTTGGAAAACAAAAATAACTAGTGTTACTATCTCTCATCTAAAAAATTTCACAAGTCCTTGAAACCATAAATAGGTTATCAATCAAAGGAGATTGGGAATCTTATTTTTCATGGTGATAATGACATGGACATTTTGATTTTCCTATAGAAAGATTGAAATGTCAATGATCTAATTGAGAATTATGCATCTCCATCAATAATGGCTCATACCAATCAAACTAGTAAACTAGAGATTAAAAGGACTTTTGAAAATGAGAAAGGGCTTCATAAGAAAAAAAGGTAAATACTTAACTCCTTTGGTTTTTTAGTGTGTTATACAAGTTGTTGAATATTCATTGTAGGTAAGTTAGTACAAGTAAGATCTTGAAAATTATTCTCATTATAAAATTGGATTTTCTAGTGTGTTTGTACCACTACTTCAATTATGTTTTTGATCTCTGATATGTTGATAATTTATATTTTATAGATGGTCACATCTAATTGGAAATGTGAATAGATACATAAAAGACACATGAAAAGGTTGGAACCTGGAAACGGGGATAAAATTTAGCTTGTACATCAAGCATGTTCTTATCTAAAAATTATACCATAGTAAGACTCAATGTAAATTGGAATATGAACTATTTGAATTAAAAACATACATGACAAACTTAAAATATAAAGACTAGATTCAAAGTTTCATAGGAACTATTCTAAGTAGAATTATTTGAATCAAATTCAAGATATGAGGGGAAAGTAATGTGGCTTCTAGGAACTTGTTGTATAGTGGATTTTGTACCAAAATCTCCTGATGAAGGATATGATTTCTCTCATTAACATAGGTAGTAATCAATCATAAATATATGGTATAAAATAAATAGGTATGACATGAAATTTAGATGGATTAAGTGAGGCAATTTTGGGTTAAAGACATGCTTACCTTTATGAACATAGGGTAAATGAAAGTCTTGGTAGGTGGTACAAAACAATTTATGACATGTATATAAGAATATAAACATGCCTAGAAACATTTTAAATTTAGGTCAAAGATAATTTACCAGCCATTATAGGTCATGTTCTATTATGGTGAGGCATGCTATTAGGAGAGTTCCTGTTATCGGGACTATATTTAATTTTGAATTTTTTTGTCATTGCTTTGCTTAGTACATGCTTCAACAAAAACCATATGACATGTATTTATGATTGTAGAGATGATAGATAAGTGTAAATAGGGTGCATATTAGATATTATCTATTTTGGATAAATATTAGGAGAGAGGCTGGTGATAACAAAACACTTTATGAATCTATTTATGATTGTAGACTAATCATTTAGAATAGGAGGTAAATTAGCCAAGCTATGTACATAATCATTAATATGATTTTGAGCTCTCTAGACTCAAAGAAGACCTCAAACACTAAACCAAACTATTATCATGGATCGCTAAAGGTTGGGATAGTGAAATTTTTTCTACAAGTAACTTTTGTCTATATATATAATGTATTAATAAATTATAATATATTAACCAATATAATAACATATTATTGATATATTTATTATTAATATATATCATTAGACACAAATATTTATATTAAATTATTATTATTATTATTATAACATATTATTCTGTATTTACTAGTCATTATAGGTCATGTTCTATTATGGTGAAGTGTGTTATTAGGAGAGCTCATATTGGCAACATTATATTTGTTCTTGAAAAACTTTATCATTGCTTTGATTAGTACATGGTTCAAAAAAAACATATGACATGTATTTAAGATTTTAGACAATCTAAAACATTTTGGATAGGTTTCATCTTGGATATCCTCTATTTTGGAAAAACATTAGGAAAGAAGCTGGTGACAACAAAAAAATTTAAGAAATCTATTGATGGTTGTAGATGAAATTAAGCACTTTGGAGATGGCTCCAAGATACTTTACCATTCATTATAGGTTATCATTTTTTATGGTGAATAATACTATCACAAGTCTATTTTTTTACATCGGTATGGAAATTAATGTTTACTTTGCATATAAATCTCTAATCTCCCCCAATTATTTGTTATTTTATCATCTCTTCTTGTTTTCATGAAAGTAGGAGCAAAAGAACAATGAATAATGAAAATAGATTTGGGAATTTTTACAAGTAGCATATGAACAAGGTAATTGGGTTATGGTTAAGTTAGAGAAGGATTTGGAGCATAAATAAATGAAAAAATAGGAGAATTTCATTGAAGATAGAGCCCAATTGCACAATATTTATCCATATTGTTATGATTTGAGAAAATATAAAGCCAATTTTACAATTAGAGTAATTGAAAATAACATATTTTACTTATATTATTATAGATACATGTTCTTAGATTTAAAAGTAATACTATTTATTTATTTATAATATGAGATGTAGAGGTTGTCTAACCAAATAAATGAATAGGTAATTATAATTACAGGTCATTCTATAGGAGGCACAATTGTGACCCTAGACACACATTTGGAAAAGAGGATGATACCCATCACATGATTCTACTTTGATGTGATATGTCAGACTTGGGTAAGAAATTGGATATGTATATTAGTGGAGAAAATTTTAGACTATGCAAAGGGTAGATGAAAATGAAATTGAGGAAATATAAATCAATTTTACAATAATAGATACCTACATTTCATAAAACACAAGCTATGGAAATATTAATAAATATTTTATTAACATAGCAAGAACCTAAAATCTACATCATAGATGAAATGAAGGTTAGATAAGGGTGTATCAGTGGGCTTACAAGTAGAAAAATTTAGTGAGCTTAATGGTCTTTGAAATACTTCATTCTTTGTCAACTCTGTAAACTATGAACTACTTCATTTTCTATAAAATATATGAGTTACAACCTCTAAGAATAATGCAATGAGATTAATATGAGAAATCAATTTGTATTTAATGTAATAGAGGAAATATAGTTGAAGTGCTCACACTTTTGGGCATGCTCTGACTTTATGTGTGCTAGTTAATATCTCCTTTTTTAACATGGGGTAAGATGTTTGTGTCAAATAGGTTACAAGCTGAGTGAGCAAAGAATAGTGGTGGGGTAGTGGATTCAAAATAATTTTCAGAGAGGTCAAAGGATCAATCATCCACATAGTGTTTTAATGATTTGGTATAAGGAAGTGCATAGATAAATGCTTGTGTGTTGCCTAAGAAAAATCACAAGACTACCAAAATAGAAAAATAAATTGATAAGGCTAGAATAAATCATACAAGTGGAAATTAACTCTTTTAACATAGATCCAAATCACATGGAGGAAGTGAATGTGGTAGGGTTGAATCCATAGGAGTTCTAGGTGGGTCTAAATCCACCTTCACTAGTGAAAATGAGAAGAGATTTAAAAGAAGATAACAACAAGGTAACATGGGTTTATTTATCCATGGGTTATAAAATTATCCCTCCCAATCTTGAAACTTTCCCTTGGTTCAAAATTTGGGATAAAGAGCTGACTCCTAAAGTAAATATCTTCGTGTGTCTTTGCCTCCACAACAAGATACTTACCTTTGATAATCTTACTTAACAATGCCTCTTCCTAGTCAACCATTGTGCTCTTTGTGAATCTATATTTGACACTATTCTCCATCCTCTACTTCAATGCCAATTTTTTCATAATATCTAGGGAATCCTCCTAAAATTTGATGTGCTATGGACTCATCAAGCCACCTTGATTGACTCCTGGATTGATTTGGAATTTCCCTTCTCCAATAAGAATCTCAGGAAATTATGGACCTTCTCCTTCCCACATTTAATTTGGGAAGTATGGAAAGAAATAAAAAAAGAATATTTAGAGACTCCTCTAGAACATTTGATAGGGTCACTCTCAAAGTTTTCAACTCCATTATTGAAAATTTAAAATTCTCAAAAAAGGAAAGGATCAACAAATCTCTTAGAGTGAAGAATGCATAGCTAAAAATTAGACCCCCTCTTTCTCGACCTCTGCTGCACTTGACCCAAAGATAGCCATTAGGAACAAAACCAAATAGATTCCCCCTATTCAAGGATGGATCAAACTCAACTTTGATGGGGCTTACAAAGGTAACTTTGGCTTATTTAGAGGAGGTGGTGTGCTTCATGATGAAATAGGTAGTCTCCTAGCTGCTTATGAAGGTGGTATGGGATACCAAACCGACCATAAAACTGATTCACATACAAATCTATGGGTAATTTAGGTGGATAAATAGCTTGGCATCAAAAAAATCCTTGTGAAAGGAGACTCCCTCAATATTATCAATTGCCTAAATAATTTAAACAAAGCTTCCTATACCATTGACAATATCATTGAAGAGAGCTTGGTCTTAGTCAAAGAGTTTGTAGAGGTTAACTTCTAAAACACTTATCATAAATATAACTACTTAGAATATGCCTTTACTAATAGAAAGGTTTTGGTAGATGTGTTTAAAATTTGGACCAAGGATGACTTACTCCCTCATGATTGTCTTGAAATCATTAAAAAAGAAAAACCTCCCCCTTCCTAATGATGTTAATGCATTCACCCCCATTAGACCATCCCTAATGCTCATGAACCATTATATTTCCCACATTATTAACCTCTTTTCACATGTGAGATACATCAAAACACTCCTTTTACATAACTACTCTATAAGGTTCCATATTACATTTACCCTCTACTTTCCCAACCACCACAGTCTCCACCCTTCACCTTTTTGCCACCACATCCTTTCCACCATTGGAGGGGATCTTAATAGAATTGATATTATGACCTATGATCATCTCAAGAAGGATAAGTAGTCTAAGAAATTTTAAAAATTGGTTGTCTAAAAAACTTCATCTCCAATATCTATAGATATGACAAACATCTCTCTTACAAATTTATTGAATCCTAGGAGGATAGAGTGGTCACCATCCACAATATCATAATTGAGGTCACGTTGGCCATTTTGGAATACATATAATATTGTACCTTAATTTAATAGATGAGAAATTTTTTGGATGGAATGAGTGGTCCAAATATCTCATATTTCTTACAAAGCTTTTAAAACACTTTAAGCAAGCTTATAGAGCAATTTGTTGATCTTCAAGAAGTAGAGTTAGGAACAGGTCTAGGATTGTAAAGTGAAAGGGACCAACTAGTTTTCATGATGTTCATGGAATTTATGGACATAAGGTAAGTTGGTATAAAGTATCAAAGGTTATTTAAATGTTTTAAAAATCAAAATATGACTTTCACAAGTCTAGAGAGACCAGACTGTCATGGTACATCATGCAAACATGAACAAGCCAGTTCACTTGTGAATTTTATAAGTATGCTTAGAAAACCTCTCAAATCCAAAAGATTACATGAACATGAGGTAATTCATGGTGATATCATCCCTTATAAATTTCATATCTTGATGAGTTTTCTATCTCAATATATAAGGCTTGAAAAGTGATCTAGCAGTCTGGGATGTGTACATAGATGTCAAGTTAAAGCTACAACAAATAGACATTTGAATTAAAATATACCCAAGTTGAATGCATGAATGATAAGGGTAAATATCATGGAAACTTGAGTCAATATCCAATGGTGAGTGGTAACTCAATGATGTTAGTGGGTCTCAAAGATCTAATGACGTGTGTTTGATTGTGCATTCATAGATCAATAGTGAGCATCAAGTCAAAAGGTCAGCGTATCTCTAGGGTGAATGCATAAGTGACAAGTGGCATAATATTAGGAACAAAATATAGATACAATGGTGTGTATATGAATTTCAACTCAATGGATCTAGGCAGATCAATGAAGCACACTCACTCATACAAAATAGATCTGACGGTGAGTGGTGGGTTAAAAGGTTAGTAGATCTTAATAATAAATGTGTGGGTGACAAGTGTATTAAGCATGTTAGACTTGGAGAATATCTATGGATCACATTAATTTTTATAGAGAAATGTCAATAGTGTGAGTAAGTTAAATAAGTTAGTAGGATCCTGAGGAATGAATGAGGAACTGACAGTTGGCATGATATGAGAAGCCCAAATCAAGGTCAATGATTGATATCAAAAGTCAAAAGATAAGGGACTTCAATGGAGAGAAAATGTGAGCTAAGGTCAAACTAGAACAAATGTTTTGAGGGGATGACACAAAGGTAGACATGTTAGGCAAAGTATTTTACCACCTTGAATAGGTAGTATACATAAATGCAAGATTAAACATGATCCAAGTTATGAGGAACAGACCCTGCAAAGCTGTCTAACACCATTAAAGCCTTGTAAAACTTTTAAAAAACTTATAGATGTATGTTTTACATCTTAAAATACCCTAACCTATAGATATTCATTTGTAATCAATAATATATGCAAACTAATAGGGTGATTGGTTTTCATCCATAATAGATCTATATTCAGGATTTATAAGCAATGTCAGAATGGTGATTATGCAAAGAATGTTAGAAAGAACATCAAGCATGATTGACGAATATAGTGAAGGACATTAAGTCAAGGGAAGGATTGATAAGGATGGTGGTGGTTGTTCTAAGTGGAATTGGGCTCCTTAATGACCCCTTCAATGCTAATTTCTCTCTCTCTTACCTTCTTTCTTTCTATAAATACTAGCTTTGAACTCTTGATTTGTATCCCTTGACTTGATACAACTAAGCTCTACCAAAATCACATTGTAAAACTCTTTTGAAGCAATATAAGATAATTTCAAATTCTAGTTTAATGCTAAATGTACTTAATTAAACTCTAATTTATAGAATGTATGCTATCTATTCATCATCTATAGGTCCTTCATGTACCTTTATTTAAGGCTATTAGTTTATTATAGGTTGTGTGAATGTTAGCTAGTGAGGTTTCTCTTGAAGTGTCATAAGTACATAGTGTCTTACTTAGACCTATCTATTTTTGTCCTTCAAGTTGTTGGTCTCTTTCAACCTTCATATAAAATACTCATGTTTGGAACTATCATAGAATCTAATCAATCCTTGTCTCCATTGGATTCATTAGTAGTCATGGAAGTGTCCAAGTTGAAAGTGGATCATTTAATATTTGGTGCATCACCACACTTAAAGTAGGTTTTAAATTAAGTATTTTCTCCCCTTTTTATCCCAATAGTTTAAGTTTTAAGAAGAGAGATTCAAATTTTCTTATATGAGGATCTAGCCTTATTAAAAATCCTAGAGTTCTGACCCTAGTTTAGGTAACCCATAGTCTAGGGTCATTCCCATGTTGGACTAGATTTGAGTAGAGGACCTAAGCAATTATTTGCTCAGTTAGGGTGAAATTTAGGTCTCTAACAATTTTGGTACACTCAATGGGACCAAGGTCCTAGAGAATGGAAAGATTATTGGTGTCTTTCCTCTAATTAGCTTTTGAAAGCAACAAATTTAGCACTAATGGTGACTCCAAATCAAATATTTTGGTTGTAATCAGCCTAAGTATGTCTCTTTGAAGATTTTAGTCAGTTATTACATCTGATTCAACATATGAGGTTGATACAAACAATTATGGTGAACACCCCTATCATTCACCTCCTTATCATCAGTTCCAACATAATCTTCATGATCTATATGAGCCTAATTATCCTTACCAAGAGTTATATAAAGTCTATGATGAGCCTTACCAAGTTTATCATGATCCTTATTATCAAGGGCATGGCTCTTACCTTGCTCATGATCCATATCATCCATACCATGATCTCTATCAGCCTTATGGTGAGTATCAAAAACCATATACAAATCATTACCAATAGTATGGTAACCCATACCAATCATATGATAACCCTCATGAATCTTGTTGTCTTCTTGATCAGCCCAGTCAAGTCCCAAATCAATCCATCTCAACCTTCAAGAAAACTTTGTTTGACTATGAAAAGAGATGATAAACATAGACACTAGGAAGAGATATAGAGATGAGATCTCCAAGTATGAAATTCAAAGCATGAGAGCTAATTTACAACAAGATAAAGAGGTATGCGCATCCTTCATAAGGCAAGGCCACTCAAATTTTAGTGTTGGTATTCTAGACATTGGAGGTATAATAATAAACATTTAAGAGAGGTTAGTGGTTTATGAGAAACCCAAGTGTCATCATAATCAATATTATGTTCCCATAGAGATACCCTTTTCCTTGTATGATCTACAAGATAATGTTTATCACATCTCTCAAAAATGAATTCAAACCTTGCCCAACTTTATTACATGGACATCTATTCAAGATAACCCTTGGAAGGTTGTGTAAGCATGTTTTGAGGAGAGTTCATCTTCAATTTTGTAGGGAGACATATCTAACCAATTGGTCCATGATTTTGAGGCTAATTTATCCAAGTAGATTGAGTTTAGAAATAAACATCTACAACATTCAGTAACAAATGAAAAGGCAACATAGCATTAAACTCCTTCTTTCTCACCCATAGCAAGAAAAAGTATAGAAGCAAAAGTTTCTAAACCTAAGGTTATGACTTGGAATCTGATTCGACAATCAAGAAAGAAGGAAGAACAATTAGACATAAGTTAAGATGCTAAAGTCAAGATCAAGTAGGAGATCATTCAACCTCCACTCCTTTCCCCTCAAAATCTTAAAACCTTTCCTTCATGGAGAGCCATTCAAGAAGCAAAGCAATAGAGAGAGGAGATGAAGGTGATCTAAGAAGATCAACTCCATGACAAAAATTAGGTATATATGGTAACTTATTTGGACATATCTCATCTTACTAAATATTTTCAGGAGTCTACCATGCTAATCTTTGAGAAAGAGCCTCTCCTTTATGAGGAAAATTAAGAATATGTATCTAAAGAAATAGAAAATGAAGGTGACTTGAGTGATTATGAAGAATAAATCATGATTGGGACACCTCTCGACAAGTACAAACATGTTTTAGTCTTCCATAATGATGCAAACATGGATTAAGTACAAGATAAAGATGAGGTAGAGTTTGAGATTCAAGTGTAAGAACAAATACATGATGAGGAGGTTGCTGATGTTCAAGAGGAAGACACTCTAATTGTACAAGTTGAAGATGTTTCCCATGATTTATTTGATGACTCAAGAGATTCCATTCATCATGAAGGACAAGAGCTTTTAGAAGTAGAAGAAAATAAGTACCAATCAATTAATGAAGATGAAGAACAAGATGTAATTGAGAGCATGATTAGTCATCAGATTGATGTTGAAGATGAAGCAATGTTGATTGAACAAACTGAGATATCAAAGAAGACTTGTATCCTCATGATTTGGGTCAAGAAATTGACATGCTTTCTTCTGACATTTAATTTGAAGAAGCTCTAATTGAATTTGAACTTCATGAGAACAAATCTTTGAATTTGTTTGATGTCTTTCATTTAGGTTATTATTTACTTGAATGTGGCCCATTGTAGGCTGAGGAAAGTTCTTTCATTAATAAAGAGGTAGTTTTTCTCTTAGGAGATGACATGTTTGAATTTTTCAAACATGGTTATCAACTTTTCTCTTCAACTTTAGACATCTCTCTACTCTTGAATGATAAGAATGAGCTCACATGCCCCCAGGAAGTCCCAATATTAGATTCATATCCCTTAGAGGTCAACCTTGAAGATATGTCGAAGAAGATAGATCAATTTAGTCTATATGTTCATGATCAATAGTTCATGATTGAAGAAGAATTGAAGTTGTTCCTATAAAATAGATGAATTTGGAAGGAGTATGATTGGGTCTTGGAATCATGGCTACAATTAATGCACCTAAAATTGGTAGTAGAGGAACCAGTTAATTTCTCAAGAAGACATGAGCATCCAAATGCTCTTAGCTACATAAGAGAGACATCAAGAAAAAGTAAGCATGTTTCAAAGTTCTAAGGTGCACCAAATAGATTTCCATTTGACCCTAGAGGGAAGTTTGTCACTACAAGTTAACTTTTATAGGTTTTCTTTATTTCAATAAATGATTATCACAAGCAATAGTCTATTTCCCTTTTGACTTATTTTACCTATTTACTTAGGTTAGTTTCCCTTTTGTTATGTGTTTCCCTTTAATAAGTGCCTTGGGCACTTCATTTTATTTTGTTCCTTTTGATCCTTGCTTGTTTCAAGAGGAGTTATCCAAGGGATTGGCAACCAGTTTTAGCTCCATATCAATATGTTAAACCAAAGTAGAGACTCCATGCCCAATGGAATAGACAAGGCAACTAGTTTGGGTTCTTAAGTATAACAAGCATGATTCCCTATGAGTCACTAGAAATGTTGGCCATTTTGGACTATAAACAAAGATTCTACCTGAATTGAATAGATGAGAAAATTTATAGATAGAATGAGTGGTTCAAAGATCTCATATTGTTTACAAATATTTTGAAACACTTAGCAAGCTTAAAGTGCAATTTGTTGATCTTTAGGAAGCAGGGTTGGGAACAAGTCTAGGACTACAAAGTGAAAGGGACCAACTAGTTTTCTTGGTGTTCATGGAATTCATGGACACAAGTTAGGTTGGTATAATGTCTCAAAGGTTATTCAAACATGAATGAGCCAGTTCAATTTTGCATTTTATAAGTATGCTCAAGCAACGTATCAAATCTAAAATATTACATGGACATGATGTTCATCATTCCAAGATAATCCCATGCAAATTTCATATCTTGATGAGTTTTCTATCTCAAGATATAAGGCTTTAAAAGCGATCTAATAGTTTTGGATGTGTGTACATATGTCAAGTTTTAATGCTATGACAAATAGTCATTTGAATTATAATATGCCCAAGTTGAATATGTAGATGAAAAGTGTTAAGATAATAGAAGCTTGAGTCAAGATCCAATGGTGAGCAGGCAATCGATGATGGTAGTAGGTCCCAAAGATCTAATAGTTCACATTTAATCGTACATTCATGGATTAAAAGTGAAAATCAAGTCAAAAGGTTAGTATATCTCTAGGGTGAAAATGTAAGTGACAAGTGGCATAATATTGAGAGCATAACCTAGATCCAAATGTGTGTGGTCAAAGCTCAAGTTAGTGGGTCTAGGTAGATCAATGAATTTCATTCACTCATATAAAGAAGATTTGACAGTGAGTGATGGGTTAAAATGTCAGTGGATCCTAAGAGCAAATGCATGGGTGATAAGTGTCTTAAGCATGTTAAACTAGAAAAATTTCTATGGCTCATGTTCATTCACATACACAAAGATCAATGATGTGATCAAGGTCAAAAATTAAGTAGGATCTTGAGGAATGAATGACGAGCTAATAGTTGGCATGATATGAGAAGCCCAGATCAAGATCAATGGTTGATATCAAAATTCAAAAGCTAAGGGACTTCAATAGAGAAGAAATACAACCTAAGTTCGAACTAGATCAAATGTTTTGAGGGGATACCATAAAGGTAGACACATTGGGAAAATGATTTTGCCACCTTAAGTAGGTAGAATACATACATGCAAGATCAAATGTGATCTAAGTTACTAAGATTAGACCTTACAAATCCATCCAATGCCATTAAATCCCTATAAATTTTTTCAAGAACTTATAGACATAGGTTTTGCATCTTGAGAGACCCTAGCCTATGGATCTTCATTTAATCATGACTATATGAAAATGATTAGGGTGATTGGTTTTCATCCATAAAAGATCTATATTCAAGATTTACAAGAAATGGTAGAATAGTGACTGAATAAGGAATGTCAAAAAGAACATCAAACATGATTGAGGAAGATAGTGAATGACATTAATTCAAGGGAAGGCTCGAGAAGGATGGTGGTGGCAGTTTTTTTGAGTGGAATTGGGCTCATTAATAAGCCCTTCAACACTAATTTCTCTCACTCTCACCTTCTTTCTTCTTATAAATACTGGCTTTGAACTCTTGATTTATATCCCTTGGCTTGATATAATGAATCTCTACCAAAGTCACTTTGTAAAACTCTTTTGAAGCAATATAAATCAATTTTAGATTCTAGTTTAATGCTAAGTTTACTTCATTGAAGTCTGATTTATAGAATGTTTGTTGTCTATTAATCATCTATAGGTCCTTCATGTACCTTTCTTTAAGGCTATTAGTTTCTTACAGGTTGTATGAAGTGTTAACTAGTGAGGTTTATCTTGAAATGTCATAAGTCCATAATGTCTTGCTTAGACCTATCTGTTTATGTCCTTCAAGTTGGATGTCTCTTTCAACCTTCATACAAAATACTCATGTTTGGAACCCTGTCATAAAATCTTATCAATCCTTGTCTCCACTAGATTCATTAGTAGTCATGGAAGTGTCCAAGTTGAGAGTGGATCATTGAACATTTGGTGCATCACCACACTTAAAGTATGTTTTCACTCATGTATTTTCTCCCCTTTTCATCCCAATAGATTAAGTTTTAAGAAGAGATATTTAAATTGTCATATCTGAGGAGCTAGCCTCATTAAAAATCCTAGAGGTCTAACCTAAGTTTAGGTAACCCATAGCCTAGGGTCATTCCCATATTGGAATAGATTTTAGTAGAGGACCTAAATAATCCTTTGCTCATCTAGGGTGAAATATAGGTCTCCAACAGGTCACTAAATGCCTTATCGCTTAGGTCATTTGCTTGAAAATCAAGGATGTTAACTAAATTTAGCAAGGACTATAAAGTGGAGTGAGACAAGTTTCTTTAGAATGATGAACTGATGCTTGAATACATAGGATGTTTCCTTTAGAAGGATGTTCCCAATCTTTTTGATAGAGTTTATGAGTAGATCATGCATTAAATGACCTTGGATGGCAGGTACTCCCTTATCACAAAATCCCTCTTAGCCTTCCTTTTTACATTCTTCATTCCTTGGAATCCTCCATATATGAGGTTAAAATGGGGAAGAAATAGGAACCCCTCCACCACGTTGTCATCTTCCTGATACATAAGTTCTTCTTATCTACCTCCACCCCTCCTCATATTCCCCCCAAACCCAATCCCAAGTGCCACATCCCCCTTAGGACCTAGATAACCCTGAGGATTTTTGTTAAATCTCCCCCTTTACCTCCCATTGACATTTATAGTGATGATAATGACCAGGAATAAAACCCTCCTTCTAAATTAAAAAAATTGGCTCTTACTAAGAACCCTAACACTGTGTCTGATCCTTCAACCTTGACTATCAAAAAAAGTAAAATGGCCAAGAATGCTCTTCTATCTTCCTCTACTCCTTGCTCCCTTACCCCTTATCCCTTCTCCAAGCCCCCCTCCTCCCTCCTCCCTCCTCACCTCCATAATCAACCTCCTCATTCACCTACACCCCCACCCCTACTCTTTCCCCCCATCCCACTCTCTCTATCTTGGAGGATAGCAAACTAGTTGACAAAGCTAAGAACCTACAAATGCTTAGGTAGATCCTCACATCTATACCCATGCCCGACCCTCCCTTGTACCTTGTCTCTACCCCCCTCTCCATCTTCTCAAACCCTTCTCTCAAAATTAGGAAAATTTTGGAGGACCAAAAGTAACTTTATAGACTGATCAAGATTGAAGATGAAATAGATTTGCATAAATCCATCCTTTTTTGGTGTGTGAAGGATCACAAAATATTAAAGGATGAACTTAAAAAACTAAGCCTCAATGATGGCATATTTTGTACCAACATTGATCTCATTGAAATTAGTTTTGAGTTCCACCAAATCAAGGAAAGGCTCCACAATCTGAAAAATAAAAATGTCTCCCTCAATGAGAATCTTAGAAGCTTGATTGATTATAGCAAATTCACTATGTTGAAGAGTTTGCGAAGCATGGATAGTCTAAACTTCCTAGCCAAAGGCAAAGATGAAAATGATGAATCTCACTCCAAAGATGATAAATTTAAGGGTATTACTAGTGACATGCTTGAGCTTAATCCTAGAGTAAAATCTTCTTTGGAGTATCTCAATCAGAAGTGGGATAAGGACTACCAAGATTGGATGAATCCTAAAATTTAGTTTGTTGCTTTTCTCCTACTTTTCTGTTTCTTCTTTTATTCTCTCTTTGTGCTAGTCTTGTCTTATCTAGGTTTTAGACCTTTTACTTCAACTCTGTTAGGAGTAGGGGCCCCATTTAAAAAACCCACCTTTACGATTACTAAAAAAATAGGTTTATTTATTAGCTATGAGAAAGAGGAAAGTAAAAAATCCATGGAAGAAAAAAGGGTTATGGATAACAATGCACTTATCTATATGTTTTATTTCAGAGATGTGGAAAGAGTTTGGATTTGAAAATCATTTTATGGGTAAGTACAAAAAGCTGGGGGATAAAAAGTTGCCTACCCATGGAAATGATTTTCCTAAAATTTCAAAAATCTGAAATTCTATAAATAATTTGTGATGGTATAAGAACATGAATTGTAGAATTTCAAGTCTACTTTCTAAAAATCTATTTTTTTGAAAAATGGTTAAGTTTAACTAGGTCAAACATCTAAAATTTGAAGAGAAACTCCTAATTTTTAAAAGAAAATAGAGTAGATAGATGGTTATTTGGCCCACTATTTTTGATTATTATTTAATATTGTTGGAAATCCTTTGGTTAATATTTACATAAGATCTTGTTTGTGACCTATATTTTTATATATTTTTTCAAAATTTTTATTATTAATTTTGAAAGTAAATATATCATAAAAACTGACAAAAATGGATAGTTAGCCATATGCACCCTCTAAGTACCTCAAAAAAATGAAAATTGAAGTTTTTTGAATGTGTGTAGAATTAGGCCTAGTTTATAACCATATAATTTGTTTTGCATTTGGATCAACGAAAGACACATTACATAAACATGATTAGGAATGTATATATGTGTCATGTATTGGCCTAAAAAAGGTATATTTAGAAATAAATAAACATAGTTTGAACCCTTAACATAATCCATAAATTATAAAAGTCATATATTTAAAAAGAGGAGAGTGTGCTCGTTATTATGGTTATAATTTTTTGATTTTTTAATTGAAATCCATAGTGTATTCGGTGATAAAAGTTTAAATTTTTTATTTTATATGAAAACTCTTAGACTCATTTGTAGATTCATAGGTCCAATCCTTTGGCTCAAGAATTGAATCCATTTCTAAGCCAAAAGGCTTGATTTTTTGAATTCAAAATTAAATAACACATACACATTATGTCAGACACATACACATTATCAAGAATGCATACATATTATTAGGAACATGTACGTGTTACTAAGAATGCATAAATGTTCCTATTACTTTTCACCTAAAATTTAAAAAACTTCTATAAGAAGGTAATATTTATTTAAAGTTGATATTTACTAAAATAAATGTTAAGTTTAAATTTATAATCCTTATACTCTAAATTTATTTCAATAAATATGAGAAATTAGGGTCACTCTGCATATGATAGAGTTGGTGTCATAGCTACACACCTTATGATGTGGAAAATAGTTTTTAAAAATCCAAATCAGTCAGTACTTAGGCATTTTTAGGATCTTAGTATTGAACCTATGGATTTCAAGGCATAACTTTTGAAAATGATGTCTATTTTTGGTAAACATATAGTCATTTTTAAAGATTTTTGTGCCTTATGAACTACTTTCTAAAATTTCTAGGAGTCCTAATTTTATCAAAATTGAATTTTGTAAACCACTCACGTTGAATTTGATCCAAAATGGTGTGATTGGGGCATAATAGGTCATATTGATGACTTGTACACATCAAATGACCACTTTGTATTAATTTCACTTGTTCATCATCCCCTTCATCCCTGATCACTTCCTACTCATCCCTCATCACCCCTCATCACCCTCTCATCATTCCTTATTATTCCTAATCACTCGTACATTAGTCTTAATTATCCCTAATCATCTCTAATCACTCCCTTATCATCCCTAATCACTCCATTGAACTTTACCATCACTCATCATCCCTAATTACTCCCTTGTCATCCCTCATAATCCCTAATCACTCTTTTCTCTTCCCTTGTCATCCCTAATTTATTCCTACTCACCCCTCATCATCCCTAACCACTCCCTCCTCATCCATCCTCATCCCTAATCACTCCCTCATTGATATTCACTATCTATCATCATCTCTAATCACTTCTTTATCATCCCTAATCACACCTTCATTGACCATCACCATCCGTCATAATTTTTAATCACTCCCTCCTCATCCCACATAATCCTTAATCATTATTTCCTTATCCCTCATGATCCATAATCACTCTTGTATTGAATCTCACCATTACTCATCACTTGGACATTGACCCTCACCATCCCTTATCATCACTAATCTCTCCCTCATCATTTGATGTAAGTAGGCTTCTTATAGGTTTACTCATCTAGATATTCAAGGTACCATATAGGATTTTTAGCCTTATTTTCTTGTTTCATGACACACATTTAACTTATAAAAAAATGTTCTTTTTCTCTAAATTTTTTTACTCACTTAATAAACATGATTTAATATTCTTAAATACACAACCTTTACATGACATAACAAACATGATATTCTCTCAAGGATTTTATTTTTATTCCATGTCTTAATATTTATTTGTATCCTCTTTACTATAATTCAATCCCCTTTGACTAAAATTATATTCATGACTACCTATTTGAACTTACTTTCACTTCTTTACCTTCCTAGTGACAATTTCCATTGAAACACTAATCTATGTCCATAACAACTTAATTATTGTAAACAACACATAGTTATATCATATCAGACCTTATTCATTAGGTTTTACACCCTATATAGAAATTATTTCACTCAATACTAAATCCTAATATCCCCAAAAGGATTCTTGTATTTTATTTGACACTATATAATCTAACACAAACTTCTTCCATTCTTTGTACTTAATTCTCATGAAAATGTAACAAAATAGGATTTATATAACTCTCGCTTAGGTCTGATCTAGTGTTTAAGGGGTTATGGATCCAAACTCATATTAAAGTTCATCAAAATGACTTAATGTATTCATTTTCATATTACAGATGACAAGGAACACATCATATGGTTTGATACAAATTTGATTTTCAAGATACTTTGAAAGACTACACCTTTAGCCCTATTTTAGGCATATTAAAAAAATGACAATCATAAATATATTATCTTTTTTGAAATTTCAATTTATTAAACCACTTGGATCAGTTGATAAACATCCTTAAACACATATCTATTAAATTTTAGAGGTTTTTGATGGTTCACTAGAAAGATATATGATTTTTTTATTTAATAAACCTTAGTTAAGGGTTTACATAGTCCTCCACAAACTTATACCTAAACTCTACACTATACATAAAGACATTTTTACCACCTCTCCATCATTCTTATATTTACCATTATTTTTTTCTTTATGCCATCAAGCCATATCATATCTTACCTAATGTTTAAACCTGGTCTCTTTTCTATTTCATGCATCTTAGGTCTCTCAACAACTTATGACTTATCCAAAATATGAGATTTTATCCTTTCATCTATGTTGGATGCTTCTAGATAGGTTTTAATATATATTTAAATTAATTTAAAGGTTAAAATATAATTACCACATATGGATAGAGATTAATAACCCTTACGATGGAGAGAGTGTGTATCCAGAGCCCTGAGCCAAATGAAATAAGTAAGAAAGATAAAAAAGGTGGGATGAAATTGTGTTACTTACATATATAGATTAGGATTTGGGCATTTATTATTAGGTGAAGCAAAGTTAGATATCAAAAATACAAGCTTCCCTTTCCTTACTCCTTGGTATAGATGAAGTATGTAGGGAAATATTTCATGGCCTTAATAGGCAGGGAAAGTTTAAGATTAAGATAGGGCCTTCAAAATGGTACCCCCTATATATCTATAGTGGATCCCCTATTCCTACACTATTATTTGATATATTATGTTCATCATTAGGGAATACTCAAAGTATGGAAAGGCCCTAGTTTGGCCTTAAGGTTGCATTGGGTCATGCCCAAGGTATTAGTGGCCCCTCCTTGATATAATGGATCAAGGAATATGCCTTTCATTCACATTATATATAACTTTGTGTATAGATCAGATTGGGTATAAATTGAGATGGGTTTGGAAACACAATCTATCAGTTACTAGACTATAACACACTCTACTAGATTGGTGACTACTTATCTATCTATCTATCAATCATGTATACTATGGATATATGGTAAACTATGGGGTTGGGATTGGAATTATCAACTAGTCTCCAATCTCCCCTATATATATATATATATATATATATATATATATATATATATATATATATATATATATATATATATATATATATATATTTGGATTCTCAACTCTAGGATTGGGATTTTTAGATGCCCAAATCCTAATCATTGCTTTATATCCCTCATAATCTTTAATCATTCATTGTTGACCTTGGTCATCCATAATCACTCCCTTATTACCTTCACCATTACTCATCATTTATAATCACTCCCTCATCACCCCTAATCACTTCCTCATTTACCTTCACCATCCCTCATCATCCATAATCAATACATCATCCATAATTATCTCACCATCCCTCATCATCCCTAGTCACTCAATCACCATCCCTAATCATTGCTTCATCTCCCTCATCATCTTTAATCATTAACTATTGACCCTAGTCATCCCTAATCACTTCCTTATTGACCTTCACCATTACTCATCATTTATAATCACTCCCTCATCACCCCTAATCACTTCCTCATTTACCTTCACCATCCCTCATCATCCATAATAAATACACCATCCCTAATTATCTCTAATCAATCCTTGGTCCCTCATCACCCATAATCACTCCATAATTAACCCTCACCATCCCTTATCATCCATAATCACACCCTCATTGAACCTTGCCTTACCTCATCATCCCTAATGACTCCCTCACCATCTCTAATAAATCCCTCTTCATCCCTCATGATCCTTAATTAATTCATCCAATACCTTGATTGTGGGTAGAATAGATTCTTTCTTGTGTTAGGTTAGGTTATTTTCTAATTCCAAATTTAACTTACTCAAATAAGGCCCAAATAAACTCTTCTTTCACTCAAATAAGGAACTCAAAGATATCATTTGATTATTTGATGGGATTCAAAGATATATATAGTGATCCATACCTAGATCATGGAGAGAATGTGTATCCAGAGCCCTTGACTAGACTAAATAGTTGAGAAATTGATAAAATGGTGGGATGATATCATATTAATTACATATATAGATTGGGATTTGGGCATTTAAAAATCCCAATCCTAGAGTTGAGAATCCAAATGTATATTGAAACATTATATATAGGTTGTATTGTAAAAATAAATTGAATTTTTTATGTGGTAACAATAAATTACCTTCTTTTTTTTTAAACATTAAAAATTTCAAAATAATGTCAGCCATAGTTTTTCCTTTGATGGAAACTACATTAGATACTACTCCCCCATATTGTCACTATAAATTACTCCTCTCAACATAATTAATATCATTTAGAATTATAATAAAATAAAATATATCTATCAAAAATGGGGGTAGGGGGTGGGAAGGGAGTAGGAGCTGGGGCACTTTATGACTATGTTGAAATATCATTCCATGCATCTTCAAATAAATGAATAAATAAATCACCTCCCACTAAATATTTTTATATAGGTGATGAAGTATGTGGCCTCCCTAAGAAACACAAAATAAATACACCACATGTTTCCTTATCCTTTTCTATGCACTTCATGAAAACTGGGAGATCTTTATGAGAGTATTTTGAGTATATATGTGTAATATCATGCTTTTATTTATTTATCCACACTCTTCCTCTATTGTATAAGGGTTGATTATTATAGAAAATAACCTCAAAAACTTTTAATAGAAATCATAATAATTGGTCAATTTAAGAGAAGTTATGTAGGTGTATTTTATGTATGTGTGTCTCACAGGGGGTGTGTTGTAGGTATCTATGATTGAAGATACACAAAATATAAAAAAAATGAGGAAGGAGTGATAGTGGGAAAGTGGATTCATAGGCATGTTTAAATATTCTAAGGATTGATCCTCCATGGGGAGTTTTACTTATGCAGTATAAGGAAGTGCATAAATGACTTCTTGTGCATCCCATGAGAAGAAGTGTGATACAACCAAAATAGAAAAAAAAAATCAATAAGGATGATGAGAATCATAAATCAGGAGAACATATCCTTGTGCCCTAGTTCCAGATGATGTAGAGGAAGCGAAGGTGGTAGGTTGAATATAGAGGAGGCCCAAGTGGCTTGAAATCCACCTTTAACAATGCATATGAGAGTAACTTTAAAATAATAAAATAAAATGAAAAAATTAAAAAAAATAATAATATTAGCAAACATTTTTCCTTAACAATCATGATGTCAAATATGTGGTATTTAAAAGTTATTTGCATAACTATTTTTTTATTATATGCTATAAAATTTCTTTATGGACCTATTATATATCATCAAAATGATATAAAAATAATGCTAAAAATAGTTATGCATATTCAAATATACATATATTTAGTAGTATATGTTTTACAATTATCACTAGATAAAAGCATGTTTGAGCAACATTTAGTTTAAACATTTAGTCTCAATAATTCATACACTCCTGGTACATGAATATAACAATTGAAACTCTAAAATAACCATAAGACAAAATAATATCATGTCAATTGATGAATTATACCAAAATAGCATGTGTAGTGGACAAAATACTAGTATTATGTACCTTTAATGATCCCTCAATCAATCATGTGATGATTATGCCTTCAACTAATATAATCAATGTCATAATATTCATAGTCACCCATAAAAGTGTAAGTTTCATCACTATTAGTACCTTAGATAGGTGGATAGATGTATAAAATATCTGTTGGCAAAATTCTTCATCCAAGATATGTTAGTGGAAAGCTATCTTGATGGGATATTATGAATCTTTTATATAATGCACCTATAGGTTGAGCTATTTGGATTATTACTATGTTGAATTGATGATTTCAAACACTGAAGAGCTCAAAATGAATTCTGAAAGGAATCTTCAGTCCACTGAATATATTTTTTATTTGATCAAGGTGTATATTGACATAAGGATTATCATATGCCTATTTAGGCATGAATTTTTCTAGGAATGGTTTGATGTAAGGTGAAATACCATCCCCACTATTCTATAAATCGTACAGGATTGAATTTGCATGAGGCCATTCATAAGAACATTAGATTATAAACTAAGAACTATGCCTTTATACTAATGTGAGAAACTTGATACTAGAAGATGGCATTTGAACTTCAATATAGGCATTATTGTAACAAAAACCAAAATAACCCCATCTCTTACTGCCAAGTTCAATAAATTTAGAAGTAAATCCAACTCTTCTACTATTAATGGCATAAGATTGGTTATATGCCTTGGATTTCATCATATTTTGTTCATTGGTTAGCCTCTATAGAATATAGTAGTTATTCCATTTGTGCTCATGAAATTATTCTTTGATTTATGACATTAGGGCCATGTTGATGTTATATCCTAGATTTTTATTGCTTGAGATAAAATCAATAAGAGTGCTTTGAAAATATTTCCAACCAAGACAAAAATAATTAGTGATGATATAGATAAGTAACCACCTAATTTTATCCCAACTATTTATGGAACCAATTTTTAAATAAAATTAAATTCACCTACACATTTCTTACCTAAAAAATTGCTAAATATTCTTCCCACAATTGTCAATGAATATAAGGCAAACTAACAATTTATAAGCCCCACAAACTTTTGTTCTTTAGATCTCCATTCTAAGTTAAAAATATCCACTGTGGGTTATAATATGATTTGGTACAACCTTATTTTGTTAAACAAATATATATTTGTGACATTATATGAGGGTGGATTATATTACATAGTTCAAAGCTTATAATAGATTGACTACATAATGAATCATATATCTAACATTTCTAAGAATTTTATCCCCCAAAAAATATTTAAAATAGTAAGAATTTGAATGTACTCTAAATAAAACACCATAATTCTGATCAATGAAAACCACAATAAATATTTTAATAGCCTCAGTAATGATAAAATTAAGGAGGATTGACACGCCTCTTAAAAAGACTGATATTACTCCTACCATCACATTATTCTAGATTGCCCTCTTCATATTATGTACCTTTGTGTTGTACATTTTTCCTAGTTAAATTTGTTGAGTGTGGAGAATAACAAAACAAAAAACTAAATTTCTTATTTTAGGGAATATAACTTGATTGAAATGTTTATAAAATTTCTTAGTTCTTCAAAACATTATCTTAAAAATGCATTTAATAGGAATTAATGCAAATTTTATATTATCCAAACCACATTATGTATTAGATTCTCCACCACCATTTAACATTTGTAATAAATGTTAAGATATGCAATATGCATTATTTGAAAATATCTCATCATATCCCTTTAGTGCATTAGCCTCCCAGTTTCTCTTCTTAGGCAATTTTTACAATTTCCAAGGAAATAATTAATTAATAAATCAATAGAAATCATATCCAAATGTTTCTCTTCTTCTTTATTGAAAATAAATATTATGAACTCCAATAGGGCATGATATAGAATACCTGTAGATGAGGTGCAACAAAGCACTTTTATAAGGTACCATATTCAAATAGATATTTTATATATGTTTCCTTTATATTAAGGGGAAGGTAGATTAAATAATAGGTGGATTTTATTAATTAAATAATACAACTACCTTTAGGGTCTAGTCCTTTTCTTAACTAGTCTTCATTCTTAAAGTTTTAATGTATATGGCAAAGGTAAAGTATTCAAACTAGAAGGACACATCCAATATCAATTTTCATATAAATATTCATGGTCCTAGTAAAAAACATAAAAGATAACAAATTTAAGTTATAAGGTAGAAAAATCTTGGTAATAGTAATATGTGAAAGATATTAGTTTATCTAGAAAACTCCTCTACCTAGAGCCTTTCAAAAGTTGACTTAGAAAAATCTTGGTAATAGTAAGATGTAGGAAATTATAATGAATTATTACTATAACCTATATATGGATTCAATCAAAATACATTATCTCCATCATGTTTGTCTCTATCTCACTTAGCTAGCCTATTTAGATCCCCATTCCAAAATTATCATGTGTGATTCTTATGAGGAGGTTTTGGAAAAAGGGTTGTTTCCTATGACATATTACGATGTCTTATTATATTCATCCTTTCTATAAAGTCTCTCTATGAAGGGAAGTTTCATGCCCATCATGAAATTGTTGGAATGGATGAGACATATAGTGATGTGTATTTTATATCACCCTACTTTACACCTTATTGTAAACATTTACCATATAGTTTCTAAAGAATGATAGTGTTTCAATGGTGTTTATTGTTATGACACATTTCTCAAAAATATCTCTTGCACCACATATCAAGGTTTCAACCTCATCAACTTTAGCACTCACAAGGAACTATTCATTTAATAAACAACATCTTGTTATAAATGCCAACAAATAGCAAAACAAATGAGTATGAGTAGAGATGTGTCTTACATTATTAGGCTCCCTCAATTGGTTTTCAGTATCATCTACCAAATTGGATGCTTCATCTTCATCTAAAGGGTTTGATTTTCGCACATCCATACCTGATTTAGCTTCATCTGGAGGGTTCGATCCTTCAGCATCCATACATAATTTACATTCATTTGTATTTATTTATCCTCTATCTATGAATTGTGTTTCTAAAACATATTATCCAATTGAGACTCCCCACAAAATTTTAGACAAATAATATAGAAGTGGAAAGAAACCTTACATTATACTCTATATCAATGTTGTTTTTGCACTCATTAACACCATACCCCACATCTTGTACAAATAAATATTTCATTCTCTCTAATCAAATACATTTTAATCATAATTTTAAAAGTGTAAACTTGGATTTAAAATGATAAATTTCACATGAACATGGATGGAATTACAGTATAGACATGATAATTCAATGTCTCATCTATGAGACTCTGCAATCAAGATGTATGAGGTTAATTGCTATGATAGATAACATTAAAGTCTTAAATATGTAAAGCCTTGACCCATGAAATATTTTCAAGTATATCTACTTTGAATTTCCTATAGAAGCCAATGTCCTTTCATATTTCCAACCACTAATAATATATATAAACAACTATGGTTAGTTGGTGAACTAACCAATCTACCTTGTGAAGTGTAGAAGTATGTATTGTGATCAAGAAATGAATTTCAAAATGTGAATGATGATATTATATGGGTGAATTTCATTCTTTACCATCAGGATGAATGGTGATACAAAATTATGACCACATTCCAATTTTATGAAGGCAATACTACTACCAATATTTATCAAAATTGGCATATGTGGAGTGATACTTCTCTACAAAATTTTTGGACTCCCTATTTTCCATGCATTCATTAATGAAACTATGAATTATGTATCCCAGCTCATCAAACATCACATGTCATACACCATCTTTTTCAACCTTTTTTTATCAAATTATTCAACCATGCACAATGCACATGCTAGTTATATAAGTATACCTTGGAATTGAATCTTTCTTTACATAACATAATAGTTTTGTAATAATTTAGAATATAATGTGACAATGATATTTATGAACTTTAACATATGAAATTTATTATGTGTATATAACATAAACACATGTAATATATTTTATCTCCACATTGGTATCGTCTACCATGAAGGCAATGATTTTCCACTCAATATATTTCAAATGTATTCATTGTAGAAGTATTTACATTAATTTATTAATGTCCAAAGTACATGACCTTGACATAATCACCCATACAATGGGTAGTCCTTAGTGTTTGAAATCAAACACCATAAACATGTACAATTGGAACTTTACATAAATATAAAATGCTAGTGATCTCACAAGTTATGATACATATATATATATATATATATATATATATATATATATATATATATATATATATATATATATATATATATATATATATATATATAATCAACTACTATTATAATAATTTAGAACATAGCTTTATTGTGCTCATGCCAAACATTGAATCCATTGCCAATAAGATACCCTTCCCAAATTTCAACAACCATTCTAGTTGTTGTGGGATTTTGGATGACCAATATGAAGGGGATTTATCCATCCTCATCAATATATTTCCCATTGTATCCTTGATAAATATATCACATTTTTATATTTACTAGCATTCAATTTCAAAAACTTTCTACATGATTGGGACTATAAACATATTTTCCCTACTTAATTTGGCATTCTCTATAGTATATATACTATTTTCTTAGTAAATCATCCCACTATGTTTTACCATTAAACATTGAAAGTTTATAATGCACCATCTTATGGTATTTAATATGGATATAATCAATATACATTCCCAATGACAGAAGCTTATGAATCTATTCATTCAGCTAGGGGCTGATGTAAGAGGCAAAAAAATGATTTCTTCCCCATGAATTTTTTATATTGCTAGCCATGGAAATGATTTCTTTGAATTTCTATGTGTTTTCCCTAATTTTATGTGAGAATCACATGATTATGTATAATAACTATTTAGTGTGTATTCTAAAATAACACCGATAACCAGAACTTATATGTTTTTATCATGTCTAGTTACCCATTCCCATATTTGACACTATGAGCCTATCTTTTGTCATGACATTAATTTATTAGAAATAATCATGCCCATATAACCACCAATATTTGAAAATATATGTTAAACATATCAATTGTATTTCAATTGAAAATTCTCTACAAAATGACATATAAATGGAACTTAAAATATATAAATACACATACACTTGCTATAGAAAGTGGGAGGTTAATTGAATGACATATTCCAAAGTAGTGTTGATCTTGATCTACTTGCCAAGAACATGTAATTTTTTATGTGATTTGATAAACAAAAATTTGTATGGAATGACTTCTTCATTGATTATAATTTTAGTAAGTTGTCAACCCTATCACCTTCAACCCAAACAAACCACATGTATTCATAGTTAATGTCATAAAGCTTTTACCACTTGACATTGTTGTAGTCAAATGGACCCTCTCATGGATTCTATAGTGGGAAATGAAAAATTTGATCCCATATTTTCACCATTTATTGTATCATATAACAAAAATGTTTCATTTAACCAATAAGTAATAAACATATTGAATTATAAAATATATACAAAAAAGAGGTAGGGGAGGCATATACAAATTGTTAAAGCCATCCCTTATGTTGGTACCCAGTTGTAAACTCTTTTTTTCAACCTTGCACACTTGAGAAGAAGGGAAAATGTGAATGGTAAACCCATTGATATGTCATTATATCTAATAAGGGTTTAACACATAGATGGACCAGACATAGATAATGATTGGGAGGCATTGATAGAGGGTATGGTTAGCTCTCTGCTACTTCTAGCTCTACCTAAACCAAGGTGAAATTACCTAAGGGGTATCTTTCTCACATGGAGTGATAATAAAATTCAATCTCCATGGGGATTTTTAGCACAATAAAACACAAATATTACTAGGGCATAACCAAACTTATTCACTCTACCTAGAAAGGGTTATCACAAGAAATGAATAAATACATTAGGTCACATACAAACTACTGAAGATAGATATGGAAGTGATTGAAACCTTCATTCTAAAGATTTTTTCAACAATAAGGGGTTGAATGGAAGACTACAATGATGGTATTTAAATCACAAAAAATAGACACGTGCTAAGTAGGTAAGATTTATGCATCTGTAGGCAAATAACACTTACAATATTCAACTACATGTATTATTTATAGGGTAGGATAGGGTAGGATAGGTTAGATAGTTATAGAAAAAGGATGGTGTGCTAATGGTTTTCAAATAATAGGAAATATTACAATATTCATAGCATCATTCCTTCACAAAAATGTAGAAAAACTTAGATACAAGCTAATGGGAACTATTAGAAGTGATTTGCATTTATTGGTGTTAATGAAATGAAAATACCCAAATTATTCTAAAACCTTAGAACATAAACTACACTTAGAATCTAAAATACTTTTTCCTAATGAAAAAATAAACCCAGGGTGCCCTAAAGAGTTATTGAACAACATATTTTAAAATCAAACTATAGAAAGGGTTTATAATCTAAATCCATGCTCAAAATGATAACCAATAGTAAGCATTGAACCAAATATCCAATAAAAAAAATTTGCAAAACATATTATTGCATTTCATCAAAAGGAAATAGTAAAAATCACAAGTATTCTCATTAACTTTGTAAATAAACCTTACATACAATATTTTTCTAGAATGCTACCATGGGGACAAGCATGGTGAGTTTGCTCTTTTGAAAAGGGAGACATAAACATGCTCTTAAAGCTTGATAATTATTTTATAGCTACAACCACCTTAGAAAGGGAGATAATACATACACAGAACAGTATATCCAAAAATTTGGAAGAGTGTAAGACTTAGAGAGAAAATCAACAAAAAAACAACCTTAGAATAGAGGACAAGTCCTTTATTTATACACTTTTTTACCACTCTTTACAATATAAGAATGTGGGTAGCAATTTGAAATATTGAAAAATAAAAACAGACCCTCAAATTTATACCAAGATGCTCCCAGATGGAATATGCGTCATGCCATGCTTGGAATTTTCATCCATTTGAAAGAAAAATCATTTTTGTAACTGACTCTACAATAAATGATGAAGATTTGAAACAACCCTTTTCTATCCTTGGATAAAAATGTGTTTTAGCTGAGTTGGAAGCAGAATATTTAACTTGGAGGCCAAAAAAACCCTTTGTCTTCTTATGAAATTGTTTGGACATGCTTTTGACAACTCATTTGGACAGCTAGAAACTTTTGGACAACTTCCCTTCCTCCTATGCATGCCAAAGAACAACCCTGCTTTGCAATGATTTTATGGGAATATTCTAGATCCATGGACATTTAAAAAATATTATTTGGAATGGCCCACCTTGATATTGCATACCTGTAATATTTCTCCCATGGAGGTGTTTGAACAAGCAAACTATGAGTAAATACAAAACTCAGGTTAATTTAACCTTTTTTTCTTTTTGGCTCCAACTTGCTTTTTATACATTTACTTTTTTCACCTTTGATTTTTTCAAATTTGTTTTTTAGGGTTGCCTACACATTTTTAATGAATAAATGCATTACTTTTCAATTTTTAGCCTTTCGGGAAATTTTTTGTCCCTTTTAGAAATTTACACTTATCCTTGTATTAGGGAAACCCAGAACTCAGTAGCAATTTTGCAATTTACAATTTGTAAATTCATAAATTACAATTTGTAGAATTATAATTCACACTTTTAGTTTCCCTAAAAAATTCCCTTAGGGAAATTAGAACTCCAACTGCAATTTTAAATTTACAAATTACAAATTGCAAAATTTTGATTTGCAGTTTTAATTCCACTAAAAAGTTCCCTTAGGGAAATGGGAACTCCAACTGCAATTTGTAATTTGAAAATTGCAAATTATAGAATTGTATTTCATAGTTTTAGTTCCTCTGAAAAGTTACCTTAGGGAAATGGGAAATCCAACTATAATTTTTAATTTTTAGAAATACAAAATTATAAATTGCAATTGGAGTTCCCATTTACCTAAAAGGTTACCTTAGGGAAAGGGGAACTCCAACTACAATTTGTAATTTGCAAAATTAAAAAATTGTAAATTGTAGTTTGAGTTCCTATTTCCTATAAAGGTTTCCTTGGGGAAATGGGAACTCCAAGTGCAATTTTCAATTTCCAATTTTGTAAAATTGCAAATGACCTTGAAAGTTCCCATTTGCACTAGGACCCTAAGAGAAATGGTAACTCCATCTACAATTTGCAATTTTACAAAATTACAATAAGCCTTAAAAGTTACCATTTTTAAATGGACCTCATGTTGATCAACATTGACTAGAAGAAATGGAAGATCCAATTGCAATTTGAAATTTGCAGATTTTCAAAATTGTAAAATTGTAATCTTCCATCAAATCTCCATGAAGCTCCTCTTGAGTTGGACTTTTTCCATTAGCTTTGACTGGTGGGATTGTAAGAGTTGATCACAATTTACAATTTGCATTTTGAAAATTTCTTCTCTCACACAAATCTCCTAGGGACTTTTGGAGCCTCATCTATAATTTTTTTTGAAATTTGCAATTTCTTGATCTTTACCTCGCTCCACTCCATCCTGGTCTAGTGAAGCACCCTATAGAAGATTTTTTCTAGAAACCAAGCCTTTTCTTATAGTCATTTCTTGATTCAAGACAAACATCTATCTCTTGTGCATAATGTATTTGAATTTGAAGCATTCACCAATGGAGATATGTATTGCCCTAGTGGCTTATGAATGTTGTAACACCATTTTGTGTACCTTTGAGGGTAGTTAATTTTGAATGTGTTGTTCTATCTTCTTCTAAATATATAAATTATTGAGTATCATTACAAATGGTGTATTATTAAAACAAGGGTGCCTTATAACATTCTCAAACAATTCATTGTTCAAAATCATTTTATTCCTACGTGGGCCACTATCTTCATCCCACATTTTGTCTTAATCACCAATGATAATACAAAATATTAAAGACCTTTCATCCTCAAAAATTTATAACCACCTATCACCTTCATTCAAGCCTATGACATTAAGCCTTATAAATTGGTACCTCACAAGAGGATAATGACAATCAAAATTATCATTATATGGTTCTAAAACCAGGGTTCTATCATCTAATGAAAATTATACAACAACCATCCCATCACTATGGGTCACTCCTCACATAAAATGTCTATAGAAAATGTTGCTTGAAAATTAGGGTCTCTCCACAAATCTAATTCTTGTAGAATGGAATGAAACAACCTTGATAAGTAATGTAGAATCATAGATCCAAGGCCGACAACTAATCCATATAAAGATATAATGAACTTTTCCTCCTTATTGGAAGAATCTTCATACCCTAAAAAAGGATGACTAAAATGACAATAATGACCCCAAATTCTATTGCACTATTGTAGTAAAAATTTACCCACTTGCTCACAATAGGTGCCAAGAATAACATCACAAGACCCAAAACCCAAAAGACCAAGTGGTACTGTTAAAATTCTTCTTCAACTGAGATTGTAAGTAAACCAAATAATGTATTTGACACCCTAATATCAAAAAATTTGGTGTCATTAGGTGACATACTACTAGTCCATAGACCTTTCTCAAGTGATTTTCCACTCATGTTGTTTACACTACCCCAATCCAAGAGAAACATTCCTATGAATACACAATTCAATCTTTGGATGTATGATTGATATTCCTTCTAAATATCCACAATCACTTTAGTAATACAATATGCACAAATTGAAGCACCCTGGTATTATCAATTGGAAAGGATTTGTCTTTAGTGGCCATAATATTTGTGATGATGATGGGCTATACTAGAATTGTAGAAGAATTAGCCCTCATTCTATGGAACACATTAATAAGCATATGTATCAATGAAGTCTTTGTAATGACTTGATTGAAAATATTCTTACTTCCCCAATAAATATTAAAATAATCCCTCATAATATGAATAAGGGTATCTCCATGAATTTACAATGACAATAATGTCACCACAAAAAGTAAAGTCTTAAACATAATAAGCTCAATTTTTTCATCACCCAAATCATGGCAATTGCACATTGATTCAAAAATCTAGAAAAAATTAGGGTTTCCCATCTCCTTACTATCAACCTCACCACATAAATGTGAATAAATAATCAATCTTTGAATGTAATTCATGATAGGCTCAATGACCTTGACAGATCCAGTGTCACAATCCATCAACAAGGGATACAATATAAATTCTTCATCAGAGGGACCAAAAAAGGCTAGATTATTGAACAAACAACTAACTATAGGTTTGTCAGGGTTAACTCACACAATGTTTTGTAGACTATGAATTTTATAATATCATAAATCTCCTCAAATTGTCTATTCTATGGATATGCTTTAAGCATTACCTTTACACTAGCCAGCTAGGCATGTACTTTTATCCCATTATTTTCTTCCTACTTATTCCATTATTTCTTACAAGATCCGAAATCTCATCTACAAATTAAAATATTGCATTATTTCAAATTACATTTCATATTCCCATCTCCACCGTGCTCTTATGCCTTTTGCATTTTTTTCCAATACTTGCTTTTTGCAATTATTTTTTCCATAGAAAAATCTAGTGGGATTTTACCTCTTCATATGTAATTTGAAAAATTGATTTTTGCCACCCAAAACCTCGATGGACTTTGGAATGCATTTAGAAATTTTAAAACTTATAGTTAATGCATTAATATCCACCACATACCATGCATTTACTCTAAACTTTGTTTCAATTCCTTTGAATTTATTCCATGTAGGCATGTTTCATTGGCATGAAGATGAATTTTAAAAGATGTCCACATAGGTAGGTCTAGTGGTAAGGTTGCTATCTACATGGCCTTGCATGTGGCATGAGCAGTATGGTGGGAGCCTTTTTATATATGAATGACATACTTCAAACCTCTATGGGGTATAATATTTTAATCAAAGGCCCAAAATTGCTCAGCACAATTTTAGGCACTAACATTGGCTCTCTCTCAGGGACATACAACCCTTATGAGTGTGCAAAGAACCCTAGAAAATAAGACTAGGTGCCAATCCATTGGGCCATAGAGTCAAAACTTAGTCAATTTATAGAAAACACCCATAAAATCTCAACAAAACAAAGGTAGGTTGACAAAAATAGATCAGAAGGATATAAAAATCAACACATGACAAAAAACATGAAAAGGAGATGTAAAAATAAGGCCTAAAGTAGAAGGGTAATAAAATAACAAAACTATACATGATATAATTATTTTACATAGTTATGGACTTAATCAAGGAAGTGTTTCAGATGTCTACCATTAATTGATAGATCTAGTATTTCACCATACAAATCTCTTAAGAATAAAGTGTGTTCCCCAATCCTATAGTCAATAGAATAAGGGCCCATCTAAAAGGCAACAAACTTGCCATGCTTTCCTTTCTCCTCATGCTTGCTATCCCAAAGTAGAACCAGATCACCAACCTAAAAAGTTATTGGAATGAACTTTCTATTGAATATCATTTTGAGTCTTTCCTTGAACTTGAGGTGTCTTTCATGAGCTTGTCTTCATATTTCATCAAGCTCAACAATCTGGTTCATCCTACTTTCATAGTGGTTTAAATTCTCATCATCTTCCTCTAGTTATTGCATGAGATAATAGGTTAACAAATTTAGATTCATAGGAAAAATTTCTTGAGATCCATAAATAAGATCAAAATGGATTTTGCCTATATCTCTCTTAGGTGTGATCCTATCATCCCATAAGGCAAACTTCAGTTATTCACCCCACTTCTTGTTTTCTTCTGAAATATGTTTAATGATTTTGAGTAAGTTCTTATTACTAGATTTTGATTGCCCATTCCCCTGAGGGTTGTAATTGGATGCATAAGTCAACATGAACCCATACTCTTTGCACATTAATACCAAAGGTTTAGATTTGAAACTCATAGCATTATTAGAAATTACCTTGATAGGGACACCAAATCCACAAATAATCTGATTCAATAAAAAGTCCATAACGACTTGGTGTGTAACCTTCTTTGTAGGGACTAATTCAACCCATTTTATGAAGTTGTCAGTTGTAAATAATATCCATATATGTCTAGTGATTGATGAATAAGTGATTTCCCCAATGATTTCCATTCCCCATTATCTGAATGGGCTTCCAATCATCATAGGCTGCAAGGGAAGAGAACCAAAAGCTTGCAACCTTCCTACAAAGAATTGAAATTTCACACACTTTCTAAATTTTTGAGAAACATCTTTGAATAATGATGTCCACCAATAACCAGCTATCAAAATTTTATGAGCTGACTTTAGGTGAAAAATGGCCACCACATCCTCCACTATGGAAGTCTTCAATCAAGTCAGCAGTCTATTCTTATACCATGCATATTAGGATAACCCCATCTAGATTCTTCCATGATAGTCCATTTTTAGTCAAGAACTACTTTTGGGAGATAAGTTTAAGAGTTATCCTTTGATTCTTATCTAAGTTAGGGGATAATTCAATTTTTGTAAGTAGTAAACAATGTCCCTAATCCACAGAGATATGTTAATTCTACTCAAAGAATCATCAACATTAAAAATAATAGTGTTTACCTCAATGGATTGAAAATTGGTCTTATCCATGAGCTTGGCTAAATCCATCCCTCTCACTAACTTGGTGGTCTTAATATCCATGTCATACCCTTACAACTTATTAACCCACTTGCATCTCTTGTTAGATGCTTCAATCTAAGTCGAGATGTCCTTCACCATGGTATGTAGGACATATGCAACAATCTTTGAACTCATAATATAAGGCCTAAATGTCTTAATATCCTTCAAGAGAGTGAAGGCTTGTTTTTCTATGATGGTGTAATTTAACTCAGAACCTTGCATAGCTTTGATAAAAAAAGCTATGGACTAATCGTGACCATCCTTTTGTAACAAGACAACAATAATAGTATTATATGATGCAAAAGAGAATATCTAAAAATATTTTGTGTAATTTGGGCTGGCCATGATAGGGGTAGACTTTAAGGATCCTTTCATGTCATTAAATGTTTTCATGACCTTCTCCTCCCACTTGATGGTTTGGTATTTATTTAGCATAGAATTAATATGCAGAGTGATCTCTACAAAATTAGACACAAAACTTCTCACAAAGTTGATTTGTCCAAAGAAGGACTGAATTCCCTTCTTAGATTGTGGGATAGGCACTTTATCAATGGATTTTACCCTCTCAAGGTCTATCATGACACCACACTTAAAAACTATATGTCTCAACAACTTAGCTTTTGTATTAGTGACACTTCTTAGGATTAAACAAATGCTAAACTTCCTACATCTGATCAACACTTTATCTATATGTTTCAAATTTTATTCTCTAGTCTTGGATTACATGGTAATATCATCTTAATACACATCTATGAACTTGTTTATCACCCATACAAATGCAACATCCATTGCTCGCTAAAAAGTTGCACCAACATTCATTAACCCAAAGGGCATCCTCATATATACATATGTGCCCTAAGATGTTGTGAATGTGGTCTTGGGTCTCTCAGATTCCTTCACCATAACCTGGTTATACCCTAAGGAACCATCTAATGTGGATAATATTTATGATCTTGTAACACTTTACATTAGGTTATCCATGTTAGGTAGGGGTAAATGTCGTTCAAATAAGCTTTATTGAAATTCTATAAATCCACATACAAGTGGATGTCACCATTCTTATTTCTCATAGAATAATTTTGTCACCCATGATGAATATATGATGGGATAAATGATTCCACCATCTCTTATCTTCTTTAATTCATCTCGCATCAAGGTGGCCAAGATGGGGTTAATAGGTATCTATTTCTACTTGAAAGTCTTGCTATCAAGTTGCAATGGGATGACATATTGAAACAAATCTTCCTTATATGAACTTGGTTTAGAATAAGACCAAGATAAATAGTCTTGGTACTTTTTAATAGCTATATATATACTTATTTCTCAACTGCACTTAGGTGAGTACCCAACCTATCCTTCTTTGGATTCTCATGAGAACCTAAATTACACTCAATCACGCCTTTTGAGATAGATGAGTCTTGAGTTTTGATTCTATCCACTTAATCAAAAGACACTTCTAAACTTACCAATCCCCTAGGGAGCGTGTTTGTCTTCAACTAAATAACATCCTTCCCAAACTAGGTTTCTTTTCCATCACAAACTTGAACCATAGATTCCAATTCTATGAGTTGATTATGGAATTTTGATTCATAATTTAGAAACATTCTAATTTGTTCATCATCATCAAACACTTATTGATGATGAACATTGTCTAGGATTTAAGGCCTAACAAAAAACTCCACTCGATACTGATAATGAGGATTTATATTTTCAATTTTAAATTGAGTACCTAACCCTACAAGTCTATTATATTTTTCATTGAAACTCTTATCATGATAAAAAATGTTGAATGCATCGAATAATTTAAGCAAATCCCATAAAACATTTTGATATTATTTCAATATTTTATTTTTTGTGGCATAAACATTATGAACCTATTTAACCACTATCTCAGAATCACCCTTGACAATAAAATTTGTAATTCTATGTTCATGGGTAATCCATAAACTAAAGAAGAGTGCCTCATAATTAATAGTATTATTTGGGCACTTTAAGGACAACTTGAAACAAAATTGAAAAAATTTACCATTAGGGGCATAAAAGAAAACACCAACTCTATTTATAATATTGGAACAAGCCCCATCAAAACACATCTTCCAAACTGCACCTTCTTTTTCAATCCCAACATCAATAACAGTAGACTATTCATCAACATCAATATTCCTAATGAAGTTGTGCATGCCAACATCCATGTATAATAATTCATTTAGAGCATGTTTTGGATCTTCTAGTATATGCAACATCTTTGAATCCCTATAAATTTTGACCATATTACCCTCCAAAATAATGGTGTCATAAGAAAGGTCCATTTGTACACTTACACCCATGTGAATAGCCCATTTACGTGATAACAACATCCCACACTTAGATGGGTAGTCCACAACTACCACATCTATATTCAAATACTTACCTAGATGCACTACCAACCCTTTAACTTGTCCACCAACTAGAACTTTTCATGAATCCATGGCATAACACTTTCCAAAGGCTGATGTAATCTTAATTCCAAGCTCATTTAAGACACCCAAAGACATCATGTTGTAATAGGCTCCAGATTCAAACATATAGTTATGAATAATTAGACCATTAATCAATGAGGTTGTGTAAAATGGATCCACATTTAGCTAACTTTCTACTAATGTAGGTCCCAAATAAAATTTTGGGGTTAGTTCAATAACCTCATAAGGTTCTTCATCATTTTTTGGGAGTGTTTAGGGTAAATCAATTTCATCAATAGTTGTTTTTTCACCAAATTTCAAATACTCAAATGCCCTCTTCTTATGTTTACATATTCATAATAACTCAATAAGGGGCATGGTGATTTTCAGTTGGGTCAACACTTGGGCCATATCCACACACTATACTGAGGAAGAGGAGTATTAGGTGGGAGAGTGACAACACCTTCAGTTTGAATACAATCATTTAAATTCTAAATTTGAGTAGGCTAGGGGGAATTAGCATGTTTAACAACACTCTTCAAGGGTGGTTTATTTCTAACATCATTTGCACCTTTAGGAATATTGGACAATATGGGTACTCTATTCTTGGATGGAGCATCTCTTGGTTTATAAATTTGGGAAATGGGTGCTAATTTAGAAGAATTTGAGACTAATATAATTTTCTTAAGTTCCTTACTTGCATCTTATGCCCTTGGATTTGTAGGGGTAATATCTTGAGGATTAACTACTTGTTGCCTGCTTCTTAGACTATACTCTTTATCTTGGGAAACTACTGCATTAATTAATAGTTGCCTATCCTCAATTAAAGGAATCCCCCATCATATTTCTTAATCATCATTGACTTAAAAACTCAAAAGCATGATTGGGTAATTCATATGCTTATGTCATGTTAACATCACAAGTAAATTCACAAGTTGAGACACATACCTTTTGTACTATACTCCAAAACTAATCAACATTGGTAACACTTAGCAACTCAATGGAGATAAACAACATACTTTGGGAGTATTGACAATTGAACATCAAAATCTCATCATCAGATGATGTAGATTCATGATCATCTGTACTTCATCAATTGGTTTAGTCATATCACATGGAGGATGGGAAAGGAAGCATTTATCACACAAATCAATATTAATGTCACAATTTAGAACATTCACTTTGGCATTTAATAGATAAGGTACTTCCTTTCTAGTCCCTTTATTTTGATTTCTATCAATTCTTTTATCACATGTAAGCCTCTTCCCTCTATCATTTTCCTGATTGTGGAAAGTAGGCCTCCCTTCTGCTTGATTCAGATTTGGATCTCTCTCTTGACTCATAGACCCATGAGGTAGCCCCTTTTCAAACCTCACTAGCTTTTAGGACATTTATTTAATAGTAGAGGCCAAGGTTTTTACTACCTCCTCAAGGTTAGCTATCTTTGTGGACTATATTTTTTCAAGATATAACCAATTTCACATCATCCCACTTGTTCATGGGCTTACCCATAAATTTTATGTTATTCTTAATTTTTATGGTCATACTGAATGCCAATATTAGGTTTGTAAGAGATTTCTCCCTCAAGTAGTACACAACCTTTTTATCAAAGGCATCACAATATTTAATTAGACAAGCTAGGTCACTAGGACCAATGTTCTTAGACAATCACATAATGGTCTTATTGAACCGCGTATTGAAGTCTTGCATGCACTAATTAGGGTTATTTTTGAAATTTTCAAATTCTACTATGAGAAATCTAGGATCAATCCTATCACCATATTGTATTTTGAAAACATTCTTCATCTCATCCCATAAATCAATGCATCCATAGGGAAGAGAATTGAATCACTCACATGCATATTTTTCTAGTGTATGCATAAACAACTTAATGCACACATCTTAATACTCAACCTCATAATCCTCAATGATATTGTGAAAGGCCCTCAATTGCTGATCACCAGTCACTACATTGTTTTTTTGGAATTTAGGAAGACAATTTCTTACTTTATGTGAAACTTCATTGGGATAGCCTTTTATTTCATCCAAATTAATTGGTATGAATCTAGGAATGTAAAATGTAGTATGATTATTCTCATCTTGATCCCTGTTCCTCATGATTGGTTCAATGGTGGTTTCACAAATGAATGGAAAAGGGTTATGAGGGGTGAGTGAGGTGGACTTGGTGGTTCAAATGTAGGAGGGGATTTAGCTGGTTGAGAAGGAACTAGCTAATAAATGGGGTTGTAAGTTTCTAAATTATTAGGAGAGCTATGATAGTATTCAATAATAGGAAATTCAACAAAAAAATCAATATTATAAGAATCTTGATAGTCTAGACACTCTTTAGTAACTAAACTTTGGCCTTCAATCATACTCCAAACTTGTCTCCTTCTTTGATGAATACTTAAAGGTGAGACAAGCTATTTTGATGAGTCACCTTTGAAGGACAACCTTAGTCCTTCCATATTTTCAAGCACAAAAACACTCAAAACTAAAACTTAATAAATATATTAAAAATAGGCATTGATCTTCCTTAAAACCAAATGATAAAGTTAGAATCACCACTAGAATCACAATTTTAGAATATAACAGTTAACAAACTAGTTGTGATACATGCTGAAATTATACTTTGCTGAATTTAGTGATGAGACAAAAATCAAAGATACTAAAATTTTCATATTTATGTTCAAAAGGGGAAATCACCTTCCAACATGTAATTGTGACATTACTTTGCAAAAATTGTAGCATAAGTCAATTTGTAAAATCTTTTAAAGTTTTGATAACTTCCCCAGTGGAGTGCTACTATTGTTGATGACTCGAAGTAGTGAAGAAAAATCAAATAATCTCAATTTTCAAAATCATGAAATAATATGATTAAACTTTGTCTAAATATATAAATGATATTACTTGCATCAAATATTTCAATGCAAAGAACTTGATAGAACCTAAATTATTTACAACTTCCCTAACAACATAAGTATTCAGGATTTTAGTTTAGTCCTTGGTAATGGTGCTAATTGAGTGTGAAAAATTCACATACCAAATATAATTAGATTATTAAAAATATTGGTAGAGAACTTTTCAACATGAATTACTTATAGCTCTCTTCAAGAGTCCTCGATAACACAAGTGCCATGGGTTTATTTTCATTCCTTGACAATGATACCATTTGAGCATTGGTTCCTAGTTGTACAGTTATTTTACTTGACCTTGCACACTTGAGAAGGGAAAATGTGAATGGTAAACCCATTGATATATCATTATATCCGAGAAGGTTTTAGCACATGGAAGGACTAGATGTAGACAATGACTGGGAGGCACCTATAAAGGGTATAGTCAGCTCCCTACTACTTCTGGCTCTACCTAAACCAAGGTGAGAGGACCTAAGGGGTAGCTTGATCACATGGAGTTATAATGAAATTCAATCTCCATGGGTATTTTTGGCACAAGGAAACATAAATATGACCAGGGCATAACCAAACTTGTTCACTCCACCTGGGAAGGGTTGTCACAAGAAATGAACAAATGCACTAGGTCACATATAAGCTATTGAAGATAGATATGGAAGTGATTTCAACCTTCATTCTAAATATTTTTTCAACAATAAGGGGTTAAATGGAAGACTACAATGCTGGTCTTTAAATCACAAAACACATACACATGATAAGTAAGCAAGATTTATGCATCTATAGGAAAATAACACTTATAATATTCAACTGGGTGTATTATTTATAGGGTAGGATAAATTAGATAGTTATAAAAAAAAGGGTTGTGTGTTAGTGGTTTTGAAATAAAAGGAAATCTTACAATATTCATGACATCATTCCTTCATAAAATTGTAGAAAAATGTAGATGCAAGCTAATGGGAACTATTAGGAGTGATTTGCATTTATTGGTGCCAATGAAATGCAAATAAACAAATGATTTTTAAACCCTAGAACATACACTACACTTAGAATGTCAAATACTTTTTCCTACTGAGTTCATAACCCAGGGTGCCCTAAAGAGTTATTCAATAACATATTTTAAAATAAAACTGTAAAAATGTTTTATTATCTAAATCCATGCTCAAAATGATTAGCAACAATAAGCATTGAACCAAATATCCAATCAGAAAAATTTTCAAAACTTATTATTGCACTTCATCAAAAGGAAAGAGTAAAAACCATAAGTATTCTCATTAAATTTTCAAATAAACATTACATACATCATTTTTGTAGAATGCTGCCATGGGGATAAGAATGATGAGTTTGTTATTTTAACAAGGGAGACATAAACATGATCTCAAAGCTTGCTAATGGTTGTAAAACTTCAACCACTATGTCAAGGAAGACAATACATACACACAACAATTGACTCTAAAATTTTAAAGAGCCTAAAAATTAGAGAGAAAAACAACCAACAATAACAACCTTAGAATAGAGGATAAGCCCTCTATTTATACACTTTTTACCACTCTTTTCAATCTGGGAATGTGGGTATTAATTTTCAATATTTCAAAATTGTAAACAACCCTCAAAGTTCTATCAATATGATCCTAGTTGGAATATGCTTCATGCCATGCCTAGAATCTTCATCCTTTTGCAAGAAAAATCATGATTGTAACTACGTCTACAAGAAATAATGAAGATTTTCAACAACCCTTTGCTTTCCTTGGATGGAAATGTGTTATAGCCAAGTTGAAGGATAATATATTGCTTGGAAGCTAAACAAACCAATTTTATTCTTATGCAATTGACTGGACAAGCCTTTGACAACTCATTTGGACAACTAGAAACTTCTAGACAACTGTCCTTCTTCCTATGTATGCCAAATAACAACCCTGATTTGCAATGATTTCATGGGAATATTCTAGATCCATGGCCATTTGAAAAATATTTTTTGGAATGGCCCACCTTTATCCTGTAGACCTGCAATATTTCTCCCATGGAGGTGTTTGAACAAGTAAAATATGAGAAAATGCAAAGCTTGGGTTATTTTTACCTTTTTGATTTTTGGCTCCAACTTGCTTTTTCCACATTTTCTTTTTTCACCTTTTCTTTTTTCAAATTTTATTTTTAGGGTGGCCTCCACATATTTTAATACATAAATACATTACTTTTTATCCTTTTGGGGAAATTGTGGTCCCTTTTGCAAATTTGCACTTTTCCTTGTATTGGGGAAATCTAGAACTCAATAGTAGTTTTGCAATTTGAAATTTGAAGAATTACAATTCACATTTGTAGTTCTCCTACAAATTTCCCTTAGGGAAATGAGAACTCCAACTACAATTTGTAATTTATAAATTTACTAATTACAAATTGCATAATTGTAATTCATAATTATAGTTTCCCTAAAAAGTTTCCTAAGGGAAATGAGAATTCTGACTGCAATTTACAATTTGTAAATTTTTAAATTATAAAATTGAAATTCACAATTATAGTTTCCTTAAAAATTTCCCTTAGGTAAATGGGAGCTCCAACTATAATTTGCAGAATTGTAAAATTGTAAATTACAATTAAAGTTCCCATTTCCTTGAAAAGTTCCCTAAAGGAAAGGGGAACTCTAGCTGAAATTTATAATTTGAAAAATTGCAAAATTGAAAATTGTAGTTGGAGTTCCTATTTCCCTAAAAGGTTTCCTTGGGGAAATGGGAACTCTAGCTGCAATTTGTAATTTTGTAAAATTACAAAATTACAATTGGCCTTGAAAGTTCTCATTCGTAAATGAACCTCATGTTGACTGGCGTTGACTAGTGAAAATAGGAGATCCAAGTGCAAATTTATAATTTACATATTTAAAAAATTAAAAGATTGCATTCTTTCATCAAATCTCCTTGAAGCTCCTCTTGAGTTGACTTTCTCCATTGGCTTTGACCGGTGGGATTGGGAGAATTGACTGTAATTTGCAATTTGCAATTTTCATTTTGAAAATTGCTTTTCCCACACAAATCTCCCAGGGAATTTTGGAGCCTCATCTATAATTTTTTTGAAATTTACAATTTCTTGATTTTCACCTAACTCCATTCCCACTTGATCTAGTGAAGCACCTTATAGAATATTTTTTCCAGAGAGCAAGCCTTTCCTATTATCCATTACTTGTTTCAACACAAAAATCTATCTCTTGTGCACAATGCATTTGAATCTAAAGTGGAGATATGCATTACCTTAGTGGCTTCTAAATGTTGTAACACCATTTTCAACAACTTTAGGGGTAGTTAATTTTGAATTTGGTGATTCTATCTTCTTGTGAATATCTGATTTGTTGAGTATCAGTACAAATGATGTATTATTAAAACAAGGGCATCTTATTAATACTCTCAAATAATTCATTACTCAAGATCATTTTATTCCTAAGTGGGACACTATATTTAGCCCACATTTGGTCTTAATCACTAATGATAATATGGAATATTAAATCCCTTTCATTTTCAAACATTTATATCCACATGTAGCCTTCATTCGAGTCTATGACATTGAGCCTTATAAGTTAGTACCTCACAGGAGGATAATGACAATAAAAATTATCATTGTATGGTTCTAAAATCAGGCTTCTATCATCCAATGAAAATTATATAACAACCAACCCATCACTATGGGTCACTCCTTTTTCACATAAAATGTTTATAGTAAATGTTTCCTATAAACTAGGGTCTCTCCATAACTCTAATTCTTGCAGAACGGAATGAACCGACCCTATTAAATAATGTAGAATAACAGATCCAAGGTCGACAATGAGTCCATATAAATTAAGATATAATGAGCTTTTCCTCCCTATTGGAAGCATATTCATACCCTAAAAAAGGATGACTAAAATGACAACAATGACCCCAAATTCCATTGCAATGCTATAGTAAAAAGGTACCCACTTGCTCACAATAGGTGCTAAGAACAGCATCACAAAAACCAAAACCCAAAAGACCAAGAGATATTGTTGAAATTATTCTTCAACTGAGATTGTAAGTGAACCAAATAATGTATTTGGCACCCTAATATCCACAAATTTAGTGTCATAAGGTTACATAATGCCAGTCCATATACCTTTCTCAATTGCTTTTCCAGTCAGTTGTTTACACTACCCCAATCCAAGAGAAACATTCTTATGAATACACCATTCAATATTTGGATGTATTATTGATATTCCTTCTGAATATCCCCAATCAGTTAAGTAATAAGATTTTGCACAAATTGAAGCACATTGCTATTATCAATTTGAGAGGATTTTTCACTAGTGGACATAAGATCTACCACGATGATGGGCTGCACTAGAATGGTAAAAGAATCAGCCCCCATTCTATGAAACACAATAATAAGCATATGTATAAATGAATCCTTTGTAGTGACTTGATTGATAATATTCTTACTTCCCTAGTAAATATTAAAACAAGTCGTTATAATATGAAGAAGGTTATCTCCTAAATTTACAATGAAACTGATGTCACTACAGAAATTAAAGGCTTAAGCACAATAACCTCCATGTTTTCATCACCTAAATCATGGAATTTACACATCGATTCAAAAATATAAAACAAATCAGGGTTTCCCCTCTCCTTACTATCAACCTCATCACATAAATGTGAATAAATAATCAATATCTGAATGCAGTTCATGGAAGGCTCAATGACCTTGAAGGATATAGTGTCACAAGCCATGAGAAAGAGCTATAATAGAAACTCCTCATCAGAGGGACCAAAATAGGCTAGGTTATTGAATAGACAATAACTAATTATGGGTTTGTCAGGGGTAAGTCACACAATGTTTTGTATATTTGTAATGAAGTTGTTAGTATCATAAATCTCCTTAAACTATCCATTCTATGCATATGCTACAAGCATGTCATTTATGCCAGCCAACTAGGTGTGTACTTTTATCCCATTATTTTCTTTCTGCCTATTCCATTCTTTCTCATAGGATCCAAAAGCTCATCTGCAAATTATAATATTGCATTGTTGTAAATTGCATTTCAACTTATGCCTTTTGCATTTTGTTTTTTCAATACTTGATTTTTGTGATTGTTTTTTACATAGAAAACTCTAGCAGGATTTTACCTTTTCAGATGTAATTTGAAAAATTACTTTTTACCACCCAAAACCCTGGAAAACTTTAGAGTATGTTTAGAAATTTTCAAACTTGCAGTCAATGTGTTAATCTTCACCACATAACATGCATTTCCTCTAAAATTTGTTTCAATTCATTTGACTTTATTTCACATAGGCATGTTTCATTGGCATGGAGCTAATTTTTTAAACATGTCCACGTAGGCAAGTGTGGTGGTGAGGCTGCTATCTATGTGGCTTTCCATGTGGCATAGGTAGCATGACATGGGTCTTTTTCTATGTAAACGGTGTGCTTCAAACCTTTGTGGGTTCTAATATTTTAATCAAAGGCCCAAAATTGATCAACATAATTTTGGGTACTGACACCTTCTATCTGTTTTAAGTAGAAAATGTTTTGATAGTCTTGAAGTGGGATAAACTTTTCATTGACTCAATGATGATATGCCATTTTTATAAATTGTATCATTCTCTTCCCAATCTCAATACATGGATCATGAAAAATTAGAAGCCTCTTATGGGGGTCTTATTACAAAGTTTCCCATGTGCAAGGGTATTTTTGTGGTCATTTTTAGCATTAATGAGGATCATGATGTAGTGTTCAATGATAATATGTGGGTATGGGATGATGACATAATACTTTCCAAGACATGGCTTTCTTATTTCAAATATCCTATCGAGAATTTTAATCTCAGGCTTACCTCGGTGATGTTTCTTCACTTGTCACTATAGTTTTGGATTTTTTTTTGCTCGAAATCTATGGGAAATCCTTGGAAGTATTTATGGTACTAGACTCTTAATAAAGTAAGATACTCCATTCCCCATTTTTTATGATCCATGTTAATATGGGTTGTTCACTTATTTACCTAAGTTTATTGAGCTTAAAATTAAGGATATAACTTGGAAACAATCTCTCAATTATGAGGGATTATCCTTTTGTTATAGGATACATTTTTCTATAGGAAATTTTGCTTCGACTTGTAACAACTATAAAAAGAAATGGAGGTCTCCTAATGGAAGGGTGTCCTTCTAAAACATGATGATATGGGTAGTGTGGATATCAATTATGTGAATGAAGTACTTAAGAATTTTGAGGATCAAATCCAAAAGGTAAGAGAGCCTATAAAAGAGAACTCTTTATAAAAAGTTAAAGGTGATAGAATCTTATTATAAGAAATCTAAATTGTGAACCTAATGTTGATCTTGTGGTTAAAGATTCTATAGAAATATCCCATTCTATCAGCTCATTTGATGTTAGCATTCCTATTTACTCCAATGAAGGGGATGGGGGAAAATGGACTATAGTTGGTAATAAGAAAATAGAATGTTACAAAAGCGGGGATAAACCATCCAATATGATTCTTAGATCTAGAAAATAAAATGCTATAGAAGGATCATAGTTATATATTGGTTATTTTTTAGTTGTTTTAGATGTTGGTGTGTTGAGAAGATTCATATTGTTTTTATTTTATTTTTTAGGCTGTTTCTGCTTATTTAGATCAAGCCTTTTTTTTGTAGCAGACCTTGTTGAATACCTTGGCTTGTTTATCCTTGTCTACATGTTCCTTCTTTAGGGTCAGGTCCCTAGTTCAAAAAACCCTAATTTACCAATAATAACAAAAAACATGTACAACAATTTTGAACACTAATTTTGTGTAAAAAACTTTAAGCAACATTTACACATCGAATACTTGATAATTAGGAATAGGATAGAGATTCATAATGGTAATATAATAAAATTATCATTACAACACATACTCATTGCTATGCAATTGGGATACATATCATGATAGTTCTAAATAGAACATTACAACATGTAGTGATCATTACATAATTACATAGTAATCAAAATATAATTGAAACAACATATAGCCATCTTTTCATAATTACAAAATGTTTGTGGTATTTCTAATACAATATAAGATATATCCCAAAATAATCTTTCTGACATTGAATCAACTTTATATCACCTTGCCAAAAATAATCAAGAGTATGAGTACAACAACAAACATAAACATTATACCACAAAGAAATTAAAATTGTTGCACATCGATGACAATGTCATGCACTCCAAAAATAGACACAATATGAAAATATTTTTTGGTAGACATGCCTACTAAGTTAGGCATGTCTAGCTTATCCATACTCATTTCCCTTATTTACCTTCATTTTTCCTGTGATGCTCCTTATTTAAGAGATTTATTTTCACAAGGGATGTCAATATCATGAAAAAAACATAGATGAAAGTGGCATCCTCATGTAGTTTTCTCATAATAGATCCTGGAACATTCATCTCCCCTTTCATTTCCACACAAACAACTTGTGAATAAACCTTCACACAAAAACCTATTTTCTTGTGAAAGTAAAAACATAATCCAAGTCCATCTATCAAATCAAGGTAATAGGCACAATGTAAAGAACCCTAATTAGCTAAAAATTTACCATACTTCCATATGATGATGTTTTCAAGACTTAATAACATGGTTTTGTTATAAATAGCCCTTCCTTTCCACCAGGAACTAACTAATAAACACATGTTTTGGTTGAACATACTAAAATTATTAATAATGCACTAAAAAAACACCAAAAAACTAGAATTTGAATTACTTCATTTATATACATACACTAGTTATTCATACACATCAAAATCAAGAAAAATTAAAACACCCCCTTTGCTTCATTTTTTGTATTTGTCATTGAAATAATATTTTTCTACTATTCCATTTATCATGTTTTAAATACTAAAATTAACTATCTAATGCACATTAAACGTCAAAAAAAAAAATTCTTATAGTCATAACATAATTATGAAGTTATTAAATTTATCCCTATAGTGAACATTTTGACCACAATTATTTGAATATTGGTTATATATCAACTACATGGATGCAAAAATGGATTTTGGACCTATACAACAATGCATAAGGTAATGGAACTACCCATATTATGGTATTCAATCTATTAAGTTATTTTTATAGTTGTAATATATGAATTACATGTGAACATGAAGTCACCACTAGAAATAAATATCATAAATACATTAGGCCTTTCATATGTTTGGAAGATCCAAACTTTATTTGTGCTTTCCAATCTAGGAGAAATGGTTTACTTCTTATTTGACCATATTTTATTCTTCGCTAGAATAAGAGTCCTAAACACCCATTTGGCTAGCAAAATGAGCTTCATCTATGCTTTTGGTCATCTATTTGGATATATGTGTATCATACTTTATGATTTGATTAATATAAGTGAAGGAATTAGGTTACAGAATGAGCTTAAAAGAGAGATAGAAGATATGAAGTGTGTTTATGAGTTTATTGTTATGCAGGGGAAGAGGAATAAGTTAAAATATATGTGAGGTGATAGATGATACAAAGAGCCTAAAATATTCATTTAAGAATTATTAAACTATAGGGTATAGATAAATATTCATTTAAGATTTTATGAGATTTTTTGTTTATAAACATGCATAATGTATTGAAAGTTATTGAAAGTTATTTTTCTATATAATTTTATTTGTACTTATTTGTTATGTTATATAATTTTAATAATACTTACATTTTACTAGATATTTATGTGATTTATTCATATTAATTTCTTTTAATTTATAAACGAAATACAATCAATACACATATCCTTTGAATGGGATCTGAAATAGTTAAACCTTAAATTTTTTTTACTTTTATTTTATAGAGCATGGTAAGCCTTGGTGATTTTTAAAGTCCTACATTATGCCATTTTCAACTTGTAGGATCATTTTAGAAAACAAAAAGAACTAGTGTTACTCTCTCATCTATAAAAGTTTACAAGTCCTTGAAATCACAGGTAGGTTATCAATCAAAGGTGACTAGGAATCCTATTTTTATGGGGATAATAACATGGCCATTTATGATTTTCCTATAGAAATATTTGAAAGGTCAATTATATAATGAGCATTATGCATCTCCATCAATAATGGATCATACCAATAAAAATGGTAAACTAGAGATTAAAAGCCCTGTTGAAAATGATAAAAGGGCTTCCTACGAAAAAAGTGGTAAAGACTTACCTCCTTTGGTTTTATAGTGTGTTATAGAGATTGTTGAATATTTATTTCAGGTAAGTTAGTGCAAGTAAGATCTTGAAAATTTTTCTCATTATAAAATGGGATTTTCTAGTGTGTTTGTGCCACTACTTCAATTATTTTTTTGGTCTCTGATATATTAATCATTTATATTTTATAGATGGTCACATTCAATTGGAAATGCACATAGATATGTAAAAGACCCATCGAAAGGTTGGAACTTGGAAACAAAGATAAATTTTAGCTTGTACATAAAGAATGTTATTATCCAAAAATTATATCACAAAAAGAGTCAATACAAATTCCGATTTGAACTATTTGATAAAAACATACATGACAATCCTACCATAGAAAGATTAGATGTGAATTTGCATACGAACTATTCCAAGTAGAATTATTTGAATCAAATTCTAGATATGTGGGGAAAGTAAGGTGGTTTCTATAAAATTTTTGCATAGTGGATTTTGTACTAAAATATCCTAATGAATGATAGGATTTTATTCATTAACATATGCAGTAATCAATCATTAATATATGGTAGAAAATAAATAGGTATGACATGAAATTTAGATGGATTAAGTGAGGTAATTTTGGGTTAAGGACATGCTTACGCTTATGAACATAGGGTAAATGAAATTCTTGGTAGGTGGTACAAAAAAATTGTATGACATATATTTAAGAATATAAAAATGACTAAAAATATTTTAAATTTGGGTCCAAGATAATTTACCAGTCATTATAGGTCATGTTATATTATGGTTAAGTGTGTTATTAGGAGATCTCCTGTTGCAAGGAATATATTTGTTTCTGAAAAACTGTCATTGATTTGCTTAGTACATTCTTAAACAAAAGCCATATGACATGTATTTAGGATTGTAGAGATGATAAATCAGTTTAGATAGGTTGTATCTTGGATATTATCTATTTTGGAGAAATATTAGGAGATATGTTGGTGATAATAAAAAACTTTATGAATTTATTTATGATTAGAGACACAACTAATCACTTAGAATAGGAGATAAATTATCCTGGTTGTATATGTAATCATACTTATGATGCTACTCCTCCCAGTGATTACACATCAAATTACGTACAGACTACTGACCCTAGTTTTATAGACACAACTAACCACTTAGAATAGGAGATAAATTATCCTGGTTGTATATGTAATTATACTTATGATGCTACTCCTCCTTGTGATTACACATCAAATTATGTACAGACTACTGACCCTAGTTATCCCACTTAGATACATCCACCACTTGCTTGACCCTTTCTCATATCATATTTCTATCCCCCATACATCTTCAATCCATCTGTGTCTTTTCTCATGCTAGATAGACTCTTAAAGGACCCCCTAGGGCCCTTTTAGGAGCCTATTAAACACCCTAGGCGTCTTTTTGAACTAAGATGTGGCTTAGGGAGGAAACCCATGGCTTAGGCTAAACATTTACTTTGAAAAATCTATCTCATAGTTAGAATGCATGAAAAATGCCCCTGTTTGGACCTAAACGGCTAAAAATGACTACTTTTTGGTCTTTTGGTAGATTGGGGGTGGGATATCTGATTCATTCTCATTCATTTGATCCTCTCTCTTGATCACTCTCCTACACTCTTACTCTAATATTCTCACTTGATTAGTCTATTCAAAGCTTGGTTACCTCCTTGAATCTCTCTTTGTTCTTGCTTGGCATAATAGATTCCATTGTGATAGGGGATGCCCTACATTGCTACAGTTTCTATTGGTGATTCTCATTACTTCCTAAAATGTTCCCAAAGCTTATGGGTTGATCCTTGCTCCCTCAAGAATCCATTACACCTAGTTTTTTCTCCTTACATTGGATCTTCCATAGATTGGTGGATTCTCCTTCACCTCCTCCACAACTTTTGGCTCTTGTTCTGGAATCAACTTACACATAGCCTGATCTTCTTCCTCTCTTGCCTCTTAGCTTAGAAAATCAGTTGGTAGAAAGTTTGCACATCTTTTTGAGTTGGATATGAGTTCAATTTTTTTTATAAATTGAAACTCTTTGTTTATTAGCATTATTATATATGCTAAGGTTTGATTTATTTTAGTGATCTAGTTGTTTTGTGCATTTCTTAAAATAGTTTATGAAGTTTATTGCATTTATGTATGGTTAAAGAATAATTTCATTGCTTGAAATATTCCTCTATTACATGTCATTAATCTCTTTGGAAACATTTATTATTTCATACTAGAAGCATACATGCTCAAAATGAACTATTCAACTTGATTAAATAGTCTCTCTCTCTCTCTTGCTAAACTAGAACATTGCATTGTTTGAAAATACTATTATTGAAATTAAAAGATATCTCAAACGTAGAGTAGGTATGCTCTTGAAAACTTTCTTGAAAACATATTTATTACTTAAAATTTATTTCATTTGTCCTAAAAGTGCCTTAGCTTATATATTTACATTTCATTTGTTAGCTCTCTTTGCTTGGCACCATTGTTTCTGTATTTTGTGTGCAATCAATAATCTAGTCTTAGCTACTTGCTTTACTATGGTTGGATCCATTAGAGATACCTACATATTTTATGTGCTTGATCATGTTAGACCCAACCAATTTTATATGTCTATCTATATCTTGGTACAATCTAATAGACCAGATAATTACTATAGATCTCTTATAGCCCTTAAAAGCCTTGAGCCTTCTAGCCTCCTAGTTGTTGGTTTAAACACCCTGTGTACCCCTTGGAAAACACTAGTGGTTCCTTTTAGATTATTGGAGATATAATTTGGAATTCCTAGTGGGACCTCACATACAGTCTCATACTAGTTCTATCCCATTTAGGACTCTCTTAGACAATTCCCCTATGTTAGCTATTAAGCTTTGCTTTCAGTTCTGTTTTGGCTCTTGCCTTGGTTATTTTATCTTGCTTTGGTTTTGTGTTATTCTCCCTATTGGTTCCCCATCAATATGCATTTCTATTATCTCCTATGTTTTGATTATTTCATTGCATCCATGGTTAGCCTCCACCCTTTGGATACCAATCCCATCAGATTCAAGGACTTATCCTTGAGCTCGCTCATGAGCAAGCCATGGCTGTAATAGAATGCCATAGAAATTGTAAGACCCACGAGGTTATCTTGACTCAGCATAGTGATTTAGAACCTCTCACATTCCAAAGGGAACATGATTGGTAGGTCTATAACCAATGGACTCAGTCTCCTCTTCACTAGTCCAAGCTTCATTCATCCAAGGATGTTTCCCCTTGGCCTCATTCCACAACTCATTTACTTGTTCAAGGTGATGAAGATCCTCTTATATGATTAAGAACTGATGAGCTTGGTATAATTATTAAGGATTACCATAGACACATTTAGGTGAATTAAGTGCATACTTTTCACCCTAGGAGTAGGTGATGTACTTCTTCTGGATATAGAACTCACACCCACTTAGTTTTGAGTGCCTCAATTAGTTCTCACATGAGTTCGCCACCACCTTCTTGGCATGAGAATATTTATTGAGATCCCTATCATGTCCATATTATGGGTCATAGGTATTCCAACTTGGTGAGGTACCCCCATCATGAGGAGTCCTCCCATCCTCCTAGTCTATCCTTTAGAGGTTCAAATGAGCTTATTGATTTTGATCACCACCTACATACTAGATATCCATGAGAGGCTTATCTTGAGCACTAACACCCTCAAGTTGACCCTTGTTTGATGGTATGTGCACATCATCATGTATATTTAGGTCACCATGACCATTTATATGAGTATGCGACATCATCCCATAATCTCTATGGGGAATGATACCCTTCCCAGGGTTGTTCTCTACTCCATGGTCGAGATGATTTATAGTATGAACATCCCACTTATTAAGAACTACATAAGCATCATCCTCTCAACCACCAAGGTTATGATGACGTATATGGGCATAGGAAACATAATCACCTTAATAATCCCCCTTCTGGAGCATGTTGTTCCCAAAATTTGTTACTCATTTTTGGGACAACGCATGAACTATTTTTGGTCCTACAGGCTAAAAATTAGCCCTTCCCTTCTCAAAAATTGTTCTGGGCATTTAATTCTCCATTGTTCAAGCTTTTTCAGCTAACAGACTTTTCAGGAAGTAATCTACGGACTCTGTAGGCTTAAATCTATGGAGTCTATAGGCTTAAATCTACGAACTCTATAGGCAAGAATCTACAGACTCATTTATATGGACTTTGTAGGTAGGAATCTATGTAATCATTTCTATGGACTCTGCCAGTTCATTTCTATGGACTCTGTAGGAAAGAAATAAGCTCTCAACACTTAGGCAATTTCAAGTTTGGTTCAACACCAAGGTTCAACCAAAAGGTTCATCAACAAAATTTGAACAAATGATTGAACTGTTGAACCATTGAAACTTGAACTAAAATGGCTTAAAGGTTCAAAGGTTCAATGGGTTCAAGGGTTCAACGATGTTAGAAAGTTTAAAGTTCAACTGCTTCAGCAAAAGTTCAAAGTTTAACCGCTTCAGCAAGTTCAACAATTTTAAAAGACTTAGCAAAAAGAAGAAGGATTGAACCATTGAACCATTGAACCTTAAACCAAAATGGTTCAAAGGTTCAATGGGTTCAAAGGTCCAAAATTTCAATAAGTGGTTGGTTCAAAGCAGTTGATTCAATGAAGTTGGTTCAAGCAGTCAAGTGGAACACAAGAAGAAAGCGATTGAACTGTTGAACCTTTGAACCGTTGAACCAAAGTTGGTTCAATCAGCTGGTTCAAAGGAGTGCCTCAAAGTGAAAAGACCAAGTTCCCTTGTGGAGGATAGTGAACCAAAGGCCAAGTGCCCTTATGCAGGGCAGTGGAGAAAATAAGGATTCGAAGAACAAAGGAATGAACCATTGAACCATTAAACCTTGAACCAAATTGGTTAAATGAGTTCAATGGGTTTAATGAGTTCAATGGATTTGAAGAGATCAAGGGACTTATAAAAATAGAGAAGCGATGGAATAAAGGATGAACCAATGAATCGATTTAACCTTGAACCAAAAGAGTTCAAAGTTCAAAGGTTCACAGGTTCAACGATTCAAAGGAAATGCTAGACAAAGGAAGGAAGCAGATGATTCCAGAGACTAGTTCAAAGGGATGGTTCAACCAAAAAGCAAACAAAGGATGAACCATTGAACTGATTGAACCTTAAACCAAAAAAGGTTCAAAGGTTTAATGGTTCAAAGGTTTAATGAAATTGGTTCAAAGCAATTGGTTCAAGCAGTCAATTGAATGAGCAGAATGCAAGATTGAACCATTGAATTGTTGAACCAAAGTTGGTTCAAAGGTTCAACATGGATGGTTCAAAGGAGTGCCCCAAAGCTGAAAGAACAAGTGCCCTTGTGGAGGGTAGTGAACTAAGGGTAGATGCCCTTACGAAGGACAAAAAACATTGATTTAAAGATCAAAAGAAAAGCCCGAAGGAAAGCGATTAAACCAAAAAAGTGATCGAAGCAAAAAAGTGATTATACCAAGGAGCTGAGAAGGCCATCTGAACCGTTGAAATAGTCAATCGTTGACGTCCCCACGAACATCAAATTTAAGATAATGAAATATTCATCAATTTTAAAATATGGCACTTGACACTCAAAAAAGGACCATTTGAAAAGCCTGAAGGGACACCTTCCCTTCAGGGTGTTTTAAAGGCTTGATAAAGATACAAAAATAAGCTTCTCTCAAAATTCTATGGAGGGTGCCAAGTGGAAACTGTGAAAAGTTTTAATGTGTTTGTAAATACAGTGGAAGTTGCCATGCATCCCTTATAAAACTTAGTGGAAAGTGCCAAGTGTCAATGTCTGCCATTTCTTCCTTTTATTTCATTATTAAGTAAGGACTGTGGTGGGGGCCCCAGGTGAGTTGCTAAGGTAAGTGGAGCATGCCAAGTGTCATCATCCATGTGAATCCAAATGAGTCTTGCATGTTTCTATAGTGTTTCTAAAAGCTCAGTGGAAGCTGCCATGTGTCATCTTCCACAGGACTCTCAAAGGATATCTTAAGCTTCTATAAGTTAAACGGATGCTGCCAAGTGTCCTCACCTATTTCATAGTGGAAAGCACCACTTGTCCCTTCATTAGGAATAAAGCATCTAAGAACTCAAAATACAACAAGGAAAAGGGAAACAATGGAGAAAGATCAAAAATATCTGTGCATGGGATATGTTTTTAGAAGGTGAAGCAGCCCACCAAGTGAACATCGAAGAGCATGAACATTCAATGGCATGACCTATTCTCTTGCATTGAGTAAAGTGAAAATAGATATGCACACATCATGAAACACATCAGGTGGCCCATATTTAAGACTGATGCCTGATTCCAGCATAGCCCATGGACAAAATTTAAAATGTATTGAATGCATTGAATGCATCATAGGCCATCATTTTTGTGAAACAAAATGCCCAAGTCTTTCTTAGAGCACTATATATAGGAATCTCTCTTTTTGTTTTTGCCAGATCTCTTAGTTATTAGAAACAAAACTCTGCCCAAATTGAAAGGCATTACTGAGACTTTGAGCTCAGATTATTGATCATATTTCGTTATTTGAATAAGAAAACAAGGGAATTTTCAAAATTTCTACTGAAATAGCTTGGTTGTTTGGGAAATTGTTCTTATGTCTGTTTACTTAATACATTTTTTGTCTATTTAATTAAATAAGTAGAATTAGTGAAAGTAATCAGGAAGGTGTCCTGAAGCTGGCTGTGGAGAGACTTTGTGCTGCCATAATTGTCTTTAGTTTGTCTATTTTCTATTTCTATGTAAAGGATTTTGGGATGACTTTGTGCCCTCATTATCCTTCATATTTCACTCTTTGGCAGTTGAGGTGGAGACTTTGTGGTACATTTCATCCTGTTGTGTTACTATGCCCTGTTACAGTTACTTGTCACTACCTGAAAGGTTCTTGTTGTCTGTTGAATAGCACTTTTGAAAGAAGAGGAGTGACTTCTGTCATTTCATCAAGATTTCCCCTTTGATTTGTGAACATCATCTCTGAAAAAAGAGAGATGGATGGTGTTATCCTACCCCTGAGTGTTATTTTTAGCTTATTTATAGCAGATTAGTATATATATAGTACCTTATAGTTATAGGGAACCTCCCCTTGATGAGAGGAGAGATTTGTCCACCTCTGATGCGATAAACTTGCACATTTGTCTGACCAATCTCCCTATGCTATGGTTGAAGAGACCTATTTTACTCATCAGTTAGCTAATTGACAAAATATTCACCCAATAGAGCATATCACCAACCTAGTATCAATCGTGCCTATGGGGATCTCTAGCCCCTTGGGTACGTGCTATTCCCCTTCCCCCCTGAACTACCTAAGTTTAATGGGACTCAAGACTCTAGTCCCATAGATCATATTATAGCATTCATGATGGTGTGTATAGATTGAGAACTAGATTAAGGCATGATGTTGAATTTCTTTACTCATTTTCTATGAGTTGAAGCTCTGGTTTGGTTTTAGAATCTACCTCCATATTGTCTCATTAGTTTTTATCTCCTTCTGGATGACTTCCTCTAGTAATTTGATATCTCCATACCATTTAACCTCAGCATTCAATCACTCACCTCCATGGCATAGGCCAAGGGTGAGTTGAATTTTGACTTTATTTGTAGGTGGTATTTAGCCATCCACATGTGTAGGACTAAATTATTATATAATTAGATTTATGACATGTTCACATGAGTATTGAGGTATGAGGTTCACCTTGAGGTCCTCAATCACAATCCCACATCATTTTATGAAGTTGTCAATGAGCATCTGAATATTGAAGTTTTTGAGGGGCATGTACCCCATACCAACCCGAAATTTATCATCTTCATGTGATTTCAACCGTAATGTGACTAGTGATGGTGTCACTGATTCTCCTCCCAAAAAAGACAAGAAGGAAAACCATGAGGTGAATGTTTTAAATAAGAAGTGAAATGAAAATAAATATTTTGAATCAAGCACAATAGATTTTTAGGTTTACCCAAGTAAATATGACACCCTTACCCTACACATATTTATAAGTTTGAGCTCAACCCTTGGTCTTCCTGAGGTCAATATGTTCTAAGAATTTATTAATGACTCACCCATATAAATTAACAATAGATACCTAACATCATTTCCTCAATTGTAAGGCAAAGGGTTGATCACTGGTCTTCCATTGACTTGCCCATATAAGTCAACAGTTGACTAGTGATGCTTTCCCCATATGCAATTGATGAGGGAAGGTTTGACCCAACCAAAGATATAGGTAAGAATCACAAGATCACTTGCAAAAATTTATCATTTTCCACATACACATACATACCTTCCATAATCCATGTTTCAGTATGTGTATTAACATATAAGGTTTCAATTTAGTCTTATCAAGACAACATAAACATACAAGTGGCATTCCACCATCATAAGGCATATGCATACATGGTGGAAAAATAGGAATCCATAAGGTTATGTATATCTATACTAGGTATAATTACAGCCACCTAAAGTGCATTATGCATATATAATATCTTGCACACATATGCACAACCACATAAAAGCTCAACCAACTTTTCAATCACATGTCAAAAGTTAGTACAAAGTGTCAAAACTCAAAAAAAACCTTTAATCACAACCTTTGATACCATATGAAACAACCCCACTTTTTGTTTTTAAAGTTATTTTTCAAAGTACATAATGAAACAACAAAATAACCCACTACATAAATTAATGTAGTGCAATATAACTCAACAACTCTATATGAAGTACAAAAAATTTACAAAAAACATTCTAGATTGCTAGATGAGAAAACAATATATGATAGAAATGCAATACATGAGCATGGGTCCAAGTGACCGATCATATGGGTTCATCTCACTACTTGCTTAACAAGTCTTATCACATAGTGAGATCAATAAGAGGAGATCTTTGGACCACTACTAAAGCCAACACAACATAAGTTAAAGGATTCAAAACTCTTTGGGAAATCACCCAACAAGGACTAATCCATGTCCTATCCCCATAGATTACCATATCATGATCCAGGGTCCTTTATGATAACCTTACACCTTTGTTCCATTAATAGATGAAGGCCCCACAATCAAGATGAAACTCCATGAAGAAGGAATTGTGTTGCTTAACAAAATGAGGTACTAAGAACTGAACTAGAGGTGGATGACACCACTCATGTGAACATCCTTATACCTAAACAAATAAATGGCCTTGGGAAAACCATTAATCCCCATGCTACAAGGTCAATTATCATGCTGAAAGATTGTTTATAGTGCTATAGGATCACCATCCTATGGCCAAACATAGGAGTCACACACCTAAATATTACTTTAGTTATCCTAACATGTTATTAAATAAACATAGGTATTTACGCCACTCTAATAACATGGGTATGATTACACAATTTCATTTTTTAAATGGTCTCAAACATTAGCTGCTATGTTTATTAAGGAAGATTATGAGTTAGTATCACATCACCAAGGTGGATTAGTTAAACATAAAACTAGGGGTTAACTTAGAGGTTTCCATAATTGGTTTTTCCTTATCCTCATTTTGGTTTATTACCAAACACATGGATTGTTCACATCTTAATAGTCCTAACACAAGGTAAAGTATGAAGTTCATTGGAAAGAATAAGCTTTAATTTTTAAGCATGCACATAAATAACATAACCAATGACTTTCTAGTCTCATATAAGCATTAATGACCATTTAGCCATCTTTCATTAAACAATATTTATAATATAAACATCTAAGTTTTTTGCCTTTTAAAAACATGTCATATGTCTAAAACACTATAACACTATTAATTTTATAATCCATAATCCATAATCCAGGTCCACATACAAGGAACAAAGATCCAACTTACTTCATTACTTAAGCAATGGAAGTAAGCTCTCATAAGTGATAATACAACCTCTAAAAACTCATTACTATAATATAATAATGAAACATATTGCTTAAATAAACAAGAACTATTTGCATAACTATTGGCAACATCACAATTTCAGCAAGATTATAAACATGATAAGACCATGCGTTTAGTAACACACTACCAACAAGGAATGTGTTATAGCACCTTGATAAAATTGATTGCATAATCAAGTACAATTGTTTATTTCCACTAATAATATAACCATGAAAATATAAACTCATAAAATGTCATAATAAAATAAAATTAAGGGACATGCCTATAATCCTTCATCAAATTATATAATTGTCCAAGGTTACCAAATTAAACCCAAGCTGATCACTTAAGGATCATATTTCAAAATAAAATCTCACATTACAATTTACTATCATCATGCCAATGCCATAAACATGATATAGGTACATATGTTAAATAGGTAATCCATACCATGGGAATATCATCAAGAATATTTACCAAGAAATTAAAAATGCTAGCATAACTTTGTTAAGGACATGCAACCCTATATTAGTTTCCACATACCTAGAAACACTACAATTTACTATCATCATACCAATGTGATAAACATGATATAGGTACACATGTTAAATAGGTAATCCATACCATGGGAATATCATCAAGAATATTTACCAAGAAATTAAAAATGTTAGCACAACTTCGTTAAGGACATGCAAACCCTATATTAGTTTCCACATACCTAGAAACAACACTATCTTATTTATCATTTAGTTCAAGATTAGAGGTACTTAAATTTCATTATTCCTATGTTATCCATGATGTAATTTCATGACTAATTAAAATCAATAAGTAAATCGCTAAGCCATGTCCATTCAAGAATATACAAAGATCAAGTATAAACATTGTTGTTCCCAAAATCTGTCACTCATTTTTGGGGACAACATATCAACTATTTTGGTCCTGCAGGCTAAAATTCTCTCTTCCCTTCTCAAATTTTTTTATGAGCACTCCAATTATTCAATTATTCAAAGTTTTTTTAGCTAAGGGACTCGCAGGTTCAACAAGTTCAACAGGTGAGCTCTCACAAAGAAACAAGCTCCAAACACTTAGGCAATTTGAAAGTTGGTTCAACATCAAGGTTCAACCAAAAGGTCCATCAGCAAGCTTCAAACAAAAGATTGAACCATTGAACCAATGAACCCTACCTCCAAAGGTTCAAAATTTCAACGGGTTCAAAGGTTCAATGACATTGGCAGAATTAAAAGAGTTAAGCACTTCGGCAAGTTCAAAGTTCAACAGTTTCAAAGGACTTAAATGAAAGAAGACTTTGAAGAAGAAATACTTAACTCATTGAACCATTGAACCTTAAACTAAAATGGTTCAAAGGTTCAAGGTTCAATGAGTTCAATAAAATTTCAAAGAGTTGGTTTAAAGCGGTTGGTTTAAGTGGCCAATTGAATGAGCAGAACACAATATTGAACCATTGAACAGTTGAAACATTGAAACATTGTTGGTTCAATCAAATGGTTCAATCAGTCAGTTTAATTAGAAGGAACAAAAGGATATCTTTCAAAAATATTTTCTGTGGCAAAATTTCATAAGAGAAATCATTCAGATAAAATGTCTGAAGAATTCCTTTGGACAGGAATGTTGAAAGGCCTGACAGAAAGCGGCAAAGATAGAGGAAAGATTTCCTTTAGAAAAAATGTCTGAAGGATTTCCTTCAAACATTTTGTCTGAAGGATTTGAAGAACAATGCTACTTGAAGGACCTTGAAGGGTAGGTACCCTTGTGGGGGACTCTCGACGACCACGAAATGGACCATTCTCAAGGCCCAAAGGGACATCTTCCCTTCGAGGAGTTTGAAAGACTTAGAAAAATAAAGGATTAGAAGAATAAAGAATGAACCAATGAACAGTTGAACCTTGAACCAAAACAAGATCAAAGTTCAAAGGTTCAACAAGTTCAACATAAAAGAAAAGGATCTAGAAACTTTGAAGGACCAAAAGATTCAGAGAAAGAGAATGAACCGTTGAACTTTGAACTGAAATGGTTCAAAGTTCAAAGGTCCAAAGGTTCAAGGAAGCTTCGAGTGAAGGAAGGAGGTAGAAGATTCCAGAGAATAGTTCAAAGAGATGGTTCAACTGAAGAGGAAAGGAAGTGATTGAACCAAAGAAGCGATTGAACCAAGGAGCCAATAGGGCCATCCAAACTGTTGAACCATTGAACCAATGCACTCTCATGGTTCAAGGTTCATCGTTTAAAGTGGTTCAAGTGACCAAAAACCAATGACGTCCCCATGGACATCAAATTTAGGGTAATGAAATATCTGTTGATTTTCAAATGTGGCACGAACTTGAGAACAAACTTAACAACCAGCTGAAGAGGAAGCTGAAAGAGCCAGTAGAAAGGGAAAAGATAGCTTGAGAGCTTAGATCATGAGGAAGAGACAAAATGGGTTAAGAAAAGAGGGAAAGACCAAAAATATCTATGTAGAAGTTATTTTTAGTTGGTGAAATAGTCCACCAGGTGGACATCAGAGAGCACAAGCACTCAATAGCGCAGCCTATTTTTCTAGATCAAGTAAAGGTGAAGTGGACAATTGTGTAAATATAAAGAAGAGGACCAAGCAGCCTATAATTTCGAGGAGACATTTGAGATGAATTGACATGTCACAGTTAAGGCCGATGCCCTATTTCAACATGGCCCCTTGACAGAACTGAAAATGCATTGAAGGCATCGAATGTAGCATGGGCTATTCCATGAAACAAAGTGCCAAGTCTTTCTGGGCTGCTATATATTATAATATCTTATTTTATGCAAAGGGAGATCTTTTTTTATCAGAAGAAAAACTCTACCCAAATTGAGAGGCGATTACTGAAACTTTGAGCTCAAATTGTTAATCATATTTCTTTATTTGAATGAGAAAACAAGTAACCTTTTAGACTTTGTGCTGGAATAGCTTGTGTTATTGAGGAAATTATTCTTATGTCTATTTTTTGAATGCGTTCTTGTCCATTTAATTAAATAATCATAACTAGTAGAAGTAAGCAGGGAGGTGTCATGAAGCCAACTGTGGAGAGACTTTGTGCTACCATAATTGTCTTTAGTGTGTGTGTTTTCAGTTTGTTTATGTAAAGGATCTTGGGATGACTTTGTGCCCCCATTGTCCTTCATATTCCACTCTTTGGTAGTTGAGGTGGAGGCTTTGTGCTACACTTTATCCTACTATGTTACTGCATCCTGTTACATTTGCTTATCTGTTACTTTCTAGAAAGAATTCCTGCTGTTTGCTGTAGACCACTTCTAAAGGAAGAGAAGTGCCTCCTGTCATTTCACCAAGATTTTCTCCTTTGTCTATGAACATCATCTCTAAAAAAATAGAGATAGATGGTGTTATCCTACCCTGAGTGTTATTTTCAGCTTATATATAGAGTATATAGCTCCTCATAGTTATATGGAACCTCCCCTTGATGAGAGGAGAGATTTGTCCCCTTTTGATGTGGTAAACCTGCACATCTGGCCGATCAATCTCCTTATGCTGTGGTTGAAACAACCTATTTTACTCATCAATTAGCTGGTGACAAAATATTCACCCAACAAACATATTACATTATAATCATGCTACCACTTGTGTGGTAAATAGAGCCCAATATAAATGCATGTCAAAGAGTAAATATAGCTAGTTAATTATATGAGAACCATACAACCATAATACATAGTTTCTCTAAGTTAACATCATATCCAATAATGTCCATACTCTAACATAATAATAATACCAAGTTGCATAAGGAAATATGATGAATTTAGCATAGAACGAGTCATAAGCTACAATCCAACAATCCAACAACCTATAATGATAGGCATGAACCAGTGAAGCTATCATGCAAAAATCCAAGTACAAAAATGAAGTAGATAAACACTACAAGATTGACACACCTCAAAACCAACCCTATGAGCCCATCCATCAGTGGCCCTTACCACCCCAACCATTATCTTGGTTGAGGGTTTTGGCAAACAAGTAATTAAGCAAGGTAAAATATATACACATAATACTGAGCCACTAGTAAGGACATACAAAAATTGATAACAAGGACTAGGGAATAACATGACTGACATAGAACTACCACACTTAGCCCGAGGGCTTATCCGAGCATGAAATTATTAACACAAGGGTTTCCACCCTCAATAGTCAAATCAACTTAATGAGTTCAAAGAAGAAATACCATATCCATCAATAATAGGATTTGAACTTATTTTAGCTTATACTACCTAGCTATGATCAACATTTAATTTTACCAAATAACTTAGTAACTCTGAAACTAAAAAATAAGAAAACCTCAAACAAATAATTTAGAGTGAGATAAATAACAAATCAAGATGGGTAGATACAACCAACCCGGTTTGGGGAAACCCACACTCCCATAATAGGAGTGATAATAGGGTTTACTAGAAGTATGAATAAATCAACTCAATACAAAAATAAATTAGACAAGAAGGGGAGGTATGAAAAGTAAGGATATGACATCAAAATGGTAGTCTAGACTTTCCAAGTGTTACCCAAAGCATAATCCAGGAAGTCATCAAGATTTTGAAAAGGCCTATCATATTATGAATATAATTTAGCAACATAGATAAATGAAATCACTGACACAGGGAAGTTAAGCCTTAGTTAAATCTATCCATTTTCTTTGTGACATTTAGCAAAACATTACTAATGTAACAAGCCATAATGACAAACCCACTTGGCGTATAATGGCTAAGGTAAAAAATTAATCCATTTGGTTATAGCACAAGTGGTTTGGTTAATGAGTAATCTTGGGCAAAAACTTGAATTTTATAAAAAATTCATTTAATTCCTTTGGGGGAAAGATAAAATGAGAAATATATTTCCATTAAGAAATTTTATTTAAAAATTGTACTAGGGCACTGAAGTGTTCCAACATTGATTTTAGATAAGGGAAATGATTTAGCCGATTTAGCCCAGGGTAACCTTTGTAGGTTTGCAATTGAAATCAGATAGCCATAAAACCCAAGTTTTTACCTTGATTAAGGAGAGGATTAAATGTTTGAATACCTAGGTCATCAAGTTCAAATCTCCAATTACAAAAAATTATAAACAAAACCCTATGAATTCCCATTTAGGGAAGCTCCATTTGATTATCCAAGGAAATTGCTCCACAATTATATTTTCATGAAATTTACAAATTTTGAATTTCATAATAATTAGTGATAATGAAAATCTACCAAGTCATATGAGATGAAAATAAATTTTGACATACTGCAGAGCCATTAGAAATTCATGGTAGAATTCAGAGCAATGAGAATCATAATAACTAATAGGAGTTAAGATTCACTTACACAAGGGTTTTGAAAGGCCATCGTGGAAGAGGAATTGACCTTGACTTGCTTAGATTTTCTTATGAGATAGAAGTTAAAATGCCCAGGTCATGAGTAGAAACCCTTGCATCTTCCTTCCATCTAGTATCTTTTTTCCCTCCATGTGTTATGCCTCATTCCTTACTATGTGTCCCTACACAACCCCTTATGTTCTCCTCCATCTCCATACCAACCTATTCCCCATGCCTAGCTCTCTACTCCATACCCATACCTTTTCTTCTTTGTTGTCCCTACCAAACAATGATGCCCCCCCTTTTTTCCAGTGCCTCCTATGTTTCTTCTACCCAATTTTTCTTCCCCAACACCATATGCACCATCCTCTAGGCCATACACTTCCCCGGTCTTACACAATGCTTCCCCTGCCAGTATCATACCTTCATCTTGACTTCCCATGTTTTTCCCCTGTCGATGCCAACCCTATATCCTACCAAATGCCAATACCATTCCTCTTTCTTTGCCATGGTCAATGCTCCTCCAACATGTCCCCCCCCAAGCCCAATCAATATTAGGATAATATATATAAGTATATGAAATAATATAAAATGATATGTATAAAATTGTGTATATATATGAAATAGTATATGTGTGTGTGCAAATAAAATTGTGTATATATATATATATATATGTATCAAAAAATATATATTTATATTTAAGTCAATTTTAAATACATATTTATATATAAAATAATGTATATCTGACAATTAATAAAAATCCTCCAATAAAATATATGAGCCCTTAATAACCAGTTCAAGAATGAGTTAAAAAAATTAAAGTAATAAAATATAAAAAACCGTCCGAAATCTGATTGTTAATTAAAATAATAATGCAATTTTTAAAATGAAATAAAATAAAATTCATTAAAATAATAATTAAAATTATCAAATAAATATTAATCAATAAAATAATATAATCCATAAACTAGATAAATTAATATAAAACTAATAATAATAACAAGGCCATTAAACCCAAAATAATCGATCAGAGTTAGCAAACCATTCAAATAAATCAAGATAATCCTCAATTTCATTTAAGATAATGGTAAATAATAAAATCAATAAAACAATACTTGATCACCAAAATTGCAATATTGACCCGAATATAAAAATTGATAAGTCCCAAAATTGACTTATGCAAAGGGAGTTAGCTTAAAATGTTACTAGGGTCAAAGGACCTACGTGGGTCTAGACAAACTCGAACCAACTCGACTAGAAGACAACTACTCATTGACTCAGCATTAAGTGTCTATGACACTCAGGAAGAGCAACTAAACATTAAGCTATTCACCCCCAACACACAAGGAGTGGATGAGATTAAACCATACACACACTCAAGAGAGGCAAGGCCATAAAAGGACAAAAAGTAATAACACAAAATAATATACAAGATGGTGGCTCAATATCACAATGTATATTATAGACCTGTTGAAGTGACATTCTGACCACTTGATCACCCATGGATATACCTGATATTTCCAAACCCAACATTGAGTCTATCTCATGTTCTAGTGCCTACATCCACCAAATAAGACATCATCATTACTTGAATGATGTCAATATGAATATAAACCATAATTAGTTTAGAAAAAATCATTAATCATGAGTAATAAATTAGTATAAACATCTATAGCTAAAAGGGTCAAGAGTTAGTCCTAATAACCATGAACCCACGCATGCCATGTGAAACACAGTCAGTAGCTAAAAAATGATCAATGTCAATTTGCATCAATAAGACATTCTAAAGCAAAATCATAAAATAAATTAACTAGGCTAAAGTAACACATACATAAATAAGATATAATGAATCTAGTGTAAGTAGTATGCATGTAAGGATATGTTGAATCTAATGCGATCATCCTTGGGGGCATGACATATCACATCAACTATCTGAGATACTTGTGTCACAATCATCTAAAAACAAAATCAACATCAATCATCAACAGTCAAAGTGTTAGTAAAAATATGATAAAGTAAACCACAATATAGTATTTGTAATGGGCCTTAGGTCAGTTCGTGACATCCTCCCCTCCTTAAAGAGGAGTCGTCCCAATGACTAACAATAGTCAACCAAAAAGTTCCCTAAAAAGGTCTAATAAAACCAATCAATACTGCTATACAATCACTCCACCCATTATGGAATGGTAGTAACTCAGTCATATCTTGCTGACATATTATATTTGTTGTTAATAGGACCTCCACATTATCCAATGCATTAGGCTAATTTATGGCCTCCTTCCTATCTTCACATGTCCTTTACAACAAGGGAAGGGAAAAATTGTACTTAAATAACATTGTCATAGTAGAAAATTCCACCAAATCTCTCAACTTGGCTAGAATATTTCCACTCTTATTCCTTAAAGAGGCTATCATAACATTAAAATTAGCTAAAACTAGTTACAATAGGTTCACCAAACCCAAAATGCCTACATTAGTCAAATTTTTTTTCAAGATAATAATTGTTAATCTCATTATAGCACCAATATTACAACCATCCCACCATTTATGAAGGTGGTCAAAAGGCATCATGAGCACACAGTGTCCCAAGAACACAATAGCTCACACGTACCTTAATAAATTCCCTAGCAAGGGAAATAAAAAAATCCCAAGCAGGAAAACATAGCTAAATAATCAAAGACAAAAATGATGTCTAAATTAAAATAACGATCTCAAATATGTAGCTTGATTGAAGTCATTGTCACTCATGTCAACACACACAAACTAGATTACAACCAAAATATAAATCATCAGTGGAAACCTTCCACTAAAATATTATTCCACATGCATAGTCCTAAGAGCATTCATCATAAAATATCATATCACAATGGTATTAATCCATATTATTATGGTTACTCCACTACATCATTAATTATTCAGGGGTTAGTGAAACATCCCACGCCAACCACGCTGAACCATGGATAAGCCATACCATGAATCAAATGCAACCTGAATGCTTACAACATGTTCTCCAACACACACACGAGCTCACACAATGGTTATAGGGATTACAATCCCACCATCTCACTACACTTACCTCATGACAACATAAAAAAAATAGCCATCTGAGGGCATCACCCCACTTTCATCACTTTATCCAAGAGTCAAGTGGGTGCCTAGGATTTTAAACACTACTTGATCAGGGTTTAATGGTACTCAAACCAAGCACAAAAATAACATACATTCCAATAATGCTTCTGAAATAAAATATAATTATTCATCCCAAAATATTTTTGATAGGTATAAAAATAACAATACATTAACCAAAGCATAGTTTTACCCATAGGATAACACATGCATGTATCTCAACAAGTACCACCTTATCGATTTGCATAAATATCTAAGTTTACAAGACCAATTAGCAATTCACAAAGGCAAAATAATAAAACTACACAATGGTTGATTTTATCACAACCTTTAATAGGTGGCTAAAAGAATGATAAATCCATAAATTAACCATTATGCATGAAGATTCTATGGCTAACTCGTGGCACACGTGGTGTACACTCTAAATGAATCAGGTGGCTACTAGTGCAAAGGGGAAAGTAGATTTTTAGCCTATGAGAGACTCCACTTCTTTTCTCGTACCTGGTCAAAATCATCATGGATGTAGTGTTTCTCTACCCTCTACCTCATACAACACCAATACTCAATGCTAGAGTAGTGAATGCGAGATTACACAACACAATACAAAATTATACCTTGGTAGATTCAATCAAACAAAAGTTGGTTTCAGAGGAAAAACACATCACACATGTAGAATATGACCATATTACCACATGTCAATAAAGTTAACAACATGAATCACATTTAATCCAAGGCATGTACACAACATAGTCCAAAAACAATTTTAGAAACATACATAATGTAAGGTTTACATGATTGCTTCCAAAAGGGGAAGATCAATTTACACATGTAATTTACCATCAATTACACATTCAACCATTAATAATATACAACCATGTATGCAAAATTATTATATAGCCATGATAATGTCAAGAAGATAAAGTGAAACTCATAAGGTTATTATATACACAAAGGGTGTAAAAAGTACCAATTTACATGATTTAGCAAGGTCAATGAAAAGTGATAATTATTCAACACTTAATAGTTTTACATATAAGGAGGAACCACATGCAAAAATAGGTTACACATAAATGACTCAGGCATTAAAACATGCTAAGGTACTTTAACATCATAATGAATAACACACACGGTGGTGAAAGGGTCCATGAATCCCATTGGGTCACCCAATGTCTAGATGTCATCCACATGACACCACATATATATCATATAATACACATAATTAGTCCCAAGGATCTCAAATCATGATCACCTTCTCTCAAGGAAGTCCATGTTCAAACAAATCCATAAAATCTATCTCCATGAGTTTTTGAATATCAACAATATTCACATGTCATGGATAGATGGCTCACGCTAACCGGTACTAATAAGAGATCCTTGAGACTCTCTCTAACTTGCCCAATAAATTCAGCCACACTCACCCATAAGACCCTCCAGGCTCAAGCCACACCCCTAGACCTCCAAATATATTATACCTCAACATCATTGGATAGCTTGCCTATGCAACTATTAATGGCTGCTAAGGTATTGTCTCATGATTAGAACAACAACAAGCTTACATCACTATTATTTTAGTTGACTTTATTCAACAAGTCAAAGGTTAAATAGTGATGTTCAATTTGATACAATAATGATTTTGGGAAAGGGTGGACTTAGCTGAGGCATGGGGTGAATGCTATAGCACTATTGTGGAAATTACCATTTCCACATTCAATAAGCTTAATTGAACTCACAATACACATCCTCATGGATGCAGGGCATATCTATATCACAACAAACATTTAATGAATACCAAAACATATCTAGGATTCCAATTAAGCATTCTCATGGATGCATAACTTATCCAAAATTAGATAAACATCCTCATGGATATAACATATCCATGGTCAACATGGCAACCTCATAGAAATCAACCCATCCATGATGAAATAACCAACACCGATGTAAACACATCTATGATCAAAACAACCCAAAGTGGTCAAACGGGAAATAAACATCCCTACACACTTATATATTTTCATCCCTTTGAAGTTATGAAGCCACATGCTCCTCTATATAACTCAAAGAGATTGAATACATAGATAAGATCAAGATCTTAATATAGCTCAAAATTCTCCCACAAGTGGAGATCTCAAGCGTTCATGATTTACCCAAGTAAATTTGACACCCTTAGCCTATGTAAATTTCCAGGTTTGATATCAACCCTTGGTCTTCCTAAGGTCAGGATTTTCTAAGCATATACTGATGACTTGCCCATACAAGTTAACAATAGATACCAAACTTCATTTCCTCAATTCTAAGGTGAAGCGTTGATCACTAGTCTTCCATTGACTTTCTCATACAAGTTTATGATTGACTAGTGGTGATTTCCCCATATGAAACCGATGGGGAAGGGTTGAACCAACCAAAGTTATAGGTAAGCATCACAATATCACTTGCATAAATTTATTGATTTCCACATACACACACATGCCTTCCATAATATAGGAATTCTAGTACTTTAGGCTGCATAAGAATGGTACTAATTTACTCATATAAGAGGTGAAGTAACTTTATAAAGGTCACCCCATGACCTCCTTAAGTACATAAGACATATATAGAAGTCTATGACAGGCATATAATTATAGCCATTGTTCAGTATGCATGCTAACATATAAGGTTTCAATTCAGTCTTATTAAGACAACATAAACATAGAAGTGGCATTCTGCTATCATAAGGCATACACATACACGTTGGTAAAATAGGTCTCCATAAGGTTTTGCATACACGTGACATTAGGAAAACCATTACCCCCCATGCTAAAAGTTCACTTATCATGCTGCAAGATCATTTATAGTGCTACAGAATCACCATCCCATGGCCAAACATAGGAGTCACATAGCTAAATGTTACTTTATTATCCTACCTTGTTATTAAATAAACATAGGTATTTATGCCACTCAAATAAAATGGGTATGATCACACAAGGTCATTATTTAAATGGTCTTAGGCATTAGCTATTGTGTTTATTAAGGAAGATTATGAGTTAGTATCACATCACCAAGGTGGATTAGTTAAACATAAAACTAAGGGTTAACTTAGAGGTTTCCATAACTAGTTATTTCTTATCCTTATTTATTACCAAACACATGGATTGTTGACATCTTAATAGTCCTGACACAAGGTAAACTATGAAGTTCATTGGAAATGATAATCTTTAATTTTTAAGCATTCACATAGCTAGCATAACCAATGACTATCCAATCTCATATAAGCATTAATGACAATTTAGTCATCTTCTATTAAACAAGACTTAGAACATAACCATCTGAATTATTTGCCTTTTGAAAACATGTCATATGTCTAAAACACTATAACACCATTAATGGTAGAATCTATAATCCATAATGTGGGTCCACATACGAATAACAAATATCCGGCTTACTTCATTGCTTAAGCAATGGAAGTAATGTCTCATAAGTGATAATATGACCTCTAAACACTCATTTCTATAATATAATAATGAAATATATTACTTAAATCAACAAGAAATATTTTCAAAACTATTGGAAATATCACAATTTCAGCAATAATTTAAACATGATAAGACCATGTGTTTAATAACACACTACCAATAAGGAATGTGTTATATCACCTTGACAAAAATGATTGCATAATCAGGTACAACTATTTGTTTCAGCTAAGGCTATAACCATGCAACCATAAAATAATAAAATTTCATAATGAAATAACATCAAGGGACATACCTTTAATCCTTCATTGGATTATATAATTATCTTTGATTACCAAATTAAACCCAAGTCAATCACTTAAGGATCATATTTCAAAATATGAACATCTCACATTACAATTTACTATCATCATACCAATGCCATAAACAAGAGATAGGTACATATGCTAAATAAGCAATTCATACCATGGGAATATCATCAAGAATATTTATTAAGAAATTAAATTTGTAAGCACAACTGCATTAAGGACATGCAAACCTCTATTAGTTTCCTCATACCTAGAAACAACACTATATTATTTATCATATAATTTAAGCTTAAAGGTACTTAAGTTTCATTGTTCCTATGTTAGCCATGATGCAATTTCATTCCTACTTAGAAGCAATAAGTAAATCACTAAGCCATGTCTGTTCAATAGTATACAAAGATCAAGTATAAACATAATGCATTATAATCATGTTACCACTCATATGGTAAATAGAGCCCAATATGAATGCATGCCAAAGAGTAAATACGACTGGTTAATTATATGATAAACATACAAGCATAGACCAAAATGTCTCTAAGTCAACATAATATCCAATAATGTCCATATTCTAACATATCACTAATACCAAGTTGCATAAGGAAATATGATGAACTATAACATAGAATGAGTCATTAGTTATAATCTAACAATCCAACAACCTATGATGACAGGGATGAACAAAGGAAGCTATCTTGCATAAATCCAAGTACAATAATGAAGTAGATAAACACTACAAGAGGGATGCCCCTTGAAACTATCCCTATGAGCCCAACCATCGATGGCCCATACCACCCCAAGCATCAGCTTGGTGGAGGTTTTCAACAACTAGGTACTTAAGTGAGGTAAGATATATACACATAATACTTAGCTACCAGTAAGGACATACAAAAACTGATAAAAAAGACTAGGGAACAATATGACTAACATAGAACTACCACACTCAAGCCAAGGGCTTATTTTAGCATGAAATAATTCACACAAGGGTTTCCACACTTAATAGTCAAATCAACTCAACAAGTTCAAAGAATAAAGCTAATATCCATTAGTAATAGGATTTAAAATTATTTTAGCTTAGAATACCCAGCTATGGTCAACATTTAATTTCCCTAAATAACTCAGTAATTCCAAAACTAAAAAATAATAAAACCTCAATCAAGTAATTTGAATTGACACAAATAGAAGATCAAGACAGGGAGCTACAACCAACCTGGGTTAGGGAAACCCACACTCCCATAACAGGTGTGATAACAGGGTTTACCAAAAGTATGAATAAATCAACTCAATAATAAAACAATTTAGACAAAGAAGGGAGGTATGCAAAGCAAAGATATGCCATCAAGATGGTAGTTATAACTTTCTAAGTGTTACCCAAAGTGTAATTCAAGAAGTCATCAAAATTCCAAAAAGTCCTATCATATTATGAATCCACTTTAGTAACATAGCTAAATGAAATCACTGACACAGGGGAGTTAAGCATTAGTTAAATCTATCCATATAATTTATGACATTTGGCAAAACATTACTAATGTAACAAGCTATAATGATGAACCAACATGGTGTATAATGGCTAAGGTAGAAATTAATCCAATTGGTTACGACGCAAGTGGTTTGGTTAATAAGTAATCTTGGGCAAAATCTTGAATTTTATAAAACTTCTGTTTAATTCCTTTGGGTGAAAGATAAAACAAGAAAAATATTTCCATTAAGAAATTTTATTTAAAAATCATATCGGGGCACGTGGAGTGTTCCAACATTGATTTCATATAAGGGAAATAATTTAACTTAGGGTAGCCTTTGTAGGTTTGTAATCCAAATCAGATAGCATTGAAACCCAAGTTTTTACCTTGATTAAGGAGAGGATTAAATGTTCGAATAACTAGTTCAACATGTCTAAATATCCAATTACAAAACATTCTAAACAAAACCCTATGCCCTCCCATTCAGGGAAGCTCCATTTTATTATCCAAGGAAATTGCTCTACAATTATATTTTCATGAAATTTACAAATTCCCAATTTCATAATAATCAATGGTAATGAAAATCTACCAAGTCATATGAGATGAAAATAAAATTCTGAGACACAAGAATAATAAAAAATAATAGGAGCTAATATTCACTTATGCCAGTATTTTGAAAGGCCATCGTGGAAGAGGAATCAACCTTGACTTGCTTGAATTTTCTTATGCGATCAAAGGTAAAATGCCTAGGTCATAAGCATAAACCCTTGCATCCTCCTTCCAGATGGTATCTTCCTTCTCTCCATGCCTTATGCCTTATTCCTTTATGCATGTTCTTACATTATCCTTCTCATCATACCAACCTCTTCACCATGTGCAAATATTTACTCCATACCCATACCTGTGCTTCTTTCCCCCCTATCGTATAACCATGGCGCCCCTTCTGTCCCATGCCTCCTACATTTCTTCTATGCCATTTTTTATTTCTCAACACCATACCCAACATCCTCCAAGCCATATGATTCCCCTATCCTACTCAATGCCTCCCCTGCCAGTGCTAGACCTTCATCCTGACTTTGTATGCTTTTCCCCTATCAATGCCATCCCTACATCCTGCCAAATGCCAATGCCATTCCTCTTTATTTTCTGTGGTCAACACTCCTCTAGCGTGTCCCCCCCAAGCCCAACTGAGAATAGAATTATACACACACATACATACACATATCATTTTATACTATTTCATATACTTATATATATATATATATATATATATATATATATATATATATATATATATATGAAAATAAAAGTGTATATATATATGTATAAGAAAAAATATATTTATATTTATGTCAATTTGAAATACATACATACATATATGAAATAATGTATATCCAACAATTAATAAAAATCCCCCAATAAAATATATGAGCCCTTAATAACTAGTTCAAGAATAAATGAAAGAAACTAAAGTAGTAATATAAAAGAAATAAAATATAAAAAACCATTCGAAATCTAATTATTAATAAAAATAACAATGCAATTTGTAAAATGAAATACAATAAAATTCATTTAAAACAGTAATTAAAATCATAAAATAAATATTAATCAATCTAATAATAAAATCCATAAACTAGATAAATTAATATGAAACTAATAATAATGTCATTAAACCCAAAATAATTGACCAGAGTCATCAAACCATTAAAACAAATCAAGATAACCCTCAATTTCATTTTAGATAACACTAATTAATAAAATCAATAAAATAATACTTGATCACTAAAATTGCAATATCAACATGAATATAAAAATTAATAAGTTCAAAAATCAACTTACGTAAATAGAGGTAGCTTAAAATGTTCCTAGGGTCAAAGGACCTACATGGGTCTAGATGAACCCAAACCAACCTGACTAGAGGACAACTACTCAAAGACTTAGCATTAAGTGTCTAAAACACTTGAGAAGAACAACTAAACACAAAGGTATTCAATTTCAACACATGAGGAGTGGATGAGAGTAAACCATACACACACTCAAGAGAGGCAAGGTCAGAAAAGGACAAGAAGTAATAACATAAAAGAATATACACGATGGTGGCTCAATATCATAATGTAAATGCTAGACCTATTGGAGTGACATTCCAACTGCTTGATCACTCGTGGATATACCCAAGATGTCCAAACCCAAAGCTGAGCCTAGCTCACAGCCTGGTGCCTGCATCCACCAAATAAGACATCAATAATACCTGAATGATGTTGATATGAATATAAACCACAATTAGTTTAGAATAAATCATTAATCATGAGTAATAAATTACTGTAAAAATCTATAGCTAAAAGGGGAAAGAGTTAGTCCTAATAACCATGAACCCATGCATGCCTTGTGAAGCACAGTCAACAGCTGCAAAATGATCAATGCCAATTTGTATCAATGAGACATGCTAAAGTAATATCATATAATAAAATTACTATGCTAAAGCAACATATACATAAACATGATACAATGAATATAGTGTAAGCAGTATGCATATCAAGATATACTAAATCCAAAGCGAGTATCCATGATAGCATGACATATCACATTGACTATCTGAGATACCTATGTCATAATCATCTAGAAAAAAAACCTACATCAATTGTCATCAATCAAAGTGTTAGCAAAAATATTCTAAAGTAAACCATAGTCTAGTATCTACAATGGGCCTTAGGGTTAGTTCATGATGATATGTTCAAGGAGCTTCTACCTGACCATGACAAGGAAAAGAAGAACAATAAAAAGAAGAAATCTAAGGCTAAGACCCATCATTCACCTTTCTCTTCTACCATTTTTGATTTTTCTTCCCAAGCTAACCTGAGAGGGGAAGCCAAACACGAGAGTAGCAAGGTCATTGCTTCCATTGGCATAGCCTCTACTAGGTATGAGTGCTTTATCAACACACATCCAGGTCAGTTCATCGACCCTATTAGAGATAATAGTGGTGCTGGATCTCTCACATAGCACATGGCATTAGGAAACCCCAAATTTAGATTTGAATTTAGGCATAATATCCCTCCCAAGGTTTGACAACATCCTTACTTTGTCTTAGAGGAGTTATAGGGCCTCTCATTTGGGATCTCCATTGGGATCTTCTTTAGCTTTACCCTGAGCAAAGGGGTCTCATTCTTGATGAGCTTGGTCTCTCTCATGAGGGTTCATTGTAGGATGATGTAAGTGTTGTTTAAATTCGATACATGCAAACACCCTCATCCTCTCATCCTCTCTTTTGACCCCACCTCTTTGCTAGATGCTTTGGTTATTGCAAAGAGGGCTAGGTTTCCCCTCTACATTGAGACTTATATTGATGATTGACATGTTAATAGATACATCATTGATGAAGGAGTTTCATTGAATATCATGCCCCTACATGTGTTCAATGAGCTTAGGATAAGTCAAAAATAGCTCTCTGATTCTCACCACAATTGTGTTAGTTTAAACAATGACACAGTTACATCAGTAGGGAATGTGAAGCTTTGGCTCAAGTTTGGCAACAAGACCATCAAGATTGAGTTTTATGTGTTAGATTTGGACCTTTTATACAACATGATTCTTGGCCATCCCTGGACTATTGCTATGTATGCCATTGTATTAGCCATATTTTGTATGGTTCAGTTCATCCACGCAAATGAGGTTCATACCATAAAGCTTGACCTAGATCCCTAGGTGTTGCTATATACAAAGACAAAGCCCTCAGGCAAAGATTTGGTTGTCTCCTCATGGGGATTTGTGTCTTCTTACACACCCCTTTATTTTGATTGTCACTCTCTCAAGGATGAACATTGTGACCCCACTGAGTATTGATCAACATTCATTCCTCTAGAGTTTAGCCCATGTCGACCAACTCCCTCTTCCACTCCATGATGCCATGTCAGCTCTTCTCTTCTTAGAGACATCTTTCAATACATCTCCCAAGATGTTTAGTTTAACCTCACATTACACTTTTACCATCAAAGTATAGGATCTCTCAACACATCTCCCGTTGAGGTCGCTAGAGCAGCTAAGTTTGATATTGAGTGATATTTCATTCATGTTATGACACATAACTTGTTCAAGGAGAGAAAGGCATACATCAAGCTCATGTGATATTTCCATAAATACCATTATCCCCTTGATCATTTAGGTTTGGATATTTCTCTCTGATGGCCCAACCCCTAGCATACCCATAATGCATGTCCTCGTAATTGAGCTAGAAGTTTTAGATCAATCGCTCCCTCCCACACCTGAGTGCTTTGAGGAAGGCAATGCTATGGATGTTTAAGGGTCTGTAGATGTCAACCTTGGCATTTCAACAAGGCTTAAGATAATCAAGATCAGTGTTAGCATTGTTTTAGAGGAATGGGATGTCCTAGTCACCTTATTACATGGATTTTTGGAGGTATTCACTTGGGAAAATGTTGATATGAAGGGCATGGACCCCAATTCTATTGTTCATAACCTTGTTATGGATGATGGGTCCTATCCCATTAGCTAAAAAAAAAGACCCATGGTGGTTAAAGTCTCCTAGTTAGTCAAGGCTAAGATTGAGAAGCTCATCCAAGTTGGTTTCATCCAAGCTATTGACTACCCTAGATGGGTTACCAATATTATCCCTATTCTCAAGAAGAATATAACTATTCACATTTGCATCAAATTTTTATATCTCAATCTGACTTTCCCAAAGGATAACTTTCCCACTCATTTGATCGACTAGATTGTTGACTCCATAGCTAGTTTTGAGATCATGTACCTCATGGATGGATTCTCAGGGTACAACCAAATCTAGATTCCACCCTAAGATCAACATAAGATGACATTCACTACCCCATGGGGTACCTTCGATTATGCCATCATGACTTTTAGTCTAAAGAATGTTGGGGATATGTATCAACATGCCATGACCCACATTTTTCATGACCTCATCCAAAATATCATGGAGTGCTTGTTGATGAACTCCTCAATAAATACTATAACTAGGATGAGAATGTAAGAGACCTCAAGATCATCTTTGAGTATTTCATGAAGTATCACATTAGCGTTAACCCTAAGAAGTGAATTTTTAGAATTTTCAATCAAAATATTCTTGGCTTCCTCATTTTGTAAAGGGGCATTGAGGTGGATCCTAAGAAGATCAAAGTGATCCTTGAGATGCCTTCCCCATGTAACCTCATTCAATTATAGTCCTTTCTTGGAAGACTCAACTTCCTTAGATGTTTCCTTGAGGAGTATGCTCATAAATCCATACCCCTTACACGCCTTTTACATAGGAATACTCTATTCTTATGGTCTACTGAAGTCCAAGTGGATTTTGAGGAATTGAAGTGCATGATTCATAATCCTCCCATCTTGATGGCACCCATTGATAGTCATGAGTTCATCTTGTACACTTCCATCGCTAATATTTTCATCAGGGGCATGTTGTGCCAAAAGAACAACACAAGTAGAGAGAGTTGTTTACTACATATCTCACATTCTAGTTGGCCTTGAGCTCAACTAGTCCCTTATTAAGCACTAGGGTCTCTCCATCATATTCACCACAAAGAAGTTGAGACATTACATTTCAGGTTAAACCACCAACATGATTATCCAATCTGATCTACTTCGCTACTTTCTCAGTAAGACACACCTTGTTGGCAGGACCATGAGGTGGATCATGCTTCTTCAAGAGTTTGACCTTTATATTGTTAAATGAAAATCCATTAAGGGTTTGGATATGGTTGAGAAACTTGCTAAGTGACCACTATCTAACCATAGTATGAAGTTTGTTGACTATGCCTTTCCTGATGAGATGGTCTACTTGGTTGACTAGATTGAGGTCACTGAGTGTGATTAGTATCAGGATATTGTCTATTACCTTGAGACTCAATATTATCCCATTGACACTCCATAAGAACTCTATCAGATTTGTAAGCTTGCCATTTGTTATGTTATCATAGGTGGTATCTTATTCAAGAGAGGTCTAGATGGTGTGTTGATGTAATGCCTAGCCCCTGAGGACACCCCTCTAGCATTGGAGGAGTCTTACAGGAGTATTTGTGGTGGTCACCCAGGAGGGTAAGCCACACTCAACATATTATTAGGATGGCTATTACTGGCCCACTCTTGTTAAGGATGCCATCCAATACACCAAGACGTGCAAGATGTGCGAAGTTGCTAAGGATGTTATCAATGCCCTTGTAGGCCTCTTGCATTTCATCTCATCTCATTGGCCCTTACCAGTTTGGTTTCTTAGCTTTATCAGTGAGTTCAAACGTGCCTCTTTTGATGGCCATCATTGGTTCATCACCACCACTAACTAATTTATGAAGTGGGTTGAGTCCATGCCTCTTAGTGGTATGTATGGGAAGACCATTTCCAATTTTGTCTTGAACCAAATCATTTTTAGGTTTGGGGTTCTCGCTATGATTATAGTCGATAATGGCTCGAGCTTCTAAAGCCCCAAGACACATGAACTCATTAAACACTTTAGGTTCAAGTTCCATTTTTTATCTAGCCATTACCCCCAGGGAAATGGGCAAGTTGAATATTTAAATAAGATGTTGAAGAATATGTTTCTGTGTATTGTGGACCTATCCAAGTGTGAATGGCACCTCATGCTCTATCTTACCCTTTGGGCCTATTAGACTAGTTTTTAAATGGACATGTGGGCAACCCCATATGAACTCATATAAGGGTTTGAGGCCATTATTCCCCTAGAAGTCTTAATCCCTTCATTTAAAGTTAAGATGTTTGTATCTCTCTATAATGAGGAATAATGTGTTACTCACCTCACCAAGCTTAAGAAGCTAGATGAGTGCCATTGGCTATTCTTGAGCATAATCATGGTTATCAAAACAGTCAGTGCCATTAATCCAAGAAATTGGTGCACTCGCATCCATATAAGGTAGGTGATATGGTCCTCATCTTTGATAAGGAGCACAGTAAGAAGGGAAAACTCATGCACAAGTGGTTTTGCCCCTTTGTTATCACTGGCTCTCTAGAGAATGGGGCTTATCATCTCTTGACTCTCAAAGGTGACCCCCTATAAAACCCAATTAATGGGTTTTACCTCATTTTTTTCATGTCTATGACCTGCATGGCCCTCTAGGAAAGTTACCTATGGTGGTAAGGTGAGCCTTTCCTCTCTTCTTGCACCAATAACCCCCATGCCACTTGTGTATGTGTGTACACATAGGTTCCTTATTAGCAGTCCCTATTGTCTAATCACATGTATCTAGTAGTATATATAAGTTAAAGCATACACCACACACAAAATCATATACACACATGTGCTAATAATGAGAAAACCACTATATACATATCATAAAAGATACATTTTTTATCTAGGTACATCACATAGATTGCTATTAGCTTAGGCTCCTAGTCCTCAAAACTTTGACATGCATGGTTACATATACAATACTATCACAGTTAGTCTATGAATGGGTGGTATCTATGGTAGTCATTTTCTAGGTGAAGATCTCAATCTCTTCCTCTTGACTAGTTGAACTACAGTCTCCTCCAGGGTAGATAACTGGGCTGACCTCTCTCTAGCTACCTCAACTCCTCTGGCCTATTCTCAGGCTAGCTCAACCCATAGTCGATCGATCTCAGACTTTTCTTTATCTAGTCATACCTCAGATTGTACTATAACTATCTCATGTTATGTTATGGTAGCTTCTTACATTGATGACTCTAACTCTATCTATGGTATCTAATGTCATGCCCTCACATATTCAAGTGATGCTCATGCACCCACCTGCTAAAAGTGAGTATGTGGATTTGCCCTTACTGATAGATATGGCACCCACTCCATCATGGGTATCATTACCACATCAGGGATTAACTCCCTTAGTAGTAGATCTACCTAGGATCTAGTCTAGCTAGGTTAGTCTCCTACATACACATACCAAGTACATATGTTTGTCACATATCAAATCTCACTAAAGGGTGAGTGCACAAGATAAAGTGCTATCTAGAAAATACAATTTTTTTCCCTATCATGCTGATGGCCTCTCTAGCCTTTCGATAGGTCATGATCCTCTTGGTGGTGGTGGCCTTCATCATGGATACCTATCTCCACCCTCACTCTATCATAGCTACCCCCTATGCTTAACCCCATCTAGTCTAGGTTGTGCCTATCACTCATGCCACTAAAACCCATCTCCCTAGATCATGGTATGGCCCTTGTGGAACCCAGAGCTCATCTCACTCCACATAAGCCTCTACCTTTGAATCTTCCATCCATACCATGGATCTATATAGATCATAGATGTAAATACCTACTACATTTGGGTCTAAGGTGGTGCACACATGCCCAAACTTGTCCATAAACTGCACAACCCATGCATCACCCTCCTCTAATGTAGGGTATGCCTCATTACCCCATGGTAACCTTGATCATGTTAATGAGAGAATTTTGTAATCCCAAGACATGATTAAATTGGCTTGTGTCAATCCACCTACCCTTGTACATTGGATGTGATCCTTCTACTGGTATAGTCCACCTAGGATATACTGTCCCCATGCATATCTCTATCTTTCCTCTACTTATTAAACAACTCATGCCTAAGATAGTGGTAGCTACCTTATACTCTGGTCAACATAGAGCCTCCTAAATATAGTGCCTATTATCACTATCAATAGTAGTGGTAGCCCTAGTGATAATTGTGTGATTTACAATCTATGGCTATTCTTCTATTGGTAGGGTCCTACTAGGTGGAGCTTGGCCATGGTTATATCTTACACTAGTGGTAATTCTATTTCCCTCCCCATAAGATCCACACTATAGAGTCGATATACATCCTCAATGCTTAGAACAACCTCTAGTTTGGGCCTTAGCTAGAATACATGTCTCTCTAGTACCCATGTGGTCACCAACATGTTCATCAGGTCTATGGAGTAATGTAATGAAGGCACATGTACTAGTATCTATACTCTTGCACTTCATAGGCAATCCTAGTTTGCCACAGGTAAAGCATTTAGTTTTTTCTCCAACCATGATGAGACTCACTCTTAGTTGGTCAACTCACATGATCCATATCTATATGTTGGCTGTTCTCTCACCTATGAAGGTCCTCCCTCCTCTTGTATGCTAACTCCTCCATGTGTCTACAAAATCAAGCAACAGGTAAATGGATTAGTTTGCTAGCCATGGAATGAGCAAAACTAAGTTAAAAACATCTATATTTATCTATTTTATTCTTTTCCCCCTTATTTTCTTATTCTGGCCCCTTCCAAGCCTTCTTGGGCTTTACCAAGATCCTCAAGGCCTATCATGGGGCCTTTCTACCCTAGGCCATGATTTTTTGGGTAAAGTTGCACCGTTGAAGTTCCCTACACTATGGCCCCCCTAGGGAGCCCTAGGGCTCCTCGTTTCTCACTCTATTGGGCATGGTTTGATGACCTATTTGTCCTGATCGATACTCTTACATTGGTCATCATTTTGACTACATTTTCCACCTAATTCATCTACTGAATCATTTAAAATTAGTAAAAATGGGTTTAGGGCCTCCCAAAGCCTAAAAATTGAACATAATTTGCTAAATTTTAATCAAAGGACTTACCTAAACCATCTTGTACATCTTTGGCATGCTCCTGTGTCCTCATATTCTCTAATTTGGGCTTTGGCTACTCAATGGATCTCCTTGGCTCTCTCAGAGTGAAATCAAGAGTGAAAATGATTCACTTTTTACTCTTTTCCCTCTTTTTCTCACTTTTTGTTGTTCCTTTTTGGGCGTTTTACCCTTTTTTATGTTCTAAACCATGAAACCTCCATATTAGGTGTTTTGGCACATTTTGAACACATTAGTGGCCTCTATTTTTTGATCTAAGGATTCCTTGGGCCCACTCTAGTCCCTTTTTTGGTCCTCGAGATCCTTTCCAAGTCTCCATTGACCTCTTAGACCTATGCCCCATCTTGTGGGCACCCAGGGATAGAAGTTACTTAATGTGCTTCTCTTAGTTAGTTGTCTTTCTATTTTTATATATTCAATCCATTCTAACTCCCCCCCACTCTCTCTCTCTCTCTCTCTCTCTCTCTCTCTCTCTCTCTCTCTCTCTCTCTCTCTCTCTCTCTCTCTCTCTCTCTTTCATCATGTTTTTAGGTCAGGTTGTTAGCTAGCAACAGTGGTTTGGGACTTGCTCTAGTCTTGCCGACTGGTCTTCATTTTCTTTGAACTTCCTCCATTTTCCATTTTTACCTCTTCTTGTGGCTGGTGCTGGTCAAACTCTTAGGTTTTGTCTTGGTTTCATTACTTATTTCCCTCATGCAACTAATTTATACCACCTTGTACTGAGATTGGATTTTTGTAGTTATTATTCTTGTGTCCTCGACTCCCATCATGATACACCTCTAAATGGTGATTGACACAGATGGTGGTAGTTGGGGAAACTTAGGATCAACCACTTTGGCTTAGGTTATCGATGATCCATAGGGTCATGATCTTGTTGTAGATGGTTTATTCCTTACCAATGAGATGAATAATACTAATGAGTATCACATGATCATTAGGTCCTTAACCTATGCCCATAAGTTGGGCACATGACATGTGTAGTTATTCTCTAACTCACTCTTATCTATGTCTCAACTCACTAGCGTATGGGCTATCTTTAACTCTGAGTTTCTCCCCCTCTTTGAGGCAATGTGTGATTTTTTATCTTTCTTTGAGGATGTCTAGTTTACCCATATCCCTCATTGAGAGAACACTAGGGATGATGCCTTAGTGAATTTCATTTTGGATAGTATGATTTGATTTTATCTCACTTTTGTCCCTCCAATGCAGGAGCTAGAACTGGAGTTGGATTTGGATTACTCAACATTTGAATCTCACCCATGGATCACATCATCAATTGTTTTTACCACCATCCTCATCTAGTAAGTGCTGGTAACTTTCTCTTTTTCCTTTTAATTCTTTATTTCCTTTTCTTTTGTGTCATTTTTAGGTACTGCATAATACTCCTTGTTCATTCAAACATTGATTACTTGTACTTTGGGGGCATATGTAATCATACTTCCCATAACCCTACTCCTCCCTATGATTACACATTAAATCACATATAAAATATTGACCCTATTTATCCTAATTAGAGACATATTCCACTCACTTTTACCTTTCCAACATCATATTTCTATCCCCTACACATCCTCAATCCATCTGGGACTTTTCTCATGCCAGACAGACTCTCTAGGGACCCCTCAAGGCCCTTTTGGGAGCCTGTTTACCACCCTAGGCACTTGTTTGACCCAAGATATGGCTTAGGGAGAAACCCATGGCCTAGGATACATTTTTCCCTCGTAAAAGCCATGGTCTAGGCCATGGCCTAGGTAGAATGTGTGAAAAATCCCCTATTTAGACCCAAATGGCTAAAAATAGCTAGTTTTTGGTCTTTTAATAGATTAGGGGTGGGACATATGCCTCATTATAATTAATTTAACCCTCTCTCTTGATCACTCTCTTACATTATTGATTTGATATTCTAATTTTATTAGTCTATTCAAAGCTTGGATGCCTCCTTGAATCTCTCTTGGTTCTTTCTTGGCATAATAGCTTCCATTGTGACAGGGGATGCCCTACATTACTACAACTTCCATTGGTGATTCTCATTGATTCCTAAAATTTTCTTGAAGATTTTGGGTTTTTCCTTGATCCCTCAAGGCTCCATTCCACCTATTTTATGCTCCTTTCATTGGCTCTTCCACATATTGGTGGCTTCTCCTTCACCTCCTCCACAACTTTTAGATTTTGGTCTAGACTCAACTTACACACAACCTGATCTTATTCCTCTCTTGCCTTTTATCTTGGAAAATTGATTGGTAGAAAGTATACACATCTCTTTGAGTTGGATATGAGGGCACTTTTCTTGTTAAAGTAAAACTCTTTGTTTATTTTCAGTAGTATATATGGTAGGGTTTGATTTTTTTTAGTGATTTAGTTGTTTTGTGCATTACTTAGAATAATTTCTGAAGTTTCTTGCATTTTTGTATGGTTAAAGAATACTTTAGTTACTTTAAATATTCCTCTATTACATATCATTTCTCTCTTTTAAAATATTTCTTATTGCATACTAGAAGCAAACATGTAAAATGAACTATTCAACTTACTTAAACAATCTCTCTCTCTCTCTCTCTCTCTCTCTCTCTCTCTCTCTCTCTCTCTCTCTCTCTCTCTCTCTCTCTCTCTCTCTCTCTCTCTCTCTCTCTCTCTCTCTCTCTCTCGCGAACATTGCATTATTTGAAAAAAATAGTGTTAAAATTGAAAGATAGCTCAAACCTAGACTAGGCATGCTCTTGAAACCTCTCTTGAAAACATCTTTATTTATTAAAACATATTTATTTTGGTCAGGAAGTACCTTAGATTCTAAATTTACATTTCATTTATTATCTCTCTTTACTTGGCATCATTGTTTCCACAATTTATGTAAAATCAATAATCTAGTCTTAGCTATTTTGTTTACTATGGTTAGATCCACTAGAGATACCTGCATCCTTTGTGCACTTGATCATTCTAGCCTCAACTTGGTTTACAAGTCTATCTATAACTTGGTGCAAGTTGGCAAAATGGATAGCCACCATTCATATTTTTGGAGCTATAGTAAACAAAATCATTATTATGATTTTAAGCTCTATATACTGAAAGAACACCTCAAACACTAAACCACAATTATTATCATGGTGCACTAAAGGTTGGGCTAGTGAAAAATTTTCTACAAGTAAATTTTGTCTAATATATATATAATTTATTTATATATTAACTAGTATAAAATAATATTATCGATAGATTTATTATTAATATATATCATTAGACACAAATATGTATATTATATTATTATTATTATATAATATATTATTATGTATTTATTAGTCATTATAGGTCATGTTCTATTATGGTGAGAAGTGTGTTATTAGGAGAGCTCATGATGGCAGTACTATATTTATTCTTGAAAAACTTTGTCATTACTTGGCTTAGTACATGGTTCAATAAAAACCATATGACATATATTTAGTATTTTATATAATCTAAAACATTTTGGATAGGTTGCATCTTGGATATATTCTATTTTGGAAAAACATTAGGAAAGAGGCTAGTGACAACAAAAAACATTAATAAATCTATGTACAATTGTATAAAAAATTAATTATTTTGGAGATGGATCCAAGATACTTTACCAATAATTATAGGTTATCCTTTGTTATGGTTAAGCATACTATAAAGAGTCTATTTTTTCATCAATATGGAAATTAATGTTTACTTATGCATACAAATCTCTAATATCCCCTAATTGTCTGCTATTTTATTAGCTCTTCTTGTTTTCATGAAAGAAGGAGCAAAGAAACAATGAATAATGAAAATAGATTGGAGAATTTGTACAAGTAGCTTATGCACAAGGTAAATTTGTTTTGGTTATGTTAGAGAAGGATTTGGAGCATAATTAAATGAAAACAATATGACAATTGTATTAAAGATAGAGTCTAGACACACAATATTTATCCATATTGTTATGATTTGAGGAAATATAAAGCCATTTTTACAATTAGAGTCATTAAAAACAACATATTTTACTTATTTTATTATAGATACATGTTATTAGATTTAAAATTAATACTATTTATTTATTTATAATATCAGATATATAGGTTTTCAAACCAAAAAATTGAATAGGAAACTATATTTGAGGGCCATTCCATAAGAGGCATAGTTGCAACCCTAGCCACATATTTGGAAAAGAGGCTGAGACACATCACATGATTCTCCTTTGTTGGGATATGTAAGACTTGGGTAAAAAATTGGCTTTTAATATTAGTGTAAATAATTTTAAACTATGCAAAGGATAAAGGACAATGAGATTGAGGAAATATAAATTAGTTTTACAATTACAGATGCCTACATTTCATAACACATAGGATATATAAATATTACTAAATACTTGATTAAGATAACAAGAACATGAAATCTGCATCATAGATGAAATGAAAGTTACATAAGCATGTATTGGTGGGCTTACAAGTAGAATAAGTCGATGAGCTTGATGGTTTGCAAAATACTTCATTCTTTGTCAACTCTTCAGACTACAAACTCCTTCATTTTCTATCAAATTTGTGAATTACAACCTCTAAGAATAATGCAATGACCTTAATAGGGGAAATCAATTGGTCTTTAATGTAATATAAAAAATATGATTTAAATACCTGTACATTTAGGATATTAATATTTAATGTTCTAATTACCATGGATGATAACATGACGTGGGTGATATGGCAAGTGATGCATGGTAGTGGATTCCAACGTGATGTTGAGTGACATATCAAGTGTTATGGGGAATTGGGCCTCAGTAATAATGAATGAAAAAGTTAAATCCTCCTTTATGGGATAATAGGGAGTTGGTCAACACATCTCATTGAAAATTAGGCTAATGTCAACCTAATCTAAGATTATGTGTGCTAGTTAATATTACCCTATTTCATATGGGGTACAATGTGTGTGTCACATAGGTTTCAAGATGAGTGGCTAAGCAATAGTGGTGGGGTAATGAATTCGAAAGGATTTTCATAGAGGTCCAAGATTGATCATCCACATAGTATTTTAATGATGTGGTAGAAGGAATTGCATAGATAGATGTTTGCACATTGCCTAAGAAGAAGCATGAGACTTCCAAATAGAAAAACAAATAGATAAGGCTAGCATAAATCATACAGGTGGAAAATAACTCTTTTAACATATATCCAAATCACATATAGGAGGTGAAGGTGGTAGGTTTGAATCCATAGGAGTTCTAGGTTGGTCCAAATCCACCTTCACTAATGTAAATGAGAAGAGATTTAAAATAAGATAACAATAGGGTAACATGGGTTTTTTTATTAGCTATGATAAAGAGGGAAGTAAAAAATACATGGAAGACAAAAGGGTTATGGATAATAATGCATTGATCTATTTGTTTTTAGTCAGAGATGTGGAAAGAATTTGTAGTTGAAAGACATTTTATGGGTAAGTGCACAAATTTGGGGGACAAAAAGGGGCCTACCTATGGAAATGATTTTCCTAAAATTTCAAAAATCTGAACTTCTATAAATATTTTGTGATGGCTACAACCAAAATTTGAAGATGGTATAAGAACATGAATTGTAGAATTTTGAGTCTAATTTCTAAAAAGCTATTTTTAAAAAAAATGGTTAAGTATAACTAGGTCAAACATATAAAATTTGAAGAGGAAATCCTATTTTGTTTAAGAAAAAAGAGTAGATAGATGGCTATGTGTCCCACTATTTTTTTAGCATAATTTAATATTATTTGAAACCATTTGGTGAATATTTAGATAAGATCTTCTACTTTGTGACCTATATTTTTTTTTAAATATTTTCAATTATTATTTTATTATTAATTTTTCGAGTAAATAGATCCTAAAAACTACCAAAAAATGGATATTCGGCCGTGTGGCCCCACTAAGTACCTCAAAAAAATAAAAAAATAATTCTTTTTTGAAAGTGTGTAGGATTAGGCCTAGTTTGTAACCATATAATTTGTTTTGAACTTGGATCAATGAAATACAAATTAAATAAACATGAATAGGCATGTATATTTATGGCATGTAGTGGCCTAAAAATGTATAGTTATAAATCAACATAGTTTGAACCCTTAAAATAGTCCAAAAATTATAATAATCATATATTTGAAAAGAGGAGAGTGTGCTCATTATTATGGTTATAATTTTTTGAAATTTTTTATTGAAATGCATAGTGTATTTGGTGATAGAAGTTGAAATTTGATCTTTTATATCAAAACTCTTAGACTTGATTGTAGATTGATAAGTCCTAGCCTTTGGCTTAGGAATTGAAACCAGGATTGATTTTTTCAATTCAAATTTAAATAACACGTATGCATTATGAGGAATGCATACACATTATTATGAATGTATATATTTTATTACGAACATGTATATTTTACTTAGAATGTATACATGTTCCTATTGCTTTACACCTAAAAGTAAAAAAAAACTAAAAGAAGGTAATATTTAATTAAAGTTGATATTTACTAAAATAAATGATAATTTTAAATTTATATGACTTATAATTTAAATATATTCTAATAAATATAAGAAATTATGGTTACTCTACATCTGATAAAGTTGGTCTCACAATTACATGCCTTATGATGTGGAAAATAGTTTTTCAAAAACCAAATTAGTCAGTACTTAGGCATTTTTAGGATCTCAATATTGAACCTATGGATTTTAGGGCATAAATTTTGAAATTGATGTCCATGTTTAGGAAACATATATTCATTTTTTAGGCTTTTATGCTTTCTAAAATACTTTCGAGCATTTTTAGCAGTCCTAGGTTTAAAAAAATTAAAGTTTATAAACCACTCACTTTGAACTTGATCCAAAATGATGTGATTAGGGCATCATAAGTCATATTGATGTCTTACACATATCAAATGACAACTTTGAATTAATTTCACTTACTCATCATACCCCCTCATCCTTGATCACTTCTTACTCATCCCTCATCACCCCTAATCACTCTCTCATCATTATTCAACATTCCTAATCACTCACTCATTGGCCTTTATTATAATTAGTAATCTCTAATCACTCCCTGATCATCCCTAATCACTCATCCATTTAATTTCACCATCAATCATCATTCCTAATCACTCCCTCCTCATTTATCATAATCCTTAATAAATATTTCCTCATCTATCATCATCCCTAGTCACTTCCTACTCATCTCTCATCATCCATAATCACTTCCCTCCTCATCCTTGCTCTTCCCTAATCAGTCCCTCATTGAACTTTAATATTCCTCATCATATTTAATCACTCCCTTATCATCCCTAATCACTCCCTCCTCATCCCTTATAATCAATAATCATTTTTTCCTCTTCCCTCATCATCCCTAATCACTCTTGCATTAATTCTA
>JARHVA010001213.1:3592500-3665000 GCA_037957365.1 Torreya grandis
ATTTTAGTAAATATTAACTTTAAATAAATATTACCTTCCTATAGATGCTTTTGTGCTTTTGGGTGAAAAGAAATAGGAACATTTACACATTCCTAATAACACATACACTGTACTAATAATGTGTACTCATTATTAATAATGTGTATTCATTCTTAATAATGTGCACACATTCCTAATAACATGTATGTGTTCCTAATAACACATACATATTCCTAGGTTTGGTGGTTTGGACCCTAAATTAAAATAACATTTAGTGTTATGACCATAATGCGTAGTTTTTATTTTCAAAATGTGTATTAGTCAGCAAAAATGTCCACAAGTTTGTCTCCCAAGTGTGTGCACATAACCTTGTTTATTGAAACATTATATACAGGTTGTATTGTAAAAATAAATTGATTTTTTTTGTGGTAACAATAAATTACCTTGTATTGTTTTGAAAACAAAAAATTAAAAATAATGTTAGCAAGAGTTTTTATTTTGATAGAAACAAAAATAGATACTACTCCCTCATATTGTCACTATAAAATACTCTTCCTAGCATAATTAAGATCATTTAGATTTATAAAAAAATAAAATATTCTATCAAAAGTAGTGGAAGGGGGTGGGAGCGGAGTAGGAGCTGGGGCACTTTATAACTATGTTGGAAGATAATTCCCATGCATCTTAAAATAATTGACTAAATAAATCACCTCCCACTAAATCTTGTTATATATGTGGTGAAGTTTGTATCCTCCCTAAGAAACACAAAATAAATACACCACATGTTGCCTTCTCCTTTTCTATGCACTTAATGAAAATTGGGAGATCTTTATGCGAGTATTTTGAGTATATATGTGTAATATCATGTTTTATTTATCCAAACTCTTCCTCTATTGTATAAGGGTGTATTATTATACAAAATGAGCTCGAAACCCTATAATAAAAATCATAATAACTGGTCAATTAAAAATAAGTTGTGTAAGTTCATAATATGTGTGTGTCTCACATGGGGTGTGTTGTAGGTATCTGTGATCAAAGCTACATAGGCTAAAAATAAAATGAGAAAGGAGTGGTAGTGGGGAAGTGGGTTCATATGCATGTTTAAAGAGGTCCAAGGATTGATCCTCCATGGGGATTTTTACTGATACGGTAGAAGGAAGTGTATAGATGAATTCTTGTGCATCCAATGAGAATAAGTGTGAGACCACTAGAATATAAATTTTTTTTGACAAGGATGATGAGAATCATAAATCAGGAGAACATCTCCTTGTGCCTTAGTTCTATATTGTGTGGTAGAACTGAAGGTGGTGGGTTTTAATCTATAGGATGCCAAGTGAAACAAAATTCTCCTTCAACAATACATATGAAAATAGATTTAAATTAAAAAAATTAAAATAAAAAATAATATCATCAAAGGTTTTTCTTTTGACAATCATGACGTCAAATATGTGGTATTTTACACCTATTTGCATAGTTATTATTTTATTATATGCTATAATTTTTTTAATGTACTATAATTTAATTATGGCATATAAAATTTATATAAATAAAGGCTTCATATGTCTCCCCTCCTAATCTTCCTACATGTAGTGGCTATTCTGGAAAAAAATCCCAAAAGTCTTCTCAGCTTATTGTATCCCTACACACTCCTGGCTTGGTTGACCATGCAAAGCTGGCAAGACCTTAATGGATTTGTCAAAATGCCCCCTTCTGCACATGTTTTATGCATGAATGATCGTGGATATATAAACTATGTACCTCCCACCCCTACCATAGTGGATATGAATATGATGAAATAAAAAAATTATAAAGGTAGAACTAAGGTAGGGAAGACGCTCAAATCTATATTTTTAGTTACCAAATCCTTTGGAGCTATTGTGACTAGTAGGTAATCCAAGTAGTAAAGGTTTTTGATGAAATTTGGTCTTCTTAAACCCTCAGTGTCTTTTAAAGTTGAAGCAATGGAAGAAATTTTGGATGTTCAGGATTTATTCATCTCATAGGGAGTTATTTACCATTTTAATAATTTTTGGCCATCCCTCACTGACCTTCATGAATGGATCTTAGAGAACTGGAAGCCCTTACTGACAAGTAAGCTATAACTAAATCCTACTGCCAAAGGCTATTTTCCATTTTAAATTTTTTTGGCCATCCCTCACTGACCTCCATGAATCGATCTTAGAGAATTGGTAGCCCTTATTGACAAGTAAGCTAGAAATAAATCCCACTGCCAAAGGCTTTTTTGTTATTTTGTTTGATCTTTTAGAAGACATGGAAAAGATAGTAGAGAATACATGGTTTTGGCACAAACACATTCTGCTGATGAAACCTTGGTTTCCAATTTCAATCTGACTATTGAATCCTTCTTAATCAGACCCATATGGGTCTGGCTCCCTTACTTTCAATTTTACCTATGGGGTGTAGCAAGATTAATGGCCATTGGAAATGCTTTGGGTGGAATATTGCACATTGACCAAGCTACTACCTTGTCCTCCCACGCTAATTTTATTATAATTTTGGTTAACATGGACATCTCTAAAGATATTCCTATTAATGTAGATATGAAACTAGACTTTTACACTCTATCGCAACCTCTTGATTATGAGGGTCTATCTTTCTAGTGTTGTTGATGTTTTAAATCTGGAAATTTGACCACATCATTTGGTAGTTATAAAAGTAAAAAAGAATTTACATGTGGAAGCACATTACACTTGACCTCCTTACTACGCATATAGAAGAACTAGATCCATATGCGTAATATTTGGGGAAATTGGCATAGAACCGGTCACATAAGCTTTTGAATAAGGTTTTACAATCTAGGTATAAAGGATAAATTTTTAGGTTTTTCTCAAATTGAGGGGGATTTTAAGGCTGATCTAGGCATTTTAGTTCAGAGGATGTCAGATTTGGCTTTGAAAACATCTACCTAATCTATCTCTAGGGGGTAAATCTAGAGATTGAAATTTTAAACACAAAACCTAATAATGTGGCATGAATTGAAAAAAGAAACTCATCCCTTTAAATCAATTAAAATATCTTTACCAATGGACTTGAATCGTGTAGAGGAATGGACCAAAGTGTAGAAAAAGAAAAAAAGGAAAAAGATACGAGGTCCAGTCTTCCACCATGACTTTCTACTACAAAGGTCCTCTAGGCAAGAGTTTGGTGGTATGTTGTGAAATGTGTTTGGTCCAATGGTTTGTTGTTGTTTTAGATAGTCTTGTGGAAGTTTACCCGATAGCTATATTACTGAAGTAAGGTAGCTTCTTCTACTTGGTGGTGGTGTTTTTTGTCTCATGACTTATTGTGTATGTTCGTTAACCACTAGAAGAAGCATTCCATTTATACTTTCATACTTATCCTTCACTCTTCATTGTATTTTATTTAAGAAAAATCTAATTCTATAACTTTTACCTATCATTCATATATATATATATATATATATATATATATATATATTGCATCCCATTTATACATTCATATTTATTCTTTGATTTTTATTATATTTTATCTAAAATTCTCTAATCTCATAACTTTTGTATATCAAATACACATTTACAAATACAACTACAACTACAACTACAAATATAAATACATACATACTCATTATATATATATATATATATATATATATATATATATATATATATATATATATATTCACTCATTATTAAAGAGAAATGTATAATATTTAAGAACTTGAACTCTCCCGAAACATAAAGTTTAGTCGTTACCTGAAGTAGACTTAAAAAAAAGTAAAATACATATGTAAATGTCAATTAAAAAAAAGAAATCCAAGCCTCCAAGAAATAACTTAAAATTAAAAAGTGGTAATTTAGACATTCAAATATGTGCCTTGAAACATAAAGGTCGGGAAAAATATAAAGGTTACAAGGAAATAATGTGGCAAGCGTAGGGTAGGGTATAAAGTTCATTTTTAAAGAACAGGGAGAATTCAAAGAATATGTGAAATTTAATTTATTGTTGGGAGATAAGATGGTTTACAAAGGGTGTGTAGTTTTAGTGGAAAGTTTCATATGATTATTAAATTACAAAGTCAAGATTATTTGAATCCAAAAAATAATGTTGTTGAAGTAGAAATACAGTGGAAGAAAAAAAGTGTTACTTTAAATTACAAAGTTAAGATCGGGTGAAGAATGACAATTCGTGGTTTAAGTTGAATTATTTAAAATTTAATTTAACTCAAAATAGTTTATTATTATTTTTTCATTAATGTTTGTTTAGTAATGTAGAGAAATAGTTTTCTTTTTTTTAATTATTATATTGGTTTAAAATAATGGAACTTAATACTTGCAGATATATATTAAGTTAAATGGGTGTTAAATATTTATTGATTATTATTGTTACTAGAAGTTGAATTCATGATTGATTATGATGTATAAATCATCATTATAAAATATAATTTGTAATTATAAAATTAATTTTTATTATTAAATTTTTTTCATATATATTAATTTAATATATTCATTTCACATTTTTTTGAAATAAATATTTTTATTTTAATAATAAGTGTCAATTATTTCTAATGTTAAAAACAAATTTTAAATATTAAATTTGAAGTCCTCCACCCATAATACATTTATGCATACACAAAAAAGATTGTGTGTATATATATATATATATATAACTTCAAAACTTTTTTAATTTATAATTCTCTTTAATGTTAAAAATATATTTTAAATATTTACAGGGCACATGCCTTGTTTTGGTTGATGTTTAGGACCTTGAACATAGGAGGGTCAAATCCTTTGTAGTTTTGGTCTCCAAAAAAGCTACAAAGCTAATAAATCCTGCAAAAATAAATCTTTCCTTTTCTTTTGAGGAGGAAGATCTTGTTGAAGTCTTGGAAAATGAATAATGGTTTTCTAAAAGGGGAATCATTTATAGATTCAACCAATTTTGGCCAAGCCTTTTGGCTTTCCACAATTGGATTTTTGAGCATTAGAGATTATTATTAAAATAAAATATAGAAATTTATCCATACACTAAGAACTTCTTCATTAAAATTTTCAACTCATCTCAGAATAGAAGTTTGATTTTGCATAATAAAATTTGGTCCATGGATCATCATCTCCTCTTGATGAAGCCATGGTTTCCCACATTCAACCCATTGATATAAACTTTCAACATCAAGCATGTCTAGGTATGACTTCATTACATTCCACTCCAATTATGGACTAAAACAAACCTCACCATGATAGGTAAGGCCCTAGGAGAGATGTTGGTTGTAGATGATTCCACAACAAACTATCATCATACCACTTACGTGAGAATAATAGGAAGTATAGATGTTTCTTTTGAAATCCTTGATATGACTGATCTAAAAGTTTAGAATAGAATTTGTTCTCAAACACTAGACTTCAAAGGCTTTCCATTTTGATGTAGCCATTATTTTTCCACAGGACACATGGCTATCTCATTTCAAATGGCTATGAAAAAAATGGGTACATCATGGTGGAAGGATGTTCTACCATCTCACAATGGAGGGCATAAACATTGTTGAGCATGTTTAAGAGGATGAGGCCAATGAAATTAATTAGGCAAAGACTCAAGAAGATGTGAATTCTAGAGAGGAGGATCCTGGTATTGTTATAAACTGCATGGAATCTTCAAGAAACATAGAGAAGAAGCATTCAAATAAATATGAAACATTGCAAAAAATTGTTTTATTTTCAAAAATCAATACTAAAAATTTGAATCCAAGTGAAGATATGCTAGACAAGAGTACATTGAATAACTATAATTCACTTGAGTCATTTGAAGTCTCCATTCCCATCTTCTCAAATTTAAGTAAAGGAGGAGATTGGAAGATGGTGATTAAAAAAAAGAGGGGTAGTGATGTATAAAAAATAGGCCAAAATTTTGAAGGCCATAACTTTTGACCCATAACTACATTTGAGCTCTTCCATGCATCAAACAAAGTCTCCAAAAAATTGGCCAATTTTTTTTGCATCAAGACTGGACAATGGTGACTAATAGAAAGAGAGTAGATTTAAGAAAGGATAGGAACCATTCAATATGACCCTTAGATATAGAAAATAAAATGTTATGAGAGGGTGATACTCTTAGTTTTATTTATGTTTTATAATCAAGTATCAATTTTTTCAAAATTTTGTTGCAACTAATTTCATTTCGATTCAAAAAAGAGTCTCATTAAATTATTCATACTCTATATTTATCTCCATTATAAAAAAATAAAACCCCTTTAAAAACCACCACCACCACCACCACCACCACCACCACCACCACCACCACCACCACCACCACCACCACCACCACCACCACCACCACCACCACCACCACCACCACCACCACCACCATAAAAATTATTTATAGACTAATCACCCATAAAAAAAAATAGATGGTATAAAAACACCTCTAAATCTAACACGCTAGCCCAAATAATTAAACCAAAAGGAAAAGTATAAGTGGTCCATATGACGCTTTGTTAGAATAAAATTATTAAAAAAAAATTAAGTCATCATTACAAAGATGCCAATGACAAGTATAGGATCTCAGTCATGATGCCAAGAAAATGTGTAGATCAAGTATCCCTACAAATGGTAGTCTTAGATCTTATTTAATACTTACTTATGCTAGACACATTTTTCTATATTGGGAGAAGGGTGGGATGACCCAACTAATCATAACAAATAAGCTTGACCATGCAATGAGTGAAAAATAGATGAAATGCAAGTGAAAGTACCAAACAAATATGTGATCATACGATGAGTGCCAAATGAACCATTCAAGGTATGAAGGATGGGTTGTTAAGTATCATTATTTATGTATGATTGGTCATTGAAAGTATATTTCAAATATTAAATACTCTATAAAATTATTGAAAAATAATATTTGTCAATAATAAAATTAAAGTATTAACTTCAATCCTTATCTTGATGATACATTCTCTAAGGACTCGAAATGTTGAACGTAATTTGTTATACAAAATTGTATATAAAAGACTCATGAAATTAATGCTGGACATAAACATAAGAATTCATTACAACACAATTAAATGAGCAAGTTTTTGAACAAAGATAATTAAGACATTTTTATTTTATTTTGTTTTTACTAATTTTCCTAATTAAAGATAAAAATTTAAAGTTATATTTCACTTAAGATAATATAAAATTAATGACTCCCCTATTAATTCCTCCCAATGCTGTAGGAAATACCATCTAACAAACTAGGAAATTTCTATTAAATGTGAAGATGGTATATTCACTAAACTTGAAGAAGAAATTATATACACTTAACTTTTATCAATATTTTAACTGACATATTATCTAAGATAATATGTATTAAATTTATTAATATAAATATTATTTATATAATGATCATTTATCATTTATATTGTTAATTATAAATTTATATAAATACATATTTAGAATATATATATATATATATATATATATATATATATATATATATATATATATATATATAATTTTTATATAATTTAAATATAATAATAAACATAATAATTATAGATTTATTAGTTATATAGATTTAGGTTTACCATTATATATATATATATATATATATATATATATATATATATATAATGAATATTTATCTTTATCATAATTTATATAATATTTTTATATCAGATTTTTATTTAATATTATTTATATCTAAAAAGGTAATTTTTTTTACTATTTCTTAACTTTTATTGGAGTTTTTTCCAATTTTTTATATTATAAATAAATTTTCATAAATATTTTCATATAATAAAATATTTTAAAGAATATTAACTAATGTTATTATTAAATTTATCTATATAAACATTATTTATATAACTTTCATCTATCATTATAATGTATCTTAACATTTATAATAATTTTGATGACATAAAATATTTAATTTATGTATTTTTAACTTCTACCATTAATAAATTTATTTTATTAATAATTTTAAATATGTATATTAAATCTAAATAATTCAGATATAATAATTATAGATTTATTATCAATATAAATAGATATAGCATAATATATAAGATTATCAATATCATGTACCAAAAATATTTATCGCTATCATTAATTTGTAATACTTTTATATTAATATTTATATTTACATATTTACAATTTTATATCGATGGAAAGAGAATTAAAAAGGTAAAGGTGCTTACTATTTCTTATTTACCTATAATATATAAGATTAACCATAGTAGATATGTATTCATCATAAATATTTATCTTTACCATAAATCATGTAATACCTTCATATTAGGTATTTATTTAATATTATTTATACTTAAATATTTGTGTAATTATGTCTATTTGAAATTTAAAAAAATAAAATAAAATACAAGATAATTAAAAAAGGTAAAATTCTATACCATTTCCTACTTATTTGTTTCAAAGTTTTTTACAATTTGTTACATTATGAATAAAATGTCTCAAAGTTTACCAGTTAGCATTTACTACTCAATGTTTATCAAGTTTTTTTTTTCAGTTTTTTACATTATGAATAAAATATCTTGAAACTTATGATAGATATTTATAAATTTACATAGATATATAATGCATATAAGGCATAAAATATTTAGTTTATCTATATTTAGATTTATATCACTAATAAATTTATCTCAATTAATATATTTGAATACATATATTATAAATATAATAATTACAAATTTACTAGAAATATATGTAGATATAGGGTAACCATAATATATAAATTAATCATAATATATTATGTATGTATATTAAATATTTATCTTTACCATAAATCATGTAATATTTTTATATAAGTATTTATTTAATATTATTTATACTTACATATCTACGTATTTTTGTCTATTTGAAATTTTATTAGAAAGAAAAAAAACTAAGAATTAAAAAAGTAAAATTATTTTATGGTCTTATATGGTAACAATGTTGATTAAGATTTTTCATTGTGAATTTATCATTAATCATTTAATTATTCTTTATCTTTAAATATATAATATATGGTATTATAGAATATAAGGTGTTTTATACAAATTATTGTAAGTATAATTTATTAGTATATATTATGTATGCCATAACTATCTATAATTAAATTAGAAAGAATTAGGTGTTAATATAAAAATGAAGTTGTCCCTTTTAATTACTTGATTCAATTGGAGTTACAATATTTAATATTGGTGCATCAACAATACATATAAATTTGCACATGCTTATTTATTATTTTGAAAAAATAGAAGAAAAAAGACTTAGATTAGATTAAGCCCACATTTAATAATTGATGTGGGTACCAACCCTAGACACATCAGGAGGTTCAAGTCTACTCCTATCTAGAAATAGCTAAAAAGGATTACATAAAAGGCCTCGATGAAAGATACATCAGGAGGACCGGGTCTCCTCCATTGTGAAAATATTTGACTAGGAGTACAAAGAGGACTCAACTAAAAGATGTAGCTATAGAAGAGACACTAAAACATTAAAGGTCCCCAAAGAACCCAAACTCCAACTAAAGCCAAAGGGAAAATACCTACTGATTTTAGATGGACCGATAACCATTCTTGACTTAAAAGAGTGTGAGGCCCAAATCTCTGAAATAACCCTTTTAATCCCCTAAAAGACCCAATATTCCAAAAACAACCCCTTTTTACAAGTGTGATACCTAATTAGTTTTATCTAGACAAAAAACTAGCCTAGGTAGATGAAGTAAGAGTCCCAAGTCTCAACAAATACCCTCAAAGTTCTAAGGAGATCAAGATCTTGATTTTAACTAGATCAAGGACTAGCTTGGACACAAATGGAGGTTCATGTCTCCAAAATCATTCAGATCCTCTAGAGGAGCCAACATTCATTATTTTAACTAGGGTTGATTTTATTTAGGTTAAAAACCAACCTAGGATAAATAAGAAAGAGGAATAAGTCTCAAAAGAACCAACATGGTCACAAAAGAACCAACATGGTCACAAAAGACTAGAAAATTGATTTGACTAGACCAGAACCAAGTTTGGACACAACTAGAGGTCTAGGTCTCCAAATACAAGAAGGAGGGATTAAGCCTTTTTGGGACCACAGTGGAACCTAATTTAAATCCAACACTTTTAAAAGTAAAATAGGAGAACCATTATAGCCACAAGGGTTTGGGATAGGTCTTCAAACTAGAACATTCGATAATTTAACTAGGTGTGGACCTAGTGTGGCTGCATAAGGAGGCCTAGGCCTCCAAGATAATAAAACACTCTTCCTTGAAGTTCAAAGTAGGGAATTTTAGATTCAATTTTAATAGATACTTTTCCCTAGAAAGATAGATTTTTCCTAAAATAAAATTATTATCCAAACCAAAAAACCATTAAAAAAATACATTTTCCAATCGTGAAGCTAAACTAAATCCCTGAAGAATACCTCACCCTTGAAGGCCAAACCAAATAATTTTAGAGATGAAGACAAGAAAAATTTTCAACTAAAAATGCATCTCATGATTTGTCTATTAGGACACACCAAGCTATTCCTTCCAATCAGGGCTCTAAAGACCATATTAACCCATCCTTTCCACCCACGAGACTTTTAATTCTATTAAAAAACCATAAAGAGGTGAAATAAAGTGAATACATGAATATATAAATAGAAGCAACCCTAACAAAAGGATAGAGGATATATCTTGGGGAAAAACTCACCATAAATAGGCCCAACACAAGTAATCCTTGTACATGGAGAATTAGGGAATCAATCAACTAAGAATGGTAGATGGAACCAAGGATGGTAGATGGATCCTTTCATAAAAAAATCCATCCTTCAGAATCCAACTAATAACATAACAATTCTTACCAATAGATCTATGTAGCCCCATTCTTATGAGAAAAATGCCAACGTGGAGACTTTTTAGGTTCCACTATCCTAGAGCAAGAGTCAAGCTCAAATGACTTTCCCCTTCAATGTTTTTAAATGAAGATGCATGCTTCTTGCCAAAAAGCGTACCAAAAAATAGGATAATATTTTTGGTAACAATCAGTGTAAAAAAAACTAAGACATACAGGCCTAGAACCAAGCCACTCAGTCCCACCCAGGGAATGACCCCAACAGGGTCTATGCACTGGTCTAATTAGCTTGTACCTTCAAGACCAGTTATCTATTCTCTAAATCCTAACATAATAAATAAACCTTAAAAAAAGGGTCCCTCATGCTTTTGCCTAGTCATCTTTCGATTAGATTTTAGTGTTGCCTCAAGTACTTCATGAGAAAAATGGTCTTCTCTAAACCATTTTTGATTGATACCAAAGCCATAATAACTAGATCTTGACCAAAACTATTCATATCTAGCCAAAAAATCCCTTCAAATGCTTCATCATCATCATCATCATCATCAACATCATCATCATCATCATCATCATCATCATCATCATCATCATCATCATCATCATCATCATCATCATCATCATCATCATCATCATCATCATCATCATCATCATCATCATCATCATCATCATCATCATCATCATCATCATCATCATCATCATCATCATCCTCCTCCTCCTCCTCTACCTTATCCCCTACTTTTAAACTCAAAACTCCACCTCCGCTCCCTTTCCTGCTTATGGCAACCATTAAATAGTTTAAATGTGTGAATTTATAGAAGTAAAAATGTTAATGAGCTTTCAAGATAAAATTAAACATGTTAGGAATATATTGATTGATGAGATGAAATTTATAGGTTAAAATATGCTTGAAAATATAGATTCGTTGTTACACCAAACATTTTTAGAAAATGTTGATATTTTCTTTGGTGGAAGCCTTATGATTTTTTTAGGAGATTTAGGAGAATTGTCTCTGGTAATAGATAAACCTCCATATGTAAGTACAAGACAAATAGAGTTATTATGGTCAAACTTTAAAACTATTATTACGCCCGATAAGGTTTTTAAACAATAAGATCAAACTAAATAATGGTTTTTTCATGAACTTCTAACAAATCTAAGAGATACCAATCCAACAATTAAATATTAGAAGTTGTTGATGACAATAGTGGATGCTTCACTTAGAATAGTTGAAAATGAGGATTTTAAAATAAATATGCATTTATTTGTAATAAATGAAATGTGCATCAATATAATAAGAGATGTATGCATTGAATCAACTTCTTATTCAAAACATTTAAGCTAGAGGACAAAGAAATAATGTTGTGGGATTGGATGGTGAACAATTTGAAGTTTAATTATTGAATGATATTGGTGTAAAGGTGATGTTCACTATAAACATATGGAAAAAAATTAGCGTTTGTCAATGGCGCACTTAGGTATACTCAAAGTGTTTATACAAAACTGAGGATGGCACCCCTTGAACCACTACATATGTAATGGTTCAATTCAATAATTATACACAAAGATTCATTTTGTTGATTCAACATAGCTACAAATACAATTCCTATAACTCATATAAAGGGGTTACGTGCATCAGTTACCTTTGAATTTGGCATGGGGATTGACAATTCAAAAATCATGGGGATTGATATAGAACTTATAAGAAGATAAGGTCTAACATTTGTTTCTATATCATGTTTCGATTAATTACATAGATTGAGGATCATAGGACCTTTCACATATGATCAGTTTTAGAGATTGAATAATAGAAAAGGAATAGAAAAAAGAAAAAAAAAGAGGAAGAACATAGACTTCAATCTTTAGAGGATCACATGTATATAGATTTAATATCATAAATTTATTTTTATACTACTTATATATATCATATATATGTTATTCTATGTTTTCTATTTTAATATCAAATGTATACATTTTTAATATCATAATCCTATTTTTATATTGCACTTGCGTGCACGTGTGTGCATGCATGTGTGCTTATCTCTATTTCTTATTTTAATATTAAATGCATACAGTTTGAATATCATAATTTTATTATTATATTACACATGTATATATCATTTAAGTCTTGCTCTCTATTTTTTATTTTAATATTGAATTAAATATATATTTCAAATGTATTTTTATGAACAATAAGTATTTACCTTTACTTCATGTGGAAGTAAGTACTACTAGCATATATATCTTAAATAAATTTATGTAAAATACAATGATAGGTATTATTCTCAAGATACCTATACTACTATTTTAGTAATGTCACAATTCAATATGAAATAGTTACTACAAAAATGATATCTATTTATGTATTTTACATATATCTATCTGTAATATATATACTAGTTATATATACATACATACATATACATATATATAATATTTTACTTTTTATTTACAGGTAATAGTGTAAAGGGTTGACCTAACTTCTTTATTATTATTATTATTATTATTATTATTATTATTATTATTATTATTATTATTATTATTATTATTATTATTATTATTATTATTATTATTATTATTAAAGGTGTACAATGCATTATTGAAAATGCACGACTTTATTAGTTCACTATTAGAAATTGATATTTTCTTTCATGTTTGAAGTAGTTATTATTAACTATCATCAATTACAACTTTAATTTTCAATATTATCATGTAATTGAAAATTTGATGACATTCAAACAAAGTTTAATATTTTTTTAATTTAATATATATATATATATATATATATATATATATATATATAATTTTTTAATGTTTATTTTATATTATCTTAAAAAAATTCCACCACTTTTTGAAGAGTGTCAATTATAATGAATAAAAAATGAGGAGATAAAAAGATCTCCTTACATTAAATTTTTTTAATACTCCAAATAATATAACAAGTTTATAGTTCATATCACATTTTTTTATAAAAAAGTAATGATAAAGTTAACCATCCAATTTTAGCAATTTTTATTGAACCCAAATTTTTTAAGGTTAACGGGAAGAAAGTCCCAATTACTTTATGAGAGGTTTTGTTCATGTCCATCCTGGTTAATATAAATATTCTAATTGAAAAGAAATTGAATTGATTAATTCATGAGCAATAATGCCATTGGGGAACTACATTTAGCCACAAAACTCCCCTATTCATGAGAATTGAGTTTTGAAATAATTATTTTTAATTTAAATATGGAGATGAATGAATAAAAGTAACTTACGGAAACAACATTGGGGATAAAGACAATGAAGTTGGAATTGATCTTTTTAAAAACTATTTTGTTTAATTTTTAATGTTTTACTACAATAATATTATACTTGACAATAATTTTAAAATATTTTTGAAAATAATTTATTAAATACAATTTATATATTAAAATTATAAAAATGTCAACATTTTGAATCATAATTAAAATATCGAAATATTAATATTTAATTTTAAATTCCATAATTAAATTATTTAATTTATCTCTTAAAATTAAAGTGTCATGACTAAAATTCACACTTCTTTATTCATAACAATGGACAAATATTTTCATATTTGAGGCAAAACATTTTTTATATTTATTTGGAGTTAAATTTTATAATTATTCATTTCTACCCATCAATATCGATGAGTGTAACTTGGAATTATAATTAAAGGTAATAAAAGAAATGTAACATATTATATTTGAATTAATTTTATTTAAATTATATATAATTATTAAATGTATTAATCATTTTTATTATTTTTAAAATAAAATAAAAAAATAAAACATTTTTTTATATTGATTTATAGATAAAAATAATGTAAAACATAAAATGTAATCAATAATTTGGGATTCGTTCACGATTTATTATAAAGATGATAATAATGGAAGTTCACTAAATTAAATTTCTATATAATGAATATTTACTAATTTAAAAGTTTATTTATACATAACTCTTTTACAATGACGAAGTAGAATATAATATGATTTTAGACCCTAATATTGATTAAAAATTCTCTCTTATTAATACATAGACAAATAAATAAAATGTTCATGAAAATATTTTCTTTAAACTTAAAAATATTAATAAATTAATCTTTTATAATAATTAATTAATAATTTATTTTAAAGATTCTTACAAGTGTTCTTTTTAAATTCTTTGAATGGTTAGTTATCAGAGTTGACATAACCCAAGACCGATTTCCATTGAAATTGTAGTCTTTTAGTGATCTTCATGAATTATTTTAGAGGAAGTTTGATGAAGTGATTTTTTTTGGGAATCATTTTTGTCTTTGTAATATAAATCTCCTAAATTATTTAAAGATAAATGTTTTGGTAAAATTAATTTCACCATTTAATAAAATATTAGTTATGTGTTCATATAATTTAATTTGAACTAACCTCCATATTTCTCCGATGTAAAATTATAAAATCAGTAAAAAAACCAACAAATTAAATAAACATTATTACTTAAAATTTTTTAATACCTAAATTTGATATGATATAACATTTTCATTTGTTAATAACAATACATTTCCCAAATGTTTAAAATATGTATTGTCTCCTCTTTTAAGCTACCTCCTTAATTCCCCAAACCTCTCCATATTATTTCTTTCTTCTTGATGGGACATGCTTTATATGCCAAACTTAATCTCTATCAATTACTTAAAAGTTAAACTACATAGAAAATCACTATGGCAGTTACGTAACCAGAATTACATTTACTGTTGTTTTTTCATGACACTTGAAAAACACTTACCAAAAAAAAAAAAAAAAGGCCATACATTCCCTATGTATGTTTAAGGAAAAAAATAATGCTAAAGGAATGTCGAATTTTATCACATTGAATTTTGTTTTAAAAAAGGTTAAAAATTAAATAAATAATGTACCACGGTGCATGGAAATGAGATGAATTCTGTGTAACAGAGAGGACAAACACATGATTCTGGGTAACAGAGAGGACAAACACATGATGGCACAAAGAAAAAGAATATTAGGACATTGCTTTGAGAATAATTAGAACAATGCATTGAGGGTGATTCGAATATTTATGGTGTGGTACAGTAGTTTATGCATTCCGAGTGAAGCTCTTAGTTTTCAAAAATAATGTTGTTTACAAAGCTGGGATGCCATATATATATAGTTTAGCAGGTGAAAAATTGAATAAAAAGTATTCATGATTTGTTATAACCGAATTGAAGATTTAAATATATGAGGTCGCTTACTAGTAGATCATATTTATATTTTGGTTTAAATAAATAATGTGGTAGAGGAGGCAGTGAAAAAGTCAATGTATTTAAACTAATCTTCTTTTGTTGAATACTTTGTGATGTATATTCTTCAGTGATCAAATACATAGCTTCTTGATGTGTTAATTTTTCTTTTGTTGAACAAGGTTAGGATGTAACGTATACTCTTCAGTGGTCAAATATACAATTTTTTAATTATTCACCTTTCTTTCATTGAATAATAATGAGATTACACTCTGTACATTATGTCGTTGAAAATAAATTGAAATATGTTTGTGATTATTTTTGGAAAAGATTGTACATATTTTTTATGGATATTTTGAATCACACTCAGTGATTCATCATCATCATATTGAAATATGATAGTTTCTAATTTCTTCAATATTTATTGCTCAGTATGATTCATTATATGTGTGGATTAAAAGTGTCCAACTATTCTACTACTATCATTTCTTGTTTTCACCTTGATATTGTATTGATAATTCTCAAAATTTATTAAAAATACTCAAAAGCTGTCAACTCTACCACTATTATTTCTTGTTTTCACCTTAGTGGTCTACTGAAAATTCTCAAAATCCATTGAAAATACTCAAAATCCATCAACACTATAATTCAAGGGTTCTTTATGTCACCACTGAGTTTTGTCTTTTGCCAATTCTATCCTCTTTTGAGTTTGTATTGCCCCTAATTTTGTAATATTGGTGTTCATTTTTCTTATAAAAATCGTTATGTTAAAAAGGTTTTAAGATTAACTTTGTATCGTGTTTTTATGTTTATTTTTTTAAGGGGGGCTGTATTTTGATATTCTGTGGTTGATGTATATGAAGGATATATATTCTTTTTTTTTTTGAGAACACTGGGGCAGGGAGGGGAGCTAAATATAGCAAAGGAGGTGTGGAGGAAGGGGAAAATATAATTATATTTTGGTATTTGGTGCTTGATGTAGGGGCAAATATAATTATATTTTGGTATTTTGTGCTTGATGTAGATGAAGGATATATATTCTTTGATTTTCTATTTTTTATTTTATGATCAATTTTTATTACCAGTTGTCATTATTTTTATTTTATTTTTAAGTTAAAATTTTATAATTTTTTATTATATTAGTTTTGTTAAAGGTGTACAATGCATTATTGAAAATGAACTACCATATCAATTCTAATTAGAGAATGATATTTTCTTCCAAATTCCAGGTAATTACATTTTAACTCTTATCATATGGAAATTTGATTTTCAGGATTATCATGTAATTACAGTTTTGATGACATTCAAATATAGTTTTATATTTTATATGGATTAAAATAAATAAAATATATATTTTTTGTATTCAATTACAATGATAAATAAATAAGGAGACACATGATCTTCTTTCTTTTGACTTTTTTTATACTCTAAAGAAGTTAACAATTTTACATTTTATATGCACAATTTTTTTAAAGATACGATAAAGCTAGCCATTTAATTTTAACATTTTTTATTGAACCGAAAATTTTCATCCCAATTTATTCTTTGAAAGGCTTTGTTTATGTCCATCTTGATAAGCATAATATTCTAATTTTTGAAAATAAACTAAATTGATTAGTTTAGGACCAATAATGCCACTAGGGAACTACATTCAGCCACAAAACTCCCCTATTCATGAAAAATGAGTTTTGAAATAACTATTTTTACCTTAGAGATGGCGATGAATGAATATAAGAAATATATGGAAGCAACGTTGGCTATAAGGGCAATGAAGGTAGAGTTGAACTTCTTAAAAACTATTTTATTAAACTATGATTGTTTTACTACAAGAATATATTTGACAATCGAAGAAAACTTGTTGAATATATATTATACTTTAAAATTAAATCAATGTCAATATATGAGTCATAATTAAAATATCAAAATATTAATATTTATTTTTTAATTAAAGTTCAAACTTTTTTATCCAATATAATAATGGATAAATATTTTCATATTTAAGGCGAAACATTTTTTATATTTATTTGAAATTTAATTTGACAATGATTCATTTCTATCCATCAGTATGATAAGTTTTACTTATAATTATAATTCAAAGTGATTAGATAAATATCACTATGGTAGTGACAGCTTTAAGTAACCAGAATTACATTTACTTAATCACCATAGAGGTTACGTAATCATATTTACATTTACTATTTTATCATGAGACAAAAATTATTTAAAAAAAGAAAAGTCATACATTTTCTATGTATTTTTAACCCAAAAAATAAAAATAAAAATAAAAATAAAAGAAATAAAAAATAATATAATATAGATGTGCTAGAAGAATGTCCACTTCTATCACATTCATTTTTTTTAAATAAATAAATAATGCACCACGGTGCATGGAAATGAGATGAATTCTAGGTAACAGAAAGGACAATCATATGATGTGCATAAAGAAAAAGAAAATCACGACATTGGTTTGCGAATAATTAGAAAAATACATTTTGAGTGATCCAAATATTTGTGACATGTTACAGTAGGTTAAGCACTTTGAGCGAGGCTCTTACTTTTCTAAAATAATGTTGTACATAAAGATGGGATGCTCTACATATATATTTTAGCAGGTGACATTTGAATAAAAAAATATTTATGGTTTGTTAGATTTAAGTATACTAGGTCGCATAGTAGTGAAGTATATTTATATTTTGATTTAAATAAATAATGTGGTAGAAGAGTTATTGGAAAAATTGTGCATTGAAAATAAGCTTCTTTTCCTCAACCTTTTGTGACGTATACTTTGGTAAATACACAACTTATTGATACATTAATCTCGCTTGTTCTAAGGATTACAATGTGGTTAACTCTTGTTTTAAGGATTACACTGTGCACAGTAACAAACAATAGATCGAAAAGGAAAACTGTGCCGTTGGAAACATATGAGCGATGCCTATGATGCAAGGGTAGATTAAATTGCTTTCTCGCTCTGCCACTATCCTTTCTTGTTTTCACCTTAGTAGTGTACTGAAACTTCTCGAAATTCGTCCAACACTCTAATTGAAAGGTTCGTATGTGACCACTGAGTTTTGTCCTAAATTGTATTCTTGCTAATTTTGTAATACTAATGGTTTTTTTTTAATAAATGGTGGTTGGGGGATAATCAGGTTCTTTATATGACCATTGAGTAATGGTTTTTATTGATCCTTTCTTCCTTTGAAATTGTATTCCCTCCAATTTATAATATTGCTATTTATTTTTCTTGAGAAAATTCAGTATCCTCTTTTGAGATTGTGTTCCCTCTAAATTTGTAATGTTAATGTTATTTTTAAAAGAAAATATTAATTATTTAAAAAAGATTTTAGATTAATTTTACATTTATTTTTATTTTTAATTTTTTGGGAGGAGGCGGAGGGGGGTAGGATGAGGTGTGAGCGACGTTGGGAGGAAAGGGCATAATTGGGTTTTTTATATGATTATTAAGTTTTGGTTTTTATTAATTTTGTCTTTTTTTGAGATTGTATTCCTTCTGATTTATAATATTAGTATTTATTTTATTTTTCAAAAATTTAGTTATTTTTAGCTATTAGATGTACAAAATGCTTCTTTGTGCTTAATCCTTTTTTGGTATTTTTTAGGATTTGTACCTTATGAATAGTTAGGCAACACTTTTTATACCACCATCCTCATTATTAGACAAAAACTCATTTGATATATAATTATATTTTAGTTGATGTATATAAAAGATATTTATTATTTGATTTTTTTATTTTCTATTTTATGATATTTTTTAATATTACTCATTATTATTTTTATTTTATTTTTAAGTTAAGATTTTAGATTTTTTTTACAATATATATTTTTTTAAATTTTAATTTTTTTATAACTCATATATATATATATATATATATATATATTTTCAAGATGTCTATTTTATTTGTCACAAATTTAATATAATATATAAATGTTTTGAAAATTATATCTCTGGATATTTATTACATAGATTTATTTAAGATATTTATACTAATTACAAATCTACTATAACATTCGAAATGTATGTATAATAAAAAAAATTATCATATCATATAATAAACAAGTACAAAGTTTTATGTAAGACAAGTACAAAGTTTCTAATGGTGAAATATAAGAAAGTTCAAACATAAAATTTACCCATTACTACAATAACATTTTAATAAGCAATTATAGAAACTATAATATGTAAGAGTAATTCAGTGGCATTGTATATTTATTTAATGCAAAGCTTTTTTCTTATAAAAGTTTTCTTTTTTTTCTATTTTTCTATTATTTTGGAGAGCTTCTTTTAAGGAGTGATAAACAAACATTTGAGTCTATTTTGTTATCTTTTCTTCTTTTAAAAAAAATCAAAACATCGATATAAATTCAATATATTTATATTAAATTAAAACAATTTATCAAATTAATAAAATAATCTTCTATTAAAATTAATATAAAATTGTAAATGAAAATGAATATATTTATAAATATATCATATCCATTCCATGTAGAACCAAAAAATATAAAATAGTAATGTCACGCTCGTCAATGACATTTTCATTACTTTTCGTTCCAATATCTAATGTTGCCATTTTTAACATGTACAATCAATATAATTTTAAACATTCTCTATTAATGCCTTGTCATTTTAATAACATTGTGTTGTAGATAAAAAGATATAAAAGCATTAGATATACATGTAAATGTTTTTCATAGAAACTATTATTTCATTTTGAAAATGGCGGTTATGTTCAACTCGATCCACAATGTCAAACGCCCAGAAATGTTGGAGGTCGTCATATAGAGAGAGACAAGTTTGTCCATCAATGAATACAATATTATATCCTTCACCTCTTCAGTAAATAATTCTATTCATTTGTGGCATGAAAGTATTTTTTATTGTACAAAGGGAAAAAATGTATTGGCTTTAGTTTTTATGTGTACATCTTTGCAAAAATTCACCCAATATTTTCTAGGTTAAGGTAGGTTGACTACTGCCGAATGACATTTCACGAATTCTTATGAATGTATAGACTAAAATTTTTAATGAACATGACATTAGTCTACTTTTTTGTATTTTAATTAGCGGTTATAAAATATATAAGTTGTTTTTTACAAAATTAATTGATTTTCAGGTGCAATAAAAATAAATTATTTTTTTATGTCAAATTTTTTGAGTACCATATTAAATAATTATTTATTTACTGTTAAAGAAGAGAAAATAAATGTATGAACTATATTAATGTCAGTCATATTTTCTTAAAATAATTTTGTTTAATATAATGGTTAAATAGATATCAAATTTAAAATTAGAATTAAAAGTAAACACATTCTCTTTATTACAACTCACCACATCCCATAAATATCATTGTAGAATATCTCAATATAATTATTATATTTTTATTTATTTTATATTTTTAAAAAGTAAATTTATGATATTCTATTTTAATTTATAATTTTAAATCTTAAATTTATGCTCTTAATTTAATCTTTTTATGTACTAATAACTCCATATACATATACATATACATATATATTTACATATATGGGATTATATGTATGTACATATAAATATACAAGTATATGTATGTGTATGTATATTTATATATTTATATATACATTTGTGTGTGTGTGAAGGTCAGGTTTTAAAAAGGGTTCCACCTTTTTACAACATATATGAAGATAGAACATGAATAGCCCAACGATATTTCTCTTCCAGCAAAAATGAAATTCGTTGTAAAAAAGCCATGATAAAACTACCACCATATTATAGAATTAAAAAAAACAAAAAAAAAAAGTTATGATCCTCTTAAATATTTTATTTTCTAGATCTAAGGTTCATATTCAATGGTCATTATCCCTTCTTAGGTTAACCTAATGAAAAAAAAAAAAAAAAAAAGAAGGTCAATTTTTTAGAGGCCATAACTTTTGCCCTGTAGTTTCGTTTGAGTTCATCCATGCGCTAAAATAAACTTTTCACGAAATACTCTAAACATTAAAATTAGCCTATAGGATGAATTTAAACTAAATTTCACGTCTAATCATATTAATATACAATTTCTAAAATTATAAAAATCTCAAAAAAATCATTAAACTCTAATTTTGGACCCTCATATGATCACGTATGACCTTTAAAAATATAAAAAACACCTCTAAGTAAAAAGTATGGCTTAAGGCAGTAACAAACTTCTTGATACGGTCATTTTGGCATGTGGAAGAGCTCAAACAAAGTTACAGATCAAAATTTATGGCCTCCGTAAAATTGACCTATTTTTTTGGCATTAAGTCTCCTCCTTCCCCCTGAAAAGATGGGAATGGAGACTTAAGTGCCTCAACTGAATTATAGTTCTTCAATTGACTCACGTCCAATAGATTTTCACTTGGATCAAAATTTGCATTATTTATTTTAAAAAGTGATGCATCTTTCAACAAGGTTTTATTTGTATTTGAATTCTTCTCCTTCGTGTGCCCGAAGACTCCATGGAGGCTACACCAAGACAACAATCTTCCTTTCTAGAATTCACCTTTTCTTGATTCTTGGTCCTCTCAAAATCAACTACCTTTTCCTTGGCCTCATCCTCAAAAATGTGCTCAGTAACATCTATGCCCTCCACTGGAAGATGATCAGGGAGAAAATCCTTCCACCATGATGTTCACATTTTTTCCGAACTATTTGACATGAACCAACCATATGTCCTACGAAAATACAATGCCTACATTGGAAGGGCAGCCCTTCAAATTATTGTGTTTGAGAACAAATTATATTCTAAACTTTCAGAGCAATGGTATTAGAGAGTTTAGAAGAAACATCCATACTTATAGAATTCACTAGCATTCTCACACAGGTGGTATGATGATAGTTCGTTGTGTATTCATATATTGCCAACATCTCTCCCAAGCCCTTATCTATCACGGAGAGGCTGGATTTGATCCAGAATTAAAGTCAAACGTGCAAAAGCCGTACTCAGACATCCCTGAAGTTGAAAGTTTTTGTCCAGGGGCTGAATGAAGGAAACCATGGCTTCATCAAGAGAAGATGATGATCCATGGACCAAATATGATCATGCAAAATCAAACTCCTATCTTCAAGTAAATTAAAATCTGTAATGATTAAGCCCCTAGCACATGGGTAGATTTCTAGATTCTCTTTCAATAACGGTCTCTAGTTCTCAGAAATTCAATTATGAAGAGCCGGAAGGCTGGGCCAAAACTGGTTGAATTTTAAGAAAAATCCCCTTCCAGAAAACCACTCTTCATTTTCTAGAACTTCAGCAAGATCCTCCTCCTCAAAAGAGACTAGAAGACTTGTCTTTAAGGGATTTAGCTCTTTTGGAAACAATTGCCGTAAAGGATCTGACCATCCTCTATTTAGAGTCATGATCATCGACCAAAATAAGGCACGTACCCTCTGTCTCTCCTAAATCGGTGCCCCTACAGCTCCCAGTCGTATTAGCATCTACCTCAGGTCCACGACCTGTCTGCTGCGTCACATTCAAGTCAGACGGCGTTTCCTTCACAACCGAATCAGAACAGGAATCGCCAGGTTAGAGCTTAAGAATGTCAAAACCCTCACAATGGTCTCCCTCCTCATCGGTAGACTTCTCCCGCAAATCTCCCTCTTATGCATTTACCTTCCGTTCATTGACCTGCACATTGGTCTTAATAATCCTCTCCTAATTTGGAGAATCCAGGTTTATCAGGCAAGCAAATTGCTGCCACCACGCCCCAAAACCCTAAATCCTTTGGCTGAAGCGATGGTTGCCCTAGGTTCTACCGAAGCCATTAGTAAATGGAAAATTATTATCAGAACCAAAATCCAAAAATTTGGTGTAGAATTTTCTTTAAGTAACATGAATCTATTTTGTCATAAAAATAAAATAGAATCATGTGAATCCATTTTATATATTCATATAGAACATCACTAAAGTAAATTGAATATCAATATATTCTCCCATTTCTTGTCGTTAGAGATGTGCTTTTGAGTGCTGCATCAAGCATTGAGAGTGGTAAAGAATGGATTGACAACCCAATGTTGATTTGAAAGAGATAAGAAGAAAACGTTAGTCCTATAATTAATTTCTGTATCATGTCTTATTTTTCAAAAAAAAAATAGTCTTATTTATTTGGGGCATTTAAATATTTGTTCAAGCCTGTTTTTTAATTTTATTGGCTCACTTGATTTCAATTAGATGTTATAATATAAAATATATATAGTGTATTTAATTATAAAACGAACAAAGTGTTAACATAGGTATTTTTAATGAGTTATTTTTTTGTCACTTGGTTAATTTTAAATAATTATTTTAAAATATAAATTTGTCAATCAATAATATTTTGAAATAATATTCAGCATTTTTTTTCATTTAAAAGGATTCACCTACAATTAAATGTTTGATTTTTATTTCTTCAAATTTTTTCTGATAATAATAAGCCCTTTAATGTTTGGAGAGCTAACCATAGTCTCAAAAAAAATTGAGCATACATATTACAACGTGATAAAATGTCTTGTTGGTTTAGGAATGCCAAGAACTTCTTTAATGTGTATTCGCCCCTTGATCTGAGTAGAGGAGAAGAAGAGGTTGTCTAGTCTCCTTCACAACCTATTGATAGAAGACCTAGAAATGATGAAGGGCCTCACTCTTCTTCTTAAGGAAAAACACCCATGTCTTCCAAGAGTATTCATCCACAAATAATTATAAGTACTTGTATCCCAAAAATGAAGCAAGTAATGGTCCATTCAGATCGGTGTGAATAACCTCCAAACATTTATTGGCATGAAAGGATCTTGCCTTGAATGAGTCCTTGTGTTGTTTACCTATAAGACATCCAGGCAAATGGGCAAGGAACTGGACAACTTGGGAAGTCTATATATCATACATTTTGAACTCAGTCGGTATAAAGATTTATCAGATAGGTGACCATAATGGTAGTGCCAAAGAGTAGTAGATTCTATCTTAAAGGTAGATAGAGATACTATAAAAGATGAAACAACATCAAAAGTAAATAATTTATCTTTCAAAAATCCTCTAGCAAGAACCGTACCTTTTTATGAGCTCAAGCAAAATTTGATGCCATTATCAAAAAAAAAATTCCACCTTCAAATAATGATTCAAAAGATGATTGACTGATAAGAGGTTGGATGTTAATCCAAGAACATATAGTACTTTCGAGAGTGTACATTTTTGTGTTTTGAGAGGAATGGTGATTTGGCCTATTCATTCTGCAACATACTCTTTATCATTTTTGATCCTAAGCCGATCTCTAGTGCATTGGCATGTCAGCAAATCAAATAGATTCTTGTCTCTTGACATGTGTTTAGTGGCACCTGAGTCTATCAACTAGATATTCCTCATGGGCTATGAGATCTGGGAGACTAGCATTAAGTTCTTGTGAGCACTATAATTGTCTTATTTAGGTGTCTCCTCATCAGTCCATCATCTTGTTGAGTTACAAGATTTACTTTTTGCTTCCATCGGTGGGGACATATTTTCAATTTTTTAGAATTGTCATGCCCTGATGTGTTTTCTTTACTGGAAGACCCTTGTTTTAGGCCATTATACTAGTATTTTTCTATGTCGTGAGTGTTGGTTCGATAGATGTGACACCACCTCTTTGACTTTTGTGAATTCTGATGATGTTAAGACAATAGTTTTTGTTGTTTCTATGGTTTCTTTTATGGAGGTCCCTTGCAAGACTTCTGACCTTGTTGCTACTTTGAGATAAGAGTTTTGTCTTTCAACTCATCTTGGACTGAGTTGATGGATTCTTTTTGCTGCAATAGGTTCATGAGTTCTTCAAATGACACTATCTGCTTGGAGACATTCAACATTATGATGAACACTCTGAATTGGGAAGAGAGAGCCTTCAAGGTGATCTAGATTAAGATTTGGTCATCTACCATCTCACTGAGTGCTAATAATTATGTTCGCAGCTCAACGACTTAACGTAAGAATTCTTTGACTTTCTCATCAGACTCCATAGAGACTATATGAAGTCTCGACTATGGATGGAGGATCTTAGTCTTATTTTTTTCCTCATAAATGGTTACTAATTTTTCCCATGCTATCTTTGATCTATCTACATCCCTAACATGTGACTGCACATTATTAGTGATGCCTAACATAATCAACATCAAGGCTTTATCATTAGTTGTTTCATATTTTGTGAGTGCATTGGGATTAATAGGAACCTGCATAGTCTCTATCATGATGCCCCATAGTCCTTCAAACTAAAGGATGGTGCGAATATTCATTTTCTAGGTGGCATAGTTCGGACCTTTGAGAAGTTGGGCATCAGATAGAAGTAATTTCGAAGTAGAAATTGTAAAGAAAAACAAATTATTTTATTTCTATGAGAGCAAATTACAAGTTTTTTTTCTCACTGGGAGGAAAATCAAGCTTAGAGATGAGCTCGATAATTACGTGTTGAGAGATAGGAATGCTTTCTAAGGCGATCAACCTTAGCTTCACAGTCTACATTGTATTCAGCTTTGAGTTCTGCTCGTATTCTCCTTTCTTGGTAGTGTACGTCGAATAAGAAATATTTCTGAAGTCCCTTTGAGATTAGCTCATTGAACTGAAGGAGGACTTCTAACAAGGCAAAGTAGAAACTAGAGCTTCCCTGAGCGTCAAGATAGTTTTTCATGACTTGCGAGTCTCCTTGGTGGATTTCAACAGTTCCAACATTATCCTTCATGATGGACATATACGACGGTCTCGCTCATGTCTCAACTCTATGGGCTCTTTCGATCGCTTTATTCTCTTGTCTTCAGAACACGGCTCTACTCAAGTTCAAAAAATTTGTCTCCTTGTTAGCCGATCTTGTTCATATTCACCAACAATAGGTTGTAGTGTTTCATGTATTCAAACATGGCTTCCTTCAGTGTTGGAACTTCATTCCAACGGCTCAGCGCTATCTCTGCCAGAGAAAAATAATGATCTTCTTCGATCTGGATCTTCCCTTAACATCTGTGCTTCTGTATGCAGGCTGCCCCTTCCTACGATATGGAGTTGCACGATTTTTCTGCTGTAGTTGCCTTTCTCCTCTGCCTGGATCTGCAGGAAGGATGCTGGGATTGGAGGACTCGAGGTTAAAGCTGGTGACATTGAGGGAGTGATCAATGTCGCGATTCTCTTCTATACTACACTTTCTTTTCTGATGCATGGAAATGATTATGCCCCTCGCTCACTCTGCAGGCTTCGACAAGGTAGGTAGACAGGTTGCACAAGTCGCAGGAGTCAAAATAGATAGGTTTGCTCTCTACTACGTTGCTAGACAGAGTTTCAATGGTGGATTCACAGGCTTTCTACCATACATCGTTGCACTGTGCATTACACAGGTCATAGTTCCTTCTCGGCTGCTCTGACACCAGCTTGTTGCACAGACTGAACTTGATTGATTTATTCATCAAATGGAGCGGCATATATACAAACCTATTTACCAAAAATATGGTAATCAACTAGCCGAGAAGGGAGGAAACTAGAAGACAGACGGACTACCTAAATCTTAGATATAGCGTACGTAACAACCTAAAAATAATGAAATAGAACAAACTGATAAAAATTTACGCTAACATATTCTTTAAATATACCAATGTGTGGTGGGTGGCATGGGTAAGCGCACACATAATCTCACTGTCTCTTTCAAGGTGAGATAAAAACAACAAAAAGAATGACTGAAAATCCATGACTGTTTTAAAGTTTTGATCGTTGTCATTACCACATGATAGAGCAAGACCATGGGCCAAAGGAACATTCCATATCACTTTATATTTATTAGTGTGCTTGACTTTCTCTAAATGACACTCTCACAATTTTTTTCCTCTTATGGTGAATAATATATGCGGGGTAAATTGGGTTACTTTTTAAAACTTATTTCTTGTGATGATCATCAAAGATTGATTGGGTTTATGAGAATCTCCAAAATAATTTATATCAATATTATTTATATATATATGATAGTTTTAATATATAATTTTATAATATATATTAATTATAATTATGTTAGGGATATTGATAAGAAATCATGTCGATCATTGTGTACATATGAGAATTACGTAAACAAAAATAACATGTTGATAATTTTGCTAAGAATTGAACTCACTACTTATGAAAGAATGATCTAGTGACTATTTTTGAGTCTATGTTGAGGTATACTCTACACCATTCTCACTTTTATATATATATATATATATATATATATATATATATATATATATATATATATATATATATATATATATATAATTATTTCAATAAACCCAAAACACACATTAAAATGTATTGCAGACTTCATAAAAAATATGGGTGGAATGTTGATCAAACTGGCACATATATACTACAAAATAGAATCTTTCACGAAAGAAAGAATGATTTGGAATGCCATGGAGTCTTTCATGAAAGATAAATGATCTGGAATGCCATGTGTTGGGAGATGAGTAGAAAAAATGGATAAAAATTGTGTGGCATATCACTAGACCTTCCACATGATTTATATTTTTAATGTTTCGATACTTTTGAAGAGTTGGTTATCTCCATTTCATCTTCCAAGATCTCTGAAACTAAGCATATACACATTCAATTCTAACTTGTTTCCAACACAATGGTTACCCTTCACATAATGAAATTAACTTTGTCAAATTCACTGCTAAGATGGAGTATAGGTGCCAAACTTATTTACCACATAATATACTAAATAGTTTATATTATATTATATATTAATATACATATATTAGATAAATTTATGTAAAACATGTTGTTTATATCATTCTTGATATACCTATACCATATTCAATTGTGACATTAGTAAAATAATACTTTAGGTGCATCAAGAATGATATCTATCGGCGTATTTTACATATATTTATCTAGAATATGTATGCTAGTGATACTTGCCACCACATGTGGTAATGCTAAATACTTATTATTTATAAAAACATATTTAATATAAAAATTTAATGTAACATTAAAATGAGAAATAGAGAGCAATTCTTAAATGATATATATGCAATATAACAATAAATATATGATATTCAATCTATATGCATTTGATATTAAAATAGGAAATAGGAAACCTAGAGCGACACACACACACATGCAATATAACAATAAGATTATGATATTCAAATTGTATAAATTTGATATTAAAATGAGAAATAGAGATTAACACATATATGATATATATAAGTAATATAACAAGTTTAAGACACACATGCATATTAAAGTCTTTGTTATTCCTATTTTATTTTATTTTATTTTCTCTACTTATTTTCCATTATTCAATCTCTCAAACTAGTCATATTTGAAAGGTGATGCAATCCTTAATCTGTGTAATGATTTGACAAATGATATAGCAAGAAATGTTAGACCTTGTAATTTTATAAGTTCTATATAAATTATTTCTTTGTCAAATGTTAATCCATATCATATTTGGATTGTCAATCCCCATGCCAAACTCAAAGGTAACTCACACATGTGACCCATTTGTATAGGAGTTATTAGAATTGTAGTTGTAACTCTATATATTTTTATGGTTCTTTTGTTTATGTATAAATTGTTAGTTCAAATTTGTTATTAATCAATTATAATGGTAATTTAATGTTTGAAATTCTTTTTACATATTTTTGTATGGATCTCTATAACCATTTTACGATTTCTTTATTTTGTTGTAAGGATCAATTATATAATATTGACATTTGTCATGATTGTTTGTATGGTCTTAGCCATGTTACTTGTGTCTTCCATTTAAATGTATGGTTTCATCTAACTCTTTATACATTTTTTATTTTTAATTATTAGACGTTATCATGCATATGAATTTTTACAAAATTTAAATTTAATTTTATAAATCTAAATAACTAAAAAATTAACATTCTAAATTAAAATATAATCCTTTGCAAATATTATTGTTGGATTATTTTATTAGAACTATTTTTATTATACAATTTCTATTTATTGACTTATTTTTTCATTTCTGAGGGCTCTAACAAATTGGAAGGGTTAATTAGTTCACCTTAACAACTAACCCTAACACTTAGATCCCATAATAAACCCTTATCAATTTAAAATTTGTAAAATTTAAGTGGAAAGAATTCAAAGTGCATGAAATTAGAGGATGGAGCACACGAATAAAAATAGGCAAACATATTTGTAGATTTTAGGTGGAGATAATTCAAAGTACTTGAAATGGAGATGGAATGAATGAGTAAAAATTGACAAACAAAATTATGATTTTAATTATATGTGAAAATAATTAATTAGGAACATTTGTATGGTCTTAACGATTGACAATATTTATATTGTACAACCCTAAAAAATTACTTTAATTAAATCTAAATTTGATAATAATAAGAAACAAAGAGACATAATTATATGCATATAAAACTACAAATCAACATGTGTCAAAGGATGTTAAAAGTCATTGTCATCAACGTGGTACTTTATAAACTATGTAACTAGTTATAAAATTTAAAATATGAAGTTGATTTTTTTGCTCTCATTTCCTTTGTTTAAGACATGAAAACTGTTTTGTTAGTAGAGAATAGTTGGTAATCATATTATATTCACACAAAGAAAAGGTTTAGGGGTGAAATTATAATAACTTGTCTATTTTTTTTCTTTTTTCTTTTTATAAATTTAAATAATAAATCGTAAATATTATTGATTAAATTTCTTTACATTAAATATATATTTAAGAGAATTCCATTATTAACTTTAAAAATAAAACAAATTAATCTAAAATCTAATTGTTATTAGACTCATTATTGTAAATTTTTGTAGATTTAACCACCTCAAGTAGTATCGAGAAACATGATCTATGGTGAAGAGATTTGTGATTTATCGACAAGCATATGCAAATGTCTTCTTATAAGAATTATCATTTTGAAAGTATTATTAGGACAAAGAATCCATCAACAAGGATACATCAAAAGAAATACATGAAGATCAATGAGAATCATAATTTATGTGTAGATGGAAAAACAAATTGTTATATATGAACAAACAACTTAGGAATTCTGACCCTAGAAAATTGATTGATCCTTTTTGTCATTGTAACCTATTCTTATATTTGGCTCAAATATTGGTAGAAAAATGTTAAAAACCCATAGAATTATGATATTTTGACTATTCATGTCATCTTAGCATGAGATGGTCGATAAAATCCCATAGGAACATGTAAGAATTTAACTCACCCTGTAACATCACTTTCCATAGTGTTCAAGTCAGACCAAACAAAAATAATAGAAAACAAACCTATAAAAGATGTTATCTACCAATGTAAATGTAACTTAATCAAAAGATACTATATAATGATAAAAGATAAAAAAGGGCCCAAAATTGTTGGAACAGTGTAGATTTTTCTAAAGAATCTGCCCAAGCATAAGATGCCAATATTTATTTAATGTTTCAAGATTTGTTGGCACAATAAGAAATACCCAATAGTAAAATAACATTCAAAGTAAATTGCCAGTGCATTCATGTTGACCGACGTTGAATGACTGGGGTTAACACTCAAAATTACATGCAAAATAAAATGTTAAACATACCAGTCTTTAATGTTAGTCAATGCTAACAAATAAGGAGTTTAAGCTCCTATGCAAAATTAGGTCATAAAATGGGAAAATGGTATGTACCTTGAAGAGGATTTTTTGTAACATTTGTGTTTTCAATATTGTTGGCATTTAGCTTTTCTATAGTCTGAGAAACCTGAGCTGATATTCCTAGGTATGATCTTGTTAACTACTTCACTTCTATCAAACCTTCTGTGCTGCATAGAGATTACTGGATGGTCAATTGTGTATTTTCTAAGTAATTCACGAACTATATTTTAGAAAAATCTATGAATGCATAAAGATGAATCATGATAGCTTCCAAATTCTTGAATAGGTTTAGAAAAATAGAAAAAACTATAAGCATTTCATGCTAATGTGCATGGGTATTTTTTTAAAAAAAAGGAATAAAATACAACATTCAATTATTTCAAGGCAGGTCCATGTAAATGAAACATGATTTAATTTTTTTAGGGGGCGGGGGTGGCGGTGGGATAAACATCCCAATTCTTATTGCATCTTGTTGGGATTAGATGCATACATGATGGCCTTCTTTGACTTAGTGCCAAGGACTGAAAGGTAAGATCTTTAAGAATAATCAATTTTATTTACTGATAATTTTATTATATTTAATATTTCTAAAATATGGCACAAGTATAATTTTAAGTACATAATTTATAACCATTATTCCTAAGTCACATGTCATAATGATCTAGGTGACAGTTTTAGATGGAATTCTAGGGGGTCTAAATCTATTGGAAAAAATGAGCCACATGCGAATTGTAAAAAGAAGCCTACCAAAAGGCTCATAAAAGGATTGGTAGTTCAGTGGTAGGGCACCCCATCATGCAAATGGGAGGTCCTAGGTTTGAGTTCTAGATGGTCCATAGAAAATAACATGGTATTAGAGCCAAGCTAAGAGCTTGAGCACCAAAGAGGTGGTGTTAGAGAAAATTAGCCACATCTAAACTACAACAAAGAGCCTTGTAAAAAGTTGTGGTCACAGAAGGATTGGTATCTCAATGGTAGAGCAACCCACCATACAAATTGGAGGTCCTAGCAGACCAAAGGAAAATAAAAAAAATCTAGGTCTAGATCTTATTTTGTGATTTTTGGTAAATTAGTGAACGATTTTGGTATTGAGCAGGTAGTGGAGACCATCTTCATCTATATGGCTTTGTTTAGAAGGATGTTTACAACTAACCAATGAAATCACTAAACTTTGAAGTTTGAGCTTCCATAACTACTTTCAGACATTTTATTCCACTTGGAACCCATAGCCTATTAACAATTGGAAGATAAACCATTCTATCTGTAAACAATGTTTCCTTATTTATTATTGTACATAACTGTATAAAGATGTTTCTAATTGGGAAAGAGGAAAAATACTAATTCATTTCTTTTGAGAGAAGTCCATATACTATTTTTTTATATTAATAACAATCTTTTACAATCCTATATATCTATTTTAGATTTGGGGATAATTTTTTTCTCTTTCTGAAATTTTATGTATAATTTTATTTCTAATATAACATATCTATATCTAGGCAATTTCAGTGTTGTCCATCGGTCATCTCCTAGGCTCCGAATCAAACACGGTAGTTCCCTTGGTTCACTACCATCACTAGCAAGGATGAAACCCTACACTATGTGGTTGGCCATTCCCAAGTTTTCTTTTATACCACATGCTCATTTCATACCTAATTGAATTCTTGAACATGAAGAGTACTATCAGAAGCTTAAAAATCCTAGAAAGTTCCTTCAAATTATTCTTACCATTAAATCCTTAATAAATTTTAAGATTACCCTAAGTGTTACTATTTGATAGATGTTTTTGTTGGATATATTTTGTATATTTTATGTATTTTACACCCTTTATAAATCCTACACCTTGCCACTATTACTTAAGGTGTTTTCTTCTTGATGCATGGTTTTGTACCACTTAACAATTAGAATTAACCACTACTATGACATTACTATATTGAAAATAGTTGAATTAATACAGGTGAGTGTTATTTTTGTTAGTTTTTTCAAAGAAAAGGTTTCCTAGATTAAAATCCTATGATTATTGTGAAACTATCATTATTTATTTACGCTACATTTTAAATTTGTGTCACCATTGTTTCTTCTACATATGTTTATTGGTATTTTTCTCCTCAAGTCTTTGAGCTTGTTCTTAGTTCATTGGTAGTTCCATAAAAAATACAACATCAAGAATACTAGCTAGACATAATATTGCTCATATTAACTTTGACATGATAGCTTATAAATGGCCTAACAACTAATTTATATCAATCAATTTGTGTGTGATTTTGATAATCTCTAAGTTTTTTTATAATGGCATTTAATACATAGCTCTATGAAATGACAAAATTAAGAAATATATGGACCATGTTATCTAGTTGTACATACCTCATATAAAGTAGATGATCAACGCAATTGTTGCCACTAAATAGGGAATATGTCTAACTTTCATTCAATAATGTCTACATAATAGCCAATTTATTTGATTGTGGGAAATATTTCCTAGTCATTATTGTATTTGAAGGAATAGATCCAAATCTAAAAATACACAAAATATAAGTTAAATGATTTGGGTATTTAGCCTTGGCCTAACATTGTCAACTGTAGCAATTAATACAACTATCATCAATAATAAAAGGCCAAGAAAGTAATTTGGACAATGGCTATTGCCATTTTTACAAAAGATCATGTTTAGATTTTGGCTTCAAAATCATAATTGGCATCCAACCCATCATAACTTACATGAAATCCCCAAGAAATCCATTTATTGCTTTGCAACCTCCCCGCAAAAAGAGGCCCCTGATTAAAGTTAACAAGGTTAGCTATAAATATAATGTTTTCATAGTCCATAAGATGAGTGAAGAGAGATTTTAGGAAAAATATTATAAAGAGTTTTTTAATAACATTTTTGATCACACTCTATTATCCATTATCAGGATATAATAGTGACTATGGATTAAGAATATGAACATCCTTATTTAAATAAAAAATTATTTTAAAATACCATAATGTAACTCACTGGATCACACACATTTTTGTTCATGCAATAGTTAATAGTTAAATGTAATCCAAATGTATTATTATATCTTGATGATGGATCATAGAGTATGATCAGAAACATTGATCAAAAATCTCTTACACAGTTATTTCTAGAAGTTCTCTTCATTCAAGGTTAGCTATATATTAAGCTTCTACTGTAAATAAATTTGAAAAGAAGTAGATTTTGTAAGAAACTATGTGGGTCAAAAACATTGATTATCTCATTTATTTTACTCATTTTCTTCCAAAATCTCTTTCTTTTCAAGGTTAGAAGAGTTATTAATATAAAATTATGCATTAAATTTTCATGTGCTATGATTTTTGTCTACTCATATGAAGTCAACCACTAACATTATTGACCATGATTGATTATTCATGCCTTCCACATAATACAATAGGGAATTATAAACCTTTAAGAATGCAATATCTCTAATATATTCTATAAGACATCGGAAAGCCCTTGAGTGTCATGACTATGTCTTATCTAGAGAACATGTGCTGATAATACCACAAGCATTGCAAAAGCCCTTTTCTTCTAATTCATAGGGTGAACAGGATGAAAATAAAAATTAGATATCATATCTTCATCATTTCTTGGATACATAGCCTTTTTGGGCTACTTTTGTAAAATTAAGCACAAAATATATTTCACTAGATAGTTTCATCCAGTTGCTGTCAAGTGGCCTGCATGGAAAGATTTTTTCTCTTGAAATATTTCACTCTCAACTCTCCTTTAGTATCACACATTATCTTGTTGACAAGTGGAACAACATCACATGAACCAAATTGGTAGCAGTACGCTTTGGACATTATAGCCATCATGGAATAGTTTATAAAAGCAATGTATGCTAGGCCTGAGTCAAGGGAGATGAGATATGCGTCCTCATTCTTTAATAGAATTCAGAGGTTGTCTTCCTTAAAAAACTATAAATAAAGAAATAAACTAGGTTAATTAATGACTATAAATGTCCAAGAGTAGGTCAATGGGATTCAAAGATTAGATTCACTTTTGATAGGGAAATTCAAGGGCAAGGGGAACCTAGAGTACAAAAGTGACTAAGTACAAGAACTAAAAAAATGTAAAAATAAAAACGGGGTAAACGTAAAATTGTTAAACCTTGAATCATCTAATCTAAGTACCAATAGTCTTCTGAGGGTAGGACCCTTCAAGGAACCAACAAGCTAAGGAAGACAAAAGTGGGATCAAGATGAAAGACCAACAATGTCATATATTTGTAACAAGGCATGGAAAAAGAAATAAAATTAAAATATTCACATAGTGGATGATACACCTAAAGATAAATAATGTACTAATTACAATTATCATGTGTTAAGTCAAAATTTCCATCTAAAATCAAAATAAAAACTAGTTCAGATATTTTACATACCATTTCTAGATTTAGTAATCCAATGGTGTCAAAATAATTATATAGTACTGGAAATTAATAAACTCATCCCCTACTACACACCATTTCACATTCTTTCACCTAGATGCTTTAGGCATATTTGTTGTTGGAAAATTTCCCAAGGAGTAGGTTCAAGCACTAAGGAAATGTCACTTGCAAGTGAGGAGCTTGAAAAATATGATGGGGCAAGAATGGGTGCTTCTTATGATGTGCTTGTTAAATTAGGTGAATATCTAGAGGGAGCATATGAAGGACCAAGAAAATTGAAAATATTTATAGATTCCCTTGAGTGACTATCTCTAGAGGTAGGGCCTAGACCAGGACCTTATTTAGTAAATACACAAGAAATACAATTATCAATATCTAACCCAAGTGTTAGAATCCTCCTTAACATTACTAGTTAAAATACAGTGGGCAGGACTCTATCTTACAAGTCATGAGATTGAAGACTACAGTAGTGATATTGTCAAAATTAATAGTTGGGGTCTGATTATAATCTATTTCTACTAACCCTCCCTTTCTATAAGTATCTTGTTTTTGGGTGTTATTTTTGTGTATAAGACATAAAAGAAATCCACCTAGAATCTAGATGTTGATTCATTTTTAGAAAAATAACAAATCTTGAAATTGTGGTATTGAATTGGTAATCATGGTATTGTAGGTCCCATTTGAGATATTATTGAATGTGATATTTAGGGATGATTCTATCATTTGTAACTTTCCATCACTTAATAAATAGATAATTATGTTCTTTGTTCCTTACTTTCTCTATTTGGCTGGAGAATCTAAATCTATGGTTGTAGGGAAGAGGACATTAAGCCAAAACCTTGACCTTTTAACTATATCCAACAAAACCATGTGTCCTTTAGTTGCAATATTTCTCTAGTAATTGTAGGTTTGTTGATGACAGTTGTGATATTTTCATTCCTCCAAAATTTGGTAAAATTATGACCACTTTACCTTCTATGTATCAACAAACACATCAAAATTTTTGTAAGAAGGGTTATAAGGTTCTTTAAGTTAAGATAATACTATATTTTATCAAAAATTCTTAACCATTTCTCTATCTAAATATCTTTACATGAACTTCGTTAATACCTATAGGGAGGTTTTGAATAGGTTTTGTTTTTGTGTGCAAGATCTACAGGGGGCAGTCAGAAGATAGAAAAACATCATAGACTCCATCACCAAGGAAATTTTAAACCTCTCTACAATACTGTAAATAAAAAATCTATGGGATTATCCTACAAGTTGTAACTTTTTCACTTGAATTCCTAGATTTGTAGCCTAGGTTCATTTTGGATAGCATTAGGTTTTAATTTTTAGTTTTAGAAAGGATCACATTCTATCATAAAAAAATTGTATTTAATTATCTACCCTACAAATATCTATAATATCACAAATTATGATCTAATGACAGTTGTGATTCTGTCAACTTGAGTAGCGATATTGTTAGATCATCATGGTATTGTTAGCCAACCATATAGGTTTACTAACCTCTTACAAAGTCATTATTTATGGCTTTTAGGTTTGTTAGGCTAGTTTCACTATTGTGCATTTTGGTTGTGGTATTGATCTATGTACTCACAATTTTGAAGAGACTTATGATTTTGTAAAAAATCAAACCACTAACCATGTGCTTGTAGGAAGCTTGTCAAAGACTCCCCTTGGAACTTAAAAAATCATTTTAAATCATTTTCATCACCTTGTTTTGTATAAATCTTATATATAGTTCCTTGTCTTGTATATTCTTGTCTTTCATCTTATAAATATCACACATCTTAATCATAATTGGTTAATTAATATTTTGTTTACCTGATTATATCCTAAGAGCTACAGTTGGTGTATACTCTCTATTTTACATCCTTTCAACGATTCCTGGGATATCAAAAATTTCTTATAAACCCTCCATCCCTTATCATTTCTAGGGGGCTAGTGATCATGGATTTCACCACCATGTACTAGTCTAAACTCCATATTCTGGTGGAGTATAAAAATTAGGACAACTATTATTATTGGCCTAAGTAAAATTACCCATAAAGGGCTCTATGGATTGAGGGGTGGTTAAGCTCATATATGCAAGGCAATCAGATAACATCCTACATGGATTTGGTCCCCATTATACCTTCTAATGTATATGAGATGCACCTAGAGAGCCTTGTACAAACCTAACATAATATCATTAGATTGTAATAGGTGCCTTGCTACCAAAGTTAGTATTAGCTCCTAAGTAGCCATCGTGTGTAAACGAGGTCAAGAGGGTATGGTGGATTTCGTAATGGGTCACCATCCTATAACCTTACCCATGAAGCCATTAGATGGTATAAGCATCAGGTTACACACCATTGAGTTTACTAATCATAGGTTGTGGCTTGATTTCTTTGATGTGTGTTATACTAAACGCATGTTATGTTTGAATTGAGTTAGCCTTCACCCAAAACCATACACCTAGCTAGGTCCTTTTTACAACTCATGTTGTACATCTTACAATCATTTTGAATATAACCATCTTGTATATTCTTGCCTCGTTATTCAATCATCCTTATCTTGTCATCCATTATGCATATCATCCTAGTTTTACCTTATCCTCCTTTACATTCTTGTCATCATCCCATTGTATATATCATCTTTTCCACATCCTTCTAGACTATTTATATCTACCCATCGTTAGTCATACCCTTATCACCTACATACTCCAATCACATCTTAAATATTGAACCAAGTCCATTTCATCAACCAACTGTCTTCACCTCACCTTCATATATTCACCACATTCCCTTCCTAGTGTAATCTTATCCATCGATAAATCATCATCATCTCATCACCCATATATCCTAGTCACACCTTGTATATCCTTATCTCATCCTCTTGTACATATTGTCTTTTTATACATCCTTTTTACACATCCCATACCATCTCCCATCACCCTCTTACCTTAATTTCTATCTAATAGATCCACCCATCATTAGTCACACACCCATCAATTATCCCATCATCCTCTTGATTCATCATCCTATCATCCTTGTACATCCTTGTCATCATCCATTTTCCATCACTTATACATCCTAAGATATCATTTTGTACATCCTTTTCTTACCACTTGTACATATCATCATTCTCTTGTGCATCATTTTATCCCTTCTAATCATTCAAATCACTCATCATTAGTCATACCTCCATCACCAACATCTCATATTATACATCCTAGACCTCACCTTATATTTATTCTCCTCTTAGTCTAACCATATATACTCATCCTTGATCATCCCCCATCATCTGCATATCCTAATCTCAACCACCTCTTATCCTACATACTTCTACCACATTATCTGATCATCCTTATCATCATCCCATTATCATCCACATACCCATCACCTACATTTGATTTGTATATTATTATATCATTAATTGTGTATACCTTTTATTCTTTTGTACATCCTTGGTCATACCCCCACCTATCCTAATCATTTTTTGTCTCATCATCCACATCCTATCTTAAGTCCACTTTAGCCCAACATCATTTATCTTGACCTTGCCCTTTCTCATCCATCTAGTCTAAAACTATCATACCTTATCCTAGTTGGCTCTTTAAGGTCACATATGGGCCTAAACCATCCCCACTTCATTCATATTACCCCCTTCATCACTTAATCATCATCTATCATCATAATTATCCTTTTCCTATCATCAAATCACCCTCTTCATATCACCCTATCCCATCTTATCTTTAGCAAATTGGTTTAAGGTTCTTGAGCTAATCTTGTCATTCACATTATCCTATCATCCACATATAATCCAATATCACTCATTCTTTGGTCATATCTTATACCTCATCACTATCCTTTTAACATCTTATCACCTTGTCAATCTCAGTTTTGTAAACCCATCATCAATCTAATCATCTCTAGTCCAATCGTCTTACCTTATTCATAACTAGCACCCATCATATCCCCAATCCTTTTGTTAGCTTGATAACTCAGAATTGATGATAGGTTGATAAAACCTATTTCACTATCAATCCAAAATTGGATCATATTATTTTAAATCATTTATTTATTTCATCCCCATCATCACCCATCTGACTAGTTTGGTCCTTCAAACCTCCTCTATTCAAGAATCCATCTCTCATCATCCATCCTTCATCATATATCATCCATGGATTTAGACCCAATTCTCATAGACCAATACATCCTAGACAACAAATATGAAGTCCTTTTGTGGGCTCTAGAGTTAGGTACTCACCTACCCTGAAACCTCGATCTCATTCATCCCAAATCACCATCCCATAGATAGTCAAAATTATTATCAACATTCTTTGATACGATCACCTTAATCAATTAACACATTGAAAATAATAAATATGAATTCCTCTTAGGGATATGGAAGATGGGTGCCCTATTTACCAATGATTTTGACCACATAAGCCTCAAGTCAGCTCCTAAAAAAGTGCAACATCCAACCTTATATCTATCCCATTCCCTTTCACCATCCACCAAGTCTATCCAAAATTCCTTATCCCCAATTCATACTCATCAACATCCAAATCCTCCATCTACAAATCATAATCCATCATCACTCCCTAATCCTTTAACACCCACCAGGAAGCTAGAACCCTCTCTCATCGACCAATATAAAGATGCCAACAAGGATGAAATATTCCTATAGTTACTTATGATGTGTGTCCTTCTTCCCAAAGGTGTTGACCCCCTTCAACTCATTGCACCTCCAACACAAACCCCTTCACATAATTCTCCTTCCAATCCCCCATCTGTTAGTCATATCAATAATCCACCCCTTCCTCTACTAGCAAAGGGAATTCAATCTCAGCCACCTCATCTACTTTTAGTCCACCTACATAGCCATGTCAACAATAATTTGATCACAATTCCAATGCTTCCATATCTAAGTCACATAGTGAAGTGTGTCCTTATATTCCCCTTCTTATGTCCTTAGAAGCCCTTTTCAAACAACTAGTCATTGCCAGCATAATGGTCTATCCACCTATCCTAAATATTGATTCCACTAAGTCTAAGCCCTCCTAGTATAAATCAAACTGATACTATCTCTATCATCAAACTTAGGGGCATTCTATTAAATGATGTCAAATTTTATGACACTATGTCCAAGACCTCATCAATAGTGGTGACAAAATATCAATGATGTATTAGATGGATTTATTTCCCTTGGTGAACAAGAAGAAGAATGCCAAGATACCATTTTAGATCATGGTCAAGCCCTTCCCCTTTCAAGCCAAGGTCAAGTCATCATGTCCTTCTTCCATAATGTCCCCATCGTTGACCAATCCTCTATCAACCACAAGTCTATATTCCATATGCCTAGTCCCCTATATCTCATGAATACTTTCATGGACCTCTATTTTCTCTATCCATCATTCATCCGTCATCTCCCTCTCACTCATCACATCACATACCCGATGTTGAGAAGACACTCATGGACAATTAATATTCTACTAGCAGCATAGCATCATGTACACCAAAGTCAACATCAAAGCCACTATAAGGATCATGTGCAACACCAACATTTGCATTAGATTACTCATCAAAAACATCCTCCTTAATTGATATAATAGTAGATGATGCTAATGCCTTATATTTTAAATAATACCACAATCAAGATGATAAATAATCAGTAGGTATATATTTTGATCCCACTTAGGATGATGAAGTCATAACTAAATTTTTGAATGCCTTATCTATTGAATATTTCTAGAGTGGGTCTGATCCTACTTAGGAAATATATATTAATGATCCTTTTGAGACTTGAGTATAATTTATTTGAATTTGAGGCTAGGGATCCTTGTGACCTTTATGAGGACTATGTTTCCCATTATCCCCTTAATTCATCACCCCACATTCATCATCCACCTCACCTCCATAATCACTATATCCCACTCCATGAAGGGAGTAAATAGGAACATGCATCATTGGGTTCCCCTCTGAATTAAACATCATGTGCCATGCATCCAAATATCCAAGACCATATTTTAAAATTCATAAGTCATGATCAAAATGTCTTTGATCTTATTAGTCAAAATCAAGAAATGTCAAATCATCAGCGTAATAAAAAATATCTTTTCCCAGTGAAGCTTGAAATTAGGGATTATGGGAATATCAAAGTCAAAATAAGAATTATATATATATTCAAATATTAATCTCCTTTGGTGAAGCCTAAAATTAGGCACCAGGGGGAAATCAAAGTCAAATCTAATCAACAATTCAAAAAAATACAAAAATAATAATGATAGGGCCAATCATATTCTTAATAATTGGGTCAAAGAATAAACAAGTCAAAAGGTTTTGGATCCCATGATCTCATGGCACCAATATAAATAATACCCTCCACCATATCCAATGGTGTATGCAACTGTTGAAAACCATTTTCGCTCACCATCCCATCATATCATTCATGATCACATCCCTCCTTCCCATCTTGTATCCCATCATCACAATCATGACATCCTTCCATCCACATCATATATCAAATACCTAGGCAACATTATCCATTATATGGGTTACAAAGATACCTAGTCAATTTTTTTTGGAGGATGCTAAATCAAGGATCAATAAAGGCCACCACAATAAGGTCATAACATCACATATCTCTAGAGCTGATGTTGGTTAAGGATCTAGCTAGTATCAACATTCATTTATCTCATGTATATATAAAATAAATTGAGATGTCATACAAAAGTAAAAAAATTCATAAAAACATAAAAAAAAAGTCATTCATCTAATGGTGAAAACCAGTCTTCTAGTGCCTTAGGCAAGTACCATGATGAAAAACAATTTATGGTGTCATGGTAATATAAATAATTATCTGTATTATACCTCAATACTTTGGGGGAAAAATTTGTCCACTCCATATCCTTTTTCAATCCATCCATACTTTTCTCATTCCTCATCAACCTTGTCTATATCACCCATCCATGTCTATCTCCTCCTTTAATAATCACATCCATATCATATCAATCTACCATCTATACCATGCATCCTATTATGTCCCTCCTTTCTTCCTATCTTGAAATTCATAGGGAAGGTGTCTTTGATAAATGTTCTCAAACCATCTTGGCATATCCTGCAATGAACACTCAGATACCTAATTACCTAGTTCCTTTATGTAGTGGTCATTGGAAATCCCTAGTCCATTCCTCCTTAGTTTCCATCACCCTCATCCTTTTGTCATCCCATCCATCATTCCATCTATCCTTATCTTGGTTTCTAGGCTTGGTAATCCTTTGATAGTAACACCATTTTTACAATGTACATACATATTCCAAAAAAGACCTAAAAATATGAAATATGTCAAAAACCCTAAAAATCATAAAATTTGAAAAGCCAAAAATAGTCCATTGTGTCTTGTCTTATGCCTAGTCCCCTAGCTGAATCCATCTCCATCTGTCTCATATTTTTTGATATTTAAATACCACATTCTATCCTAGAACCAAATCAGAGTGGTCACCCATCTCCCCATTTATTCTTCATCCTTTTGACTAAGTGTTATTAACATGCATCACCTTGTCAAAGATTTTAATCTATCACCCATCACTTCTTATCAGTTACCTTTTCATATCTAGCACCCATCAACTTACTTCTTTGCTAGTATAAAAGGTAATTGATCCCATCACCTTCTTATCATTTACTCTTCATACCTAGCACCCATAAAATCAATTCTTTAATAATATGGAGGGCATTTGATCCCATCATTATCTCCTCTTCTTGCTATATTGGACTCTTGCAATGCCTTGTCTATTGGTAATACTTGGTCATCACTTTTCTAAATCACCTTTCTTGGACACTTTTTTGATTTGATTTTGAGATTAAATTAGTATTCAAATACCTTATCCCATCCTCAATCCTTTTATTATCAACTAGGGGAAACATCACAATCACCCTATCCAAATCTAATTCCATCCTAAGTCTATAATCACATCATGATCATTCAACCCATCACCTCCTCACTCACCCCATCATTAAACAAGACACTAAGACACTATATGTAGATACTTATGTGTGTTACTTATTTGTTTTTTTCTTGTTTGCATGTCTTTTATCATGTATATATCTTTTTTGTCTTTGTGTCTTTTTATCTACTGAGCAATGAACAAGGATGTTATGAGGACACCAAAAGTGGCCTATATGATATAGAGTTAACTACTTTACCATGCACTTTGGCACAATGTCCTCTTGGTCATATTTATATCATGGGGCATATTGACAATTTCCATATTTAATGGATTACTTAGACTATGATGAGCCTTATGACAATTTTGATGGCTTAATCACCTATACCCTCATCATTTATCTAATCTTTTCATCATCCTTATTCTTATCACTAATCCAATATTTAAAATCCATTTGGATAATATTTAATTATTAATCCTCATCTCATCATTTGAGTCATCCACATCATCATCACTTTCTAATAAGTAAGCATCATCATCATCTCCTAGTCAAAACTACATCAACCTGAGGTCTTTTTAGACTATGTAGGCAAAACTTGCCCATGTTTCAATGCCCAAGTATATCTTGGCCACTGTCACCATAATCCATCCTCATCCCCCAATATTTTAGTCACTTGATCACATCATTTCTTCTCTTTCATCCTCTTCATCATATTGATAAAATTTGGCTTTGAGCTGCACCCATCATTAATCTTATCAAATCAGTCTTATTTTGGCTTATATCTCTCCCTTGCATGCATCCTTGCTTGAGATACATATAAAGCTTATGTCCCTTTAATCCTATCATAATATTATAGTTGATTCATCCTTGGGATGTGTTTTTAACCATGACACCCATAATCTTTACTCACAATGCATGTGTCCTTTCCTAGGGAATTATTAATCTATAGTTCATTGCTTAAAGTTGAATTCATATTCTTCATATCTCACATATACCATCCCATCCCTTTATCTATCCATCACATACCACCCATATTTTCTTATTTTGAGTGGCCATCTACCTTATTATTCTTCGTATATCCCCTTGAGAGGGCATCATATTCAATAAAATAATCTACTAACATTCATTCATGACATGGTTTTTATTTGAAAGACCATTGCTCCTTTTATTTCGATCACTTACAATGCCCTTCCAAAGAGGGGAAAAATATATGCACCTAAATTCACTCGCATACATCATTGTCACTAATATTCTTATTAATTAACACTAATTCCACCTAATCCAATTTATCCCACTAATTTATCCCCCTTTCTAATCTTTTATCTAATCCCCCTTTCAATTATCCTTCATCTACATCCTTAGCCTAATCCCACTCCTTTATTATTTTATCCTAAATCTCCATTATGCCATTCTAATCCTATTTACCTATTATTTTATGAATAAATTAATTCCCATGACCCCACCTAACCACCTACACTATCCTATCCCTAGGATATCATACATCCCTAGTCATAATCCTCACCTAATCCCCATATAATCCCTTTCTAATCCTAATTAACTCTGAATAAGGTTTCTAGACTCCTCCAAATCTAGAACCTTATCCAAACCTCCCTCTCCTCTTTAGAATCCTCTAACCTAGAGGATTATATGGAATTTTAAATTCCTTGGATAATCTACAACCCTTGGATCTCCTCATCCAACTTTAAACCATAACCATTGATCTTTTCCTCCAATATCTATTTATCAAAGCCACTCCATCCATTGGAGAAAACTTATAACCTCATATCAAAGCCATGTAAAAATGATCTCCAATATTATAATACATAAAGTCTTAATTCCAAATCATTGAATCAATCCAATCCTTCATCAAACATCCATCATCAATACTCAATCAATCAATCATCCAAGTGCAAATCCTGAAATGGAGTCATAAAAAGGTGGAAATCATGGTGAGCATGTTTTTATTAGTATGATTTACCTCTTTTTATCCATTCTTATTGATGTCCTTGAGGTTTTGATTATTATTACTAAGTTTTGTAATATGGCTTGAATTCATAATTTGGTGCACAATGACAAAGTAAATTTATAAGGGTAAATCTATAAATGCATTTTGTGACAAGTGATGAAAACATTATGCCTCATTTACATACTATGAATTGATTTATACTCTTGTTGGGAGACCGATTCCACTTTAATAGTCTTCATTTCTAATGATAATCATAAGATCTTCTTAAGACTTTTTTGAAGAAAGTGGCATCTTGCATAAATAATCTTCTAATTATATTAACTACTTTTTAAACCCTATTAAAAATATACACAATTTGTATCAAAAATTACTTAATGCACAAGTTGTATCCAAAAAAACTTTGTTCATTAAATATTTTCAACTTAAAATTTGTATATTATAACTTTAATTTGGAAGTCGACACTTTATATCAAAAACATGTGTTTTAACCTATTCTATAATTAAAATGTTCATTAATTTTTTTGTAAAAGTGAAAATAGATGGGTGAAGTATTAGTTTTGATGATCTATCATATTTGTCATGAATTATATTTTATGAAATTATGGTTATTATGTTATGAGGTGTTCTATAATAACATATAAGAAGTGGAAGGTTGTAGTAAGTGTGTTCATTTTTAGTATAAATCTTAAATTTATCACCATTTAATTTGTTTTGTTTTTTGGATTATTCAATTGAAAAATCATAATATCTTAACCATTTAATAGAATTTGGAGCCCTTGTTTTAAAAAGATATTAATTTTGAATTTGACAAATATGTATATTTAGATTGACATAATTTATCACTAAATAAAATAATGAAATTATAATATGTGAAAATTATAAAATAAATAATTTATAATATAAAAAGAAAAGATTAAAGATTACAAGCTTTATTATAAATCTCTCTCTATATATTTTAAGTCTATCTAAAATTTCACCTTATATGTGATATAATCTGTCCAAAAAGGTATGTTGATTGTATTTTAAAAAGGAAAACTATTTATACCATTAATTAACCATCAAAATTTGCACCTAAAATTATTAGGTTACATTATCGTTGCATTTTCCATTCCTCTACAAATAAATAGTTATTTAATTCACAATGATTAAAAAAACTAAGGATTTTAGTATGTTACACAAGAAATTAATTGGAAAAAAAATATATATAGTGAAACATTAAGGATAATTTATTTTAGCATGGAACACACAAAATTAGTTGAAAAAAATATCTAATCAATCTATATGTTTCTTATTAAATTATTAAGTTTGTATTTTATTTAGATTGTATATATTAAATAAATTTATGTAAAATATATAAGAGATATTATGTTTGAAATATTTTTATTTCATTTATCTATTTTATTCAATATATATAAATATTTTTAGAATGATATTTTATTTAAAAAAATTACTTAATTTTATCAAAAATATGTATACTAGTATGTTTTATTATCTCTTTAACTAGCATACCTATCTTAGATAAATCTTTATAAAAGATGATGAGAGATATCATTCTTGAGGTGCATATTTATATTGGATTTGTGATATAAGTAGAATAGGTGACTTGAGAATGGTATCCCTCAATGTCTTTTATATAAATTTATCTAAGATAGGTATTCTAGTTGCAACTATGCATTTACATATTTATTTAACATATAGTATGAAGTTTTTCATAAAACATGAAATATATAATATAAATTACCTTAAATTAGATAAAATTGTAATACACATTATGTTAAATCACCAAAAACTTTAATTTACATAATCTAAAATTCTTAATCTAAATAGTTATGTAGTACTCATCAAAATATATCATACAGATCACATAAAATGTCAAATAATGAATAAGTACACATCACATAAAATCTCAAATAATGAATAAGTACATGAATTTTTTCCTAATTTACATGAAATTATTTTTCCTCTTAGAGTTTCAATCTCTCTTCCTTATCTTTCTATTTATAAAGTTATTTTTCATTTTTTAGCTTTTCACAGCGGTCATATGTAAATGGAATTAATATTATAAGTCCTTCCAATAACTTTACATGGGATATAGCCGCAAATGTTAATCATGTTATTTATCTTTGACCTATATCAATTATGCCTTTTGAAAATGTCAAACTTTATGATTTGTTTACTATTAATGACCAAGCCAACTGTAAGGGTAGTTGGGTTGTGCATCCCATTTGTATTGGTACAATTAGAACTGCATATGGAGTTTCATATTCAAATAGTATTCCTGAGTAATTTTAAAACTCAACCATAAAATATGTTTGTGGTTATGGTGGGGCACTCCAAGGTTTGTATATTATACTTATAATATACCTTAGAGATCCATTTATAAGACCTACTTCTAGCCAAAGATTGGAAGTTAACATGAACCTTACATTGATACCAATAAGTAACTCCACATCAAGGTCATCATTTGGATCTCCTACTAGTGCATTATAACTTCCTTCTTTGGTTTCAATCTTACATGCAATTGGTCTTTTCAATGAATACAATTTTATTTTATTGTAATTATGCACATTATCATTTTTGAAAAATAAGTGAATATAATTATCAAAGTCTTCATTGGTGGCTCTATCTATTATAACATTAGTTATAGTTATCAATAACTTCAAATCATCTATTGTCAGATTTACATATCTTAGATTTGTGAGTAGCTGATGAAAGCTCTGTTGGTCATCACTTTATCCTTCTTATCTAAATATCTTGTCCAGAGTAACAACTATTTTGAATTCTTTCCAAAATATTTTTTCTAATATGTTTCTATTGTATAGTGGTATATCACTAATAGGAGGAAGGTGACCCAAATATCCAACCAAAATATTAGATATAAGACCAGTAATCATGTTTGCATTTTCAAGAAATACTTGATGTAGTCTAGAGTTTATGTTCTATAGAATGTTTTTCCCAATAAATCTCATTTCATCAATCAATATGTATTTTATGTGGTGGATATCCTCTTAAAAATTATAAGACTTATTCCCTATAATTCAACAAAATCCACAATTGGGATTTGAAGTTGTGCATAAATAGTTGAGGCACCACTGTTGAATGCTACAACTCTAGTTGGTGTAAGTAATAGAAGTGGATATTGATATGGGAATGTTTCATCTTGAAGAGCTTGATGAATGGAACCTATCAGATATGATTTTATTTTACTTATTATTCCTGAGAATATCATGCATAAGGGCACAGTATTTTAGACTACATGAAAATGTGCCATAACCATACCAAGTTCTTTTTTTGTTTGGCACCAAAGGTTTCATAATTCACCTCTGGTGTTATATCATCATGTATAATAAATCCATTATCTATCATGGTTATTATGAATTTGATGTCTTTATTTCTATATTCTTCACCATTATTTCATTACTCCATAATGCTTATCTATCAATATCTCTTCTTCCCAACATATCTATCTCACTAACTTCCATAACTTGGCCACCTTGTAGCCTATATATGATTTCCCACTCATGTTCCACTTTTTTTGTTTAATAGGTTGATTATCCTCATCTTCAATATCACTGTGAATTTTAAAATCTTATAGAATTATTCTTTTCTCCACGTGACAAAAGTTATAATTGAATGAATCTTGGTTTTATATTATTTCTTCATCATTAATTCAGGTATCTCTTTATATATCATGAAATGGATTGTAAACTATTAACTCAGACTAATAGAAATCAATCCATTTATTTTATTGACACATATGTATGAAGGAAAACCATGTAATTACTCTTATTATAGCTTCAATACTAATTACCTCCCATTTTTTATTTATTTTATGCCTTGGATTATATGTCCAATATCTAGCTGCCTCAATAAGTGATGTGTTTTCCTTGGAAAAAGGCCTATTCTTGTATCCATGAATGAAAGATAGTATGATCATCTTATTCATTTTTGTGTACATGTTTAAACACCTGACATGAAACATTAAATTTCACAAATACTCTACTGCTCTATACTAACAAAAGCTCTAGCAACGACATGTTTATTATGCCCCAATGTCTCTTTCAGCAATTGTCTTAGTTATAAGTATCTTATATGCTTTTCCTACTAATTCATTAGAGTTTTCAATGTTTTTAAGACACATCATTTGATGATAAGTTTCATAACTCTTCTCTACCTTTTTTACATACTTAAAAATGTATTTAACCATGGCATGTTTGGACAGAATAGGTTTATAATCTACATTTTCTCTCAATAACTGTAATATATAGTGATTGTGTGTATTGATGCTATCATCATTTCTTGTAGGCTCAAAATTTTTATCTCTTGTGTCTAAGTCTTAATATAATTTTTATCCAATAGGATTTAATAGCCATGATGCACCATACCTAGAAGAAATAATAAATCAATTGTTAGTTCTTTTACAAATATTATGTATACTTTTTATATAACTATTTATATAATTGAAAATCTTACTTACAAACTATTTTCCCACTTTTATTACATAGGCAATCACCCTCTCTACACATTGTATGTTGTTATATATAATTAATTAGCTCTTTATAATCATGCTCCATATCCACCTATGTAAGTTATCTTGTATTTTTAAACAATAAACGAAGACAAAGGACTACAACCACCCCATAAACAACCAAAGTACATCCAAAAAATGGGGTTTTAAGTCCCAAACCCTCAAACCTATAAATAAAACTATCTCTTAAAAATATAAATATAAGATATAAGAGCTAAAAAAAATAAGGCCAAACCTTTTAAGCCTTGCCTCTACCTTCCACATGGTATATTTAAGGTCCTCTAACTCGAATCATGCTAGAGGAATAGGCCTCCAATTTTTTATTTTTTTTTCTTTTTATGAACTTGAATCCAACCTCTTTTATCCTTTAAAATTTTTGGAGAAAAAATATTTACAAAATCCTCTTCAGGGTTATGTAAAATTAGATCAGAATCCTCTCCATCCATGATGTTTCCTTTTTCACAAGAGGGTATAATATTTAGAGCACTGGCTTCTTGAGAAGCATATAAATTTTTAACTTCTTGAATACATTCATCCTTATATATTCCCATTTCAACAAGTTGCTCTAACACTACACACACACACACACACACACACACACACACACACACACACACACACACACACACACACACACACACACACACACACACACACACATCATTATTTTTGATGTATAATAATTTTTTAGTTACACTAACAAATATAGATATTGCATAAAACATAGATTAATTGATGATTGATAATATACATGCATGTTTTATTGGTGTAGATATTCACAATAAATCCAATCATGAAAAATAAAATAGAATTAATTATTAGCTTTTTTTCATTCAAAATCATTTTTCCAATCAAGGTTATCCATATTTGGTGCTCTTCTAACCATATGAATCCATGCACATGTTGTGAACCTCGATGTTGCCATCCATATATAGACTAGTAATCTTTTACTTTCATTCCTTTTGTCAATATCTCCCTCTAAATAATTAAATGTCACAAGTGCATATAATATGCCAATATATGAAGATAATAAATAATATTTTATCTAAATAAATTTTTGGCTTCTCATGAATCTCTTAGTAGGGTTCCTAGCATCAGTGCATGTAGATTGGGCCAATACATGTCAGTTGCACTCAATATGAAGAAAATGGTTGGTGATCTAATTTGATGCAACATGTCCATTAATTCCCCATGAAAATTTTCCCAATATTACTTTGTACCCCTCAATGAGGTTCCAAACTATATCAAATAATCTACTAGATGGGATTGGGGTACATTATACATATGATCACATAACTTAGTAATAGTGATTGACATCTCTTGAAGGATTTTTTCACGAACACTACACTTGAATTTTGTGCATAATGTATCATGATCATGTTCATCATATAATATATAAATCATGTATATGAGCCAAAATGGTGATTCCTATATCGAAATAGATGTTTAAAAAATTCGTGTAGAAGTACTCTATTAATTGTGGTTCTATCCAATCATATCTTCCATCATGAAACAATGTTGAAAATTTTATATCAAGTAATCTTGATGTGACATACTCATTTATAGGAGAATATCCAATACCCATCCATTCAATCAGTAATATGGTATCTACATTAGGTTTATTTACCCATGAATGGATTAATTCCATCTCCCTTGGTGCATTAGAGGGTTTCAAAGCCATTTAATGTTTTGTGATCAAAGATATTTATTTCATTCGTCTCTCTCAGTAGACCCACAAATACAACTTCATTTGCATCATAATAAAATTGAAAATGGATAGATTTTAGTTGTTTAAATATATTTTCATCAAAGTTAGGTATTAGATCATTGAGTTCATCTTGATCAATCAGAACATATAAATAGAACATGTCATGTTCTATTTTATATTTTAGTGCCTTATATACTTTATCTTTATTTATAATAAAGTTGTAATTTATTTTATGTTCATCCCTTCATTAAACTATAATCATTGGCAAATGTTTTATTTCATGTGGTAAAACCTTAGTAATTTATTTTACTTCTTATGAAAAACTGATTGTATGTCCTTTAGATTTATTTTGGCCTCATGTTGCATGTGTCACTTGTAGGATTAGGTTGACATAGGCTATTAACATTTCCTCAACTTATGTTAAGTTAGAATATTATGGTGATTATGGTCTAGGATCCATATTATTTGATGCTAAAAACTGATGATGACCTTTCTCTTATCGACATCTATTGCATACAAAGCCTTCAATGGTTTGAGAAATATTTATTCTAATGTAAATTTATTTAAAAATATAGCACACGCGTGGTGAAGCAATATTATCTAAGCCATGTTAGAAAATCATTAAATTTTTTTTTCAAATCTCTCCCAACCATTCTATTGGGATTAGTTATATTTTTCTCTCTTTTAATTTTTGTATCTTTCATCTTTCTTCTTTTTTTAGGTTATTAAGTTGACTCTTCTTCTAAATAATTGTTTTTAATTCATCTTTTGATTGTAGATTGAGATGTTATTTTCTATTTTATATCTTTATTTTGTGCAGTATTTATAAAATCAACATCCATTGAAACTTTAAATGCATTATTTCATGCTTGGAGCACATGAACTATCAATATAAGTTTGATTCTTCAAAATTATTGTCAACAATATGAAATGATCTCTTGTAATGCCTTTGAGATGCTTCACGATGAATATCTTTTTTATGTTCTCTTTATACTTCAATTAATTGATCTGAATGCATTTATATTTGTAATATTGTTCTTAATACATATTATTCATATTGAAATATCTGTGCTTGAATTCTTTCATCTTATTTATATGTTGATTATTTTTTAGTTCTAATTTCTTAATTATCAATTCACCTTTGCGTTCTTTCAATCTTTGTCTATCATTGTCATTTCAACTTTTTCTTTCTTCCTCTCTTTGTACATCTATCATTTGTTGCTATCTATATCTATGATATTGTCTTTGATATTATCTTTTTGTTCTCTTTTTTCTTCTTCATTTATAAAATTCAATTTTGGTTGAGCCATATCTACATAATTTTATAGTAAATCATATTACATCAAATATATATAACATATTACATTTGATCATTGTGGGATATGTAAATCATATCCATAATTCAAAAATATAGAAAAAAATAAAATAAATTCATATATATATTAATAATTTATTAAAATATATTTTAACTTTTATATAAATTAACCAAAATAATATATTAAAAATAACCTAATTAGTAGATATATACAAATAATTGATATCTCTACTAATTTTTGTAATAATATGTAGTTACAAGGAATATGAACTTATCTATGATAGCCTTCAATAATTATAAGGTTAACCTAAGGAAATTTAACTAATTAAATCATATATTAATTAAGCTGTGATCAACTAACTTATGGCTCTATGAAAACCTAATCCCTATGAGGTGATTTGTGGTGGTGATCAAAACCTAATAAGGAATGTTGATCCAATGGTGGAAATCAAGTAGAAGATCATATAAAGAGTTTTTGATGCTTTAGAGCTTATAATTTTTCCTAGGTAAAGAACATCAATAAAAAATGGTGGGGCTAAGAGTGCTAATATAAACCTAGGCATTGCAAGTGAGAATGGAGTGAGATTGATGATCGATTTTCCTCTACCAAAAAACTATAGTGCAAGGGGCAAGGAATGACCAATCCCCATCATGCTCATTATAAAATATAAATAATATATAATTTTTGAGAGATAAAGCTTATTTTAGGTCAGTAGGAGGTTGAAATTAGGGGAGGACTGACCCCATGGTTTGGGAGGTAAATACATAGTCCAAATTAGGTGGAAAATCATTCATTGAAGTTGTGGGAGGATGCATAAGTCTTCTTATGATTATAGCAATGGAAACCCAAGTTGTTCTCTTTGATAAATAATAAATTGAAGTTATTGCTGAGATGAAATAATGGTTAACTACGCAGGGACTGATTTATAAATTTAAACGATTTTGGACAACTCTAAAAGCATTGAATGAGTAGATCCCATCCCAATGGCAAGATGTGGTGGAAGGTAAGATTCAAATTTATCCATGTGATGGAGGTTTTTATTCTAATTTTTGAATCAATAGTAGATAGAGTCTATTTAAAAAAATAATGTTTGGGCCTGAGATAATCATAATTTTTTAGTTAAGCCTGAGCATCATAATTTTAATGCCCAGATATAATTTTTTAATCATAAACTAATTTGGATCAGGCTTTCAAATCTTCCCTATTAGTTTTGAGATGATCTAGTATTTGCATCCATTGAAAATACATTAGGTAAATTTTGGTCTACTAATAAAATGACTGACGATCTAAATTTTGGAAATACCACTTTTGCTGAAATTTTGATTTATGTGGATTCTTCTAAAGATCTAATTGATCAAATAGAACTGAGAGTGGAGGAAAAAAATGGATGTAATCATTGGAGTATGAAGGGATCCCATTTAAATCTAGAAGATGTTTCAAAATATTGCATCTAGTAAATTATTATCTAAGATTCAAATTCAATAAGACATTATCATGTTGTAAAAATGTAAAAATTAAATACAAAAAGGTTCCAGTAGGAAATGCTAGTGGAAGTGATAATGAGGTATCAGATCCAATAATCCCTTTGTAAAAAGAGGTTCTGAATCAAATGAATGAGACACTTAGTTGTGAGGAAAATATCATGAAGGGGGGTTGTGGTGTTACAAGAGAGGAAAAATAAAAATAAAGAGATAAGATCAGATCTAGTAGTCCAGACTCCATAATAAAGACAAGGTGTGTTTAAATCAAAACAAACACTAAATCAAAAAAAATATTTGGAAATCTCCATCCCCATACTGCCACATCTTGTGGAGGGAAGAGAATGGAAAAATATTAGCAATAGAAAGAAAGACAAAGATAAATTGGATTTGTTACAATGTCTTTCAGATCTAACAAAGAATATCTCTTGAAAAATGTCTAGTTAGTTTCTTTTTTCATTTCATTTTGAGTAGCAACTATTGTTGAAAATTTCAGCATTTGTGGCTAATTTATTGTTACTCTTTTGTTATTCTTTGGCTATTTTTCTCTAGTCTTCATTTTACTGCCGAGTGTTGTGTGGCCTCAGTTTTTGTTTCTCTCCTAGGGTAAGGGTCCCTAGTGAAAAAAACACTCACCCTTTATCCTTAATTAAAAAAACTACTTAATCTATAGTTATCCTACATATATTACATCATAGTTAAGGTGAGATAATATAGAAGTTGTTTTATCTACTAATGTGTTGATATTAATAATAACTTAATAGATATAATTAACCATTGTTAATTACTATATGATATTATTATGCATATTATATTAACTTTCATAAGTGGAATATTTCCTTATGAATGCTTCGATACTTGTATATTAGTTTATAAGACATCATTACTCCCAATGTTGTTCTTGGATATCAATATTATTCAGATTTAATTAAAAAGGAATTCAAGAGAGTATTAATCACACATTATAAAGGGGCAGTTGAAAGGAGGCACCACGCTTTATGGAATACACACAAATGCTCTGTAAATAAATTAATAACCAATTTTCTTAGGGAACATCCATCGAATTATATTTATCTAGTGTATAATATAATCGATTGCAGCAAAAAAAGGTCAAAACTAGATAAAACTTATAATAGGTATGCATCAAATAATCAATTTTATTTTCATTTATTATATTCTCAATAGGCCACGACATAATGGATAAATCAGAAAAAGGCAACAACATTGCTACATATATCATAGATTATTTTTTTCAATACATTGTTGTATTCTTGATAGGTGACAACATAATAACCCTAAACTGAAAACTGAAAAAAACTTGTAGAAGAAAAGGTCGTGGATTTAACATGAAAAATAGATTTATAACAAAGCAACAAATTTCCATTTTTTTGCATTTTTATCACTATCTTTTGTATTTTATAATTTTCTATGATTGATTTAATTTTTATTTATAATGTTTCAAAGGACCTGTCAATTGATTTAAATATTGTATCAACTTTTATTAAAATTTTAATTATATTGTGTTGATTGTTATCAAATTTTTATTTATATTAAATTAAATTTAAAAGAAAATATTAAGCATTTTTTGTTACATAATTACAATATCATACTCTCTCTTTCCCTCTCTTGATTAGTTAAATAGTTATTATAATCGATTGTAGCAAAAAAAGGTCAAAACCAGATAAAATTTATAATAGGTATGCATCAAATAATCAATTTTATTTTCATTTATTATATTCTCGATAGGCCATGACATAATGGATAAATCAGAAAAAGGCAACAACATTGCTACATATATCATAGATTATTTTTTTAAATACATTGTTGTATTCTTGATAGGTGACAACATAATAACCCTAAACTGAAAACTAAACAAAACTTGTAGAAGAAAAGGTCGTAGATTTAACATGAAAAATAGATTTATAACAAAGCAACAAATTTACATTTTTTTGCATTTTTATCACTGTCTTTTGTATTTTATAATTTCCTATGATTGATTTAATTTTTATTTATAATGTTTCAAAGGGCCTGTCAATTGATTTAAATATTGTATCAACTTTTATTAAAATTTTAATTATATTGTGTTGATTGTTATCAAATTTTTATTTATATTAAATTAAATTTAAAAGAAAATATTAAGCATTTTTTGTTACATAGTTACGATATCATACTCTCTCTTTCCCTCTCTTGATTAGTTAAATAGTTATTATAATCGATTGCAACAAAAAAAGGTCAAAACCAGATAAAAATTATAATAGGTATGCATCAAATAATCAATTTTATTTTCATTTATTATATTCTCGATAGACCACGACATAATGGATAAATCAGAAAAAGGCAACAACATTGCTACATATATCATAGATTATTTTTGTAAATACATTGTTGTATTCTTGATAGGTGACAACATAATAACCCTAAACTGAAAACTAAAAAAAACTTGTAGAAGAAAAGGTCGTAGATTTAACATGAAAAATAGATTTATAACAAAGCAACAAATTTACATTTTTTTTTGCATTTTTATCATGTCTTTTGTATTTTATAATTTTCTATGATTGATTTAATTTTTATTTATAATGTTTCAAAGGACTTGTCAATTGATTTAAATATTGTATCAACTTTTATTAAAATTTTAATTATATTGTGTTGATTGTTATCAAATTTTTATTTATATTAAATTAAATTTAAAAGAAAATATTAAGAATTTTTTTTTACATAGTTACGATATCATACTCTCTCTTTCCCTCTCTCGATTAGTTACATAGTTATAATCGATTGTAGCAAAAAAAGGTCAAAACCAGATAAAACTTATAATAGGTATGCATCAAATAATCAATTTTATTTTCATTTATTATATTCTCGATAGGCCACGACATAATGGATAAATCATAAAAAGGCAACAACATTGCTACATATATCCTAGATTATTTTTTTAAATACATTGTTGTATTCTTGATAGGTGACAACATAATAACCCTAAACTGAAAACTAAAAAAACTTGTAGAAGAAAAGGCCGTAGGTTTAACATGAAAAATAGATTTATAACAAATCAACAAATTTACAATTTTTTGCATTTTTATCACTGTCTTTTGTATTTTTAATTTTCTATGATTGATTTAATTTTTATTTATAATGTTTCAAAGGACCTGTCAATCGATTTAAATATTGTATCAACTTTTATTAAAATATTAATTATATTGTGTTGATTGTTATCAAATTTTTATTTTATTAAATTAAATTTAAAAGAAAATATTAAACATTTTTTGTTACATAATTACAATATCATACTCTCTCTTTCCCTCTCTCTTATTATAAAATGCCTCTTAATATAATTATTATTTTTATATTATATTTAATTAATTTTTATTGTAAATTATTTATATTTTATATTTTTTTCAAGAGTTCAAATATTATAAATGACACTTTAATTGAAAACATTTATAAATATTCATGTTGAGTCATGCACAAAAACATTCTAAAAATTACAATGAAACTTTCAATTTGGAAATATCTTTAATAATAAAAGATTAAGTAAGAAAATTATATTATAAAAATAAATTTAAAAATATAATTGTTTATATTAATAATTAGTTTCTAAAAATTAATTTAAACTTAAAAATATAATATTTATTAAATGAGTCTATATAAATAAAAATTAAAAATATTAACAATTAAGAAATGATGGTTCTTCTATTTTCCTTGTTATCTACATATTTATTAAATATGAATGTATATAAAATTTTGAATCAAAAATGTTAACAATTAAAAAATGATGGCTCTGCCATTTACTCTTTTTGGAACCATAACAATAAACATATGGTTGTTGATTAAAATATTAAAAAGTGCAAAATAATAACATAAAACATGATATTAGTAGTAGGTTGGATTGTCCTTTATATATATTGTAATATTAATAATTAAATTTATTAATGTATCTTTATTTTCATATAAATATTATAATATATTTTTAAAAATAATATAAAATATTTATCTTTTTATTAGTAAATTTATTATTTTTTAATTTTATATATGTTTATTTTTATTTTTTAAATTTACCGATTTTTTTTTAAATTATAATATTTTATTATTTTAATTTAAATAGTACATCTTTTTTAATATACTAATTAGTAAAAATAATTAATTTTTTAAAAAACATATATAAAAATAAAAAAAAAAATCTTAATCTAAAAATAATAATTAAAAAATATAAGTAAATAGAAAATAAAAAAACAAAGAATGGATATCCTTCATATACATCAACCAAAACATTCCTTCGTATACGTCAACCAAAATACAATTATATTTGCCCAAAATAAACGCACTGCAAAGCTATCCTAAGAACTTTTTAAAATAAATGATTTTTAAAAGAAAAATGAACATTAATAGTACAAAATGAGAGGAGTACAATCAAAGCGCACAGAATTGACAAAAAGCCAAAACACAGTGGTCACATACAGAACCCTTGAATTAGAGTGTTGGACGGATTTTGATAATTTTCAGTAGTTCGAGACACTTGTAATCCACACCTACACGATAGCCATGCAGTAAATCACGTGGCGCAAAGAATATTCAAGAAAGTAGAAACCATCATATTTCAAATTTCAATATGGTTCCCAAACGTCATAGCTTTAGTTTTTGATCGATTGTTTTTACTGTGCACGTCACCGAGAACTTTTCATCAAAATGACTGCAATTCTGGGGAGGCAACAAGTTTAATCAGGTATCCAAAATCATAGGCACCGTCGAAAATAATCCTGTGAACATGACAACAACAGCGCTCTAAACCTTTTTGAATGATAACACACATAGTGTCAACGTTGGCTTTTAGGGCAGCGTAATTAGAGTATCACCTCATGCCACCCCAGGTGAAATGCAGTGTCCATGGACAGGTAAGATACTCATCTTCTATGCCTCTTATCAACTTGAATTCCTGATTAGATTTTTGGCGCAAGTCATCAAGAATCAGCTTACTATAAACGTATAATTTTTTCAATACCTCCTCTACCACATTATTAAACCAAAATTATAAATATACTCCACTGTTATGCGACGTCATATTTTTCAATCTTCAGTTCATGATAACAAACCATGAATATGTTTTTAATCAATTTGCCATCTGCTAAAAATATAGAGAGAGCGAGCATCCTAGCTTTCTTTACAACATTATTTTAAGAAAAGTAAGAGCCTCGCTCAGATTGCTTAACCTACTATAACACACCACAAATATTTGAATCACCCAAAATGCATTGTTTTAATTATTCGGAAACCAATGTTGTAATATTCTTTTTCTTTGTGCGCACCATATGATTGTCCTTTCTGTTACCCAAAATTCATCTCATTTCCATGCACCGTGTCTTTTTGTAGAGAGAATTGCATTTTTAAAAAAAATTGGAAATTGGATATGTTAAAAGTGGAGATTCTTTTAGCACATTTATTTTCGTTAAAAACACAAAAAAATGTATGACTTCTTTTTTAACAAATGTAATTTGGTGGTTACGTAACTGTTATGGTGATTTTTCTCTAGTTTAAGTAATGGATTGAGATAAGTTTGACATATAAAGTATGTCCTGTCAAGAAGACAGACATGACAGACATAGATAGAAACATGAAGGTAACCTAAAAGAGGAGACGATACACATTTTAATGCTTTGGAAATGTACGGTCATTAATAAATGACAATGTTACAGCATGTTAAATTGGGTGTTTAAAAATTCACTAAAAAGTAATAATAATGTTTATTTATTTTGTTAATCTTTTTGTTGACTTCATGACATTATTTAGGAGAGACGTGGAGACTGGTCCAAACTACATTATATAAACATGTAACTGATATTTTACTGAATGATATGGTAAATTTAACTTTAGGAGAACACTTATCTTTAATAATTCATGATATTTAAGTTACAAAAATAAAAGTGATTTACATTACAAAGATAAAAAGTAAAAAACTAGTTAGAAGTGTATAGTTTGAATTTTGGAATAAAAAAGCTTAAAAATGGATTACATACATTAGCTATTATTCATTATGTCAGTGTGTAGAATAAGTTTTTGTTTGTTAAGAGTAAATTTTTCTTGTAGTAAAAATCCTTGAAGTAGGTAGATAGTGATAGTTTTGTTTGTCACATAGTCATATAAATTTTTCGTCAATGCACAGAGGACTGTCTTCAATAGTAGCCCTAGAATACTGCATTAAATATTAGTATTCTTCATAGCTTTTAGATTGCAAGTGAGACAATAAAAATATGTATATGAACTTTCTTTGTGACATAAAGGATAATGAAAATTTGTGGCTTGGACAAGTTGTATGGATTCAATTACACAATCGCACTTGTTGAAAGTGAGTTGAAATGGCTTTGAATATATATAGGCAATTGTCAATATTCCTTCTACCTACAAAATATAAGATTGAAAGTGTTAAAATTTAATATATCAAAATTAATTGTAACCATATGAATGCAAGCAAAACTTGCCAATAACAAAATACATATAAAAGCTAATATGCTAGAATTCAACAAGTCATTTAATGTTCCATATGCGCATGACATTTCATTCGTTGATGATTTTAAGGATGTGATATATTAAATACATTTGTGTCATAAAATAGGATTGAATATGCAAGCTTATGACAGTCTTCATTGAATCAAAGGTAGTTATTTTTGTTGTGAAAGATCAAATGCATAGTTATATATTTTACCATTTAGTTAGCCAATGTATACAAAATATGTCTCCTCACAAACTGGTTTCATTTTCATGGGAGTTATGCAATATAGATAATTATATTTTATAAAAATATGTTTTTGTGTCATGTATTCCATGCAATATGTACAATTCATGTGGATGTAATTGTTTTTTTGTATGATTTAATTGCAATTGGGTCTTTGGTATGTAAAGAATTTAAGAAATGGTCAATGATTCCATTTCTTACTTTCAAAGATGTATATTAAAGTTTTAATAGCACATGAAATGTGTCAAAGAGGCAAAAACCAACATTGTACTTAAATGCTTTACCTTAGAAAATATTATATTCTGCCAAAGTATCGTCAATGTTATTGTATTGTGTTTTTATTTTTTGTTCATAGTTCTTTACAATTATTGGGTCTTTCAATGGTTCATTACTTTTTATTTTGTACTTTTTTGACATTCAAGTCCATTAATTCTATGAACAAAATTATTAGAGTTGTAACAAGGATCATTGGATCATGTGAATGCATAGGTTTGTGATAGATGCGAGTCACATAAGTACATAACACACAATAACTTTAAGTAGATAAAATCACCAATATGATAACATTGCAAAAGGACTAAGGGAAAAATATTAATGGCTTTATTACAATAGCATGGTGAAGAGGAATATATATAAAGAGTAGGGAGTGTAACCTCATAAGAGAAATAACTGTGGGACTAAGTATAAGTCATTGTGAAACTCATAGGAGAACTCATAATGGCACTTAGTTGAACTCTAGGTGGAACTAACCGTCTCACCCACTTGACCTCTTTATTACACCTAAGCAAGTTGAAGATATATGTGTAGGGATAATCTATTTAATAAATATAATAATAAGTATCCTACACCAACACGCCCCTTAAGCGTAGCTTAGGTGGGCAAAAAATAAAATATAGGTCCCAACAACAATGCCTAATGAGGGACCCACGTACAATACAACTATCAAAAGGTGGAGTAAAAGGAGAAAACCTAGTGGGAAAAACACCCCCCAAAAAAAGAGAGACAAAGAAGAGAAAGTAGGACTAGAAATCCTCACTCGAAGCTACAATTGCATGTAACCACCCTGTATCCTACAAAGTAGCCTCCTAGAGTGACTATGGATTAGAATTAGATACAGTGAAGAGTGGATCACTATGAAAATGTAAATGAATCTACCAAGTATTTGATAGTTATCTAATAGGACAAAATTCTACACTAGCACCCCCTTAAGCATTTATTAGGTGTGATGGAGAATTAGGTCATAACAATGAGGTTTGATAAAGTACCCAAGTACATAGAAATGATCCTAGTATCCTATAAAATATGAAGGATGTGTTCCTCTACAAAAAAGAGAGAGAAGGTATGAATACAATGTCACATGGAAAATTTTGTAGTAGTTCCCTCTGTAACAAATCTTCCCTCTTCCTTTTAGAAGAAAGAAACCCTAAACTATCAAACTGTTAAATTCCCACTCATGTGGAATTCAGATAGGAATCACAATGTATATCTCTAGAAAATACTCAAAATTATCCTTGATAGTGCTCAAATGTGACAAAATTTGGTCAAGAATCACAATCCTAACTATATAAGATGGGAATAAGGAGGCATATAATGAAGGGGAGATAACATGAGGGTTTATAAGTACCCTCATTACATCTAGAAAATAAGAGTAGCATGGAAAATTCACTAAAAGAATATCTATGGGAAGAGGAGAGTAAGGCTCAACAACAATCTAAACTAAAGATTGGTTTACAAATGAAACACTAACATCTTCAAGATGAATGTCCAAAATAACATATGATTCATCAATGCTCTCAATGTGTATACTTTAATTGGAATTAGTAAAGTCCTTTGAAATGTATGTTTATGATAGCTATAAAAGAGTAAGATTAACACATGAATGGATGTAAACTCTGTAATGGGACAACTAAGGTCTATTAGAATCACATCCTATAATGGGGGATTGATATAAAAAAGAGTAGTATCCACCATGGTTGTGTCATCAAAAAAATAAAAGCAGGAGGGGAGAGTACAATAATCTCAAAAGAGATAATAGTAAGAGGAGGAGGAGGTGTGATTTAGGTCAAGGTAGGATCCTTGAAAAGACTCTAAAGTGTACATCAAATGACGGAGGGACACATTATGTGCTCCACATGGTTTTGTATATTCCATGAAATGTGTAATGTTAAGTGACCATAGACCATGTCACAATAGTTGGCCTAGTCATCGTATTAACCTAGGTCAATAAGAATAGGAATCTATCCATATAAGAATATAATAAGTTCTTGATATGAGAGTGAACATTCCATATACACATGCAATGAAACATAATTGGTCTTTTCTAGAAGGACCACTGGTGTAGACTCAACCTTCCTCCTCTAGAGTCTCTCAAATGTAGTCATCATGACTAAGAGAAGACACCAAGTAAGTACAAGGTACTCTAAAATGATTATAGAATACTATATGCTCATCAATGGGATGCTAGACACAACCAAGAATGTGTCCAAGTGACCAAGCAGTATAGGAATCAGAACAAATAGTGTATGCTCAAAATATGGATGTGGGGCATAGCCAAAAATACATCCATATGTGAGCAATCGGTTCATGAGATATAATGAAAAAATTAATAAGGCCCATATCATAATCAACCCCAAAAATATGACATGTTATAAATTTAGTGCACTTTTGAAAAAAATGGCATTCAATTTTGAGTTACCAATCAAAAGTTATAGTAAATTAAATTTTCTATCATTAATAGCCTATTTAATGAATTTTGTAATAAAAGTTTAAATGATTAAAGGGTTTAAACAACAAAAATGCCTTTTAACCACTTGTAAGAACTAAAATAGAACACTAGACCTTCTTGAGTCAACTAAAATAAAGAAAAAACCTGCCCATTTACCCCTATGTGCATTTTACTAAAAAATTCTTATTTGAAGGGGTTTTAAATAAAAATTTAAGCTATTCTAAAAAATTAAAACATTATTTTAGTTTTTTTAATGACTTAAGATATTTTTAAGATGAAAGAATAACATGTTTTCCAAAAGGATTTTAGGGAAGAATTTAGTTTCTAATTAAAACAAAAAAGAAGTGAAGGAAAGGTGATACCATTATGCATGTACAAGTCTAAAAAATGAAGAATGAATGGTTTGAAGTGCCATTAGGAGGGATGATGCCATGAATTAAGGTGACAATGGATGATGCCATGGAATGGCTATGTGCATATCAGATCCATAGTAGTATACACAATGGATAATCCAAGATGTTCAAAAGCTCCCACATAGGTCTCAAGTAGAGAATTAGACCGGATATGAGTGTCATTGGGGAGAGATCAGATCATACAAAATGCCACTACCAAGAATGGAAGATGTAACCCCAAAAAACACCACAAATAAAAAAATACCCCAAGATAGAAGCTACACTTCATATCCTACCCAAAAAAACTTTATTATGGCCTCGATGCTGATCAAAATGCTTTTTTTAGGCCATTGGAAGATCCTCCAATGTCGTGAAAACATTTTATTCTATGTGAGGCTCCAACATGTGGTCAAATAAAAATAAAAAAATACATTGAAAGCTGAAACACCATCAAACAATGATCATCAACACATTATAGGTATACTTTTAGTGAAAATGCCAATGTTTGGTCTTCAAGGGCAATGTGGAGGGGAGAAAAATGTTATCTTGGTGTAAGATCAAGCCATTGGAGGACTAGAATATGCCTTTTGACTCCATTTGAGATCCTAGATCTCCATAAAATAGAGATTCATTGACATCAAAAGGGAGCCTTCAACTAAAAATGGAAATTTAACCACATCATGTGGTATTTATAAAATTAAAAAGAAATTTACACGTGGAAACACATTAAACTTGACCTCTTTACTATGCATATAGAAGAACTAGATCCATATGCATAAGATTTGGGGAAGATTGGCTTATAACCGGTCACATAAGATCTTGAATAAGGTTTTACAATCTAAGTCCAAAGGATGACTTTGTAGGTTTTTCTCAAATTGAGGGTGATTTTAAAACTAATCTAGGCATTTTAGTTGAGAGGATGTCAGATTTGGCTTTGAAAACATCTACCTAATCTATCTCTAGGGGGTAAATCTAGAGATTGAAATTTTAAGTACAAAACCTAATAATGTGGCATGAATTGAAAACAAAACTCATCCCTTTAAGTCAATTAAAATCTATTTACTAATGGACTTGAATCCTATAGAGGAATGGACCAAAGTGTAGAAAAAGAAAAAAAGGAAAAAGAGGCGAGGTCCAATCTTACATCATGAGTTTCTACTCAAGAGGTCCTCTAGGCAAGAATTTGGTAGAATTTGGTGGTATGTTGTGAAATGTGTTTGGTCCAATGGTTTGTTGTTATTTTAGATAGTCTTGTGGAAGTTTACCTGATAGCTATATTACTGAAGTAAGGTAGATTCTTCTACTTGGTGGTGGTATTTTTTTGTCTCATAGCTTTTGTGTATGTTCATTAGCTTCTATAAGAAGCATTATATTTATACTTTCATACTTATCCTTCAATTTTCATTGTATTTTATTTAATATCCTCTAATTCCTATAAATTTAACTTATAATACACACACACACACACACACACACACACACACACACACACACACACACACACACACACACACACACACACACACACACACACACACACACACACACACACGCGCGCGCGCGCGCGCGCGCGCGCGCGCGCGTGCACACACACACACGCACACACGCACACACGCGCGTGCGCGCACGCACACACACACACACACACACACACACACACACACACACACACACACACACACACACACACACACACACACACACACACACACACACACACACACACACACACACACACACACACACACACACACACACACACACACACAAATATAAAAGAGACATCTCATTTATACTTCCATACTTATCCTTTGATCTCTATCATATTTTATCTAAGATTCCCTAATCTCATAACTTTTGGATATCAAATATAGATATACAAATACAAATACAAATACAAATACTAATACAAATATAAATACATATACATACATACATACATACATACATACATACTCACTCATTATTAAAAATACATATATACAAACTCATTATTAAAGAGAAATGTATAATATTTAAGAACTTGAACTCTCCCTAAACATAAAGTTTATTAAGTTAGATTGCCTTTAGTCCTTACATGAAGTAGACTTAAAAAAAAGTAAAATACAAATGTAAATGTCAATTAAAAAAAAGAAATCCAAGCCTTCCATATTATATTTATAGACCAAGAAATAACTTAAAATTAAAAAATGGTAATTTAGGACATTCAAATATGTGCCTAGAAACCTAAAGCTTGGGAAAAATATAAAGGTTACAAGGAAATAATGTGGCAAGAGTAGGGTAGGGTATAAAGTTCATTTTTAAGGAAAAGGTAGAATTCAAAGAATATGTGAAATTTAATTTATTATTGGGAGATAAGATGGTTTACAAAGGGTGTGTAGTTTTCATGGAAAGTTTCATAAGATTCATTAGGTTAGATCATTCTAAAATCGTAAGGTGATGTAATTTTGAAATACTGAGATAAAGAGGCCAAGAAAATTTATGAAATTAAGTAAATTAAAAGTTTATTTGAATCCTAAAAATAATGTTGTTGAAGTAGCAATATAGTGGGAACATGAGTGGTAGGAAGAATAAAAGTGTTACTTTAAATTACAAAGTCAAGATCGGGTGAAGAATCACAATTCGGTTTAAGTTGAATTATTTAAAATTTAATTTAACTCAAAATAAGTAATTATATATATTTTTTCATTAATGTTTGTTTAGTAATGTAGAGAAATAATTTTCTTTTTTTAATTATTATATTGGTTGAAAAGAATGAAACTTAATACTTGCAGATAAATATTAAGTTAAATGGGTGTTAAATATTTATTGATTATTATTGTTACTAGATGTTGAGTTCATGTTTGATTATGAGGTATAAATTGTCATTATAAAATATAATTTTTAGTTATAAAATTAATTTTTATTATTAAACTTAATTTTTTTCCACACACACAGATGTGTGTGTGTGTGTGGGTGTGTGTGTGTGTATTAATTTAATATATTCCTTTTACATTTCCTTGAAATAAATATTTTTATTTTAATAATAGGTGTCAATTATTTATAATGTTAAGAAATAAATTTTAAATATTAAATTTGAAGTCCTCCACCAATAATAAATTTATGCATAAACAAAAAAGATTGTTTGTGTGTGTGTGTGTGTGTGTGTTTATATATATATATATATATATATATATATATATATATATATATATTTACATAAACCTTTTTAATTTATAATTCTCTTTAATGTTAAAAATATATTTTAAATATTTATAGGGCACATGCCTTGTTTTGGTTGATGTTTAGGACCTTGAACATAGGAGGGTCAAATCCTTTGTAGTTTTGGTCTCCAAAAGAGCTACAAAGCTAATAAATCTTGAAAAAATAAATCTTTCCTTTTCTTTTTAGGAGGAGGATCTTTCTGAAGTCCTAGAAAATGAATAATGGTTTTCTAAAAGGGGAATCATTTATAGATTCAACAATTTTGGCCAAGCCTTCTGGCTCTCCACAACTGGATCTATGAGCACTAGAGATTATTACTAAAATAAAATATAGAAATTTATCCATATTCTAAGAACTTCTTCATTAAAATTTTCAACTCACCTTAGGATAGAAGTTTGATTTTGTATGATAAAATTTAGTCCATGGATCATCATCTCCTCTTGATGAAGCCATGGTTTCGCTCATTCAACCCATTGATAAAAACTTTCAACATCAAGCATGTCTAGGTATGACTTCCTTATATTCCACTCAAATTATGGACTAAAACCAACCTCACCATCATAGGTAAGGCCCTAGGAGAGATGTTGGTTATAGATGATTCCAAAATAAACTTTCATCATACCACTTACATGAGAATACTAGTAATTATAGATGTTTCTTTTGAACTCCTTGATATAACTGGTCTAAAAGTTTAGAATATAATTTGGTCTCAAACACTAGACTTCAAAGGGTTTCCATTTTTATGTAGCCATTATTTTTCTACAGGACACATGGCTAGCTAATTTCAAATGGTTATGAAAAATATGGGTACATCATGGTGGAAGGATGCTCTACCATCTCACAATGGAGGGCATAAATGTTATTGAGCATGTTTAAGAGGATGAGGCCAATGAACTTACTTAGGAAAAGAATTAAGAAGAGGTGAATTCTAGAGAGGAGGATCCTGGTATTGTTATATCCTGCATGGAATCTTCAGGACACATAGAGGAGAAGCATTCAAAAAAATATGAAACCTTATAAAAAATTATTTTATTTTAAAAAATCAATACTAAAAATTTGGATCCAAGTGAAGATATGCTAGACAAGAGTACATTGAATAATTATAATTCACTTGAGGAATTTGAAGTCTCCATTCCAATCTTCTCAGATCTAAGTAAAGGATGAGATTGGAAGATGGTGAGTAACAAAAAGAGGGGTAGTAATCTATAAAAAATATGCAAATATTTATAAGGCCATAACTTTTGACCTGTAGCTCTATTTGATCTCTTTCATGCATCAAACAAAGGTTAAGAGATAAATACCACATATGGCTAGAGCTTAATAACCCTTACCATGGAAATAAAGTTTATCGAGAGCCCTGAGCAAAACTAAATAAGTAGGAAAGAGAGAAAAGGGTGGGATGAAAATGTATTACTTACACACACACACACACACACACACACACACACACACACACACACACACACACACACACACACACACACACACACACACACACACACACACACACACACACACACACACACACACACACACACACACATGGATTTGGGCACATATTATTAGTTAAATAAAATTTAGATACCATAAATCTAAGCTTCACTTGCCTTACTCCTTCAGATAGATGAAGTAGGTAGGGAAATATTTCATTACCTTAATGGGTAAGAAAAGTTTAAGATCAGGGTAGGGACTTCAAAATGGTTCCCCATATATATCTATAGTAGGCCCCCCATTCCTATTCTATTATTTGATATATTATTTTGGGTATTAGGGAATACTCAAAATATGGTAAGGCCCTAGTTTGGCCTTTAGGGCATATTAGGCCATGCCCAAGGTCTAAGTGCCCCCTTCTTGATAAATTGGATTAAGTTATATGCCCTTCATTCCATTTAAATATCAAGTTGTGTATAGATTTGATTGGGTATAAATTTATTTGGGATAGGAAACACAATCTATCAGCTACTAGACTAGAACACACTCTACTATATTGGTCAATGCCTATCTATCTATCTAGCAATCTTGTATATGATGGATATATGGTAAATTATGGGGTTGGGATTGGAATTATCAACAAGTCTCTAATTTCCCATATATATATATTCTCAACTCTAGGATTGGGATTTTTAGATGCCAAAACCCCAATCTATATATTTAACTAATGCAATTTCATCCCACCCTTTTTTCAATTTATTGCCTATTTATTCTAGTCCAAGGTATTGATATATACTCTCTCCATGATTTGGGCATGGATAAATATATAGATATTTGAATCCCACCAGATAATAACATTATATCTTTGAGTTCCTTATTTGAGTGAAATAGGATGAGTGAAAGAAGATTTTATTTGGGCCTTATTTGAGTATGTTAAACTTGGAATTAAAAAATAAGATAATCTAGCACAAGAAATAAGCTATTGTACCCACCATCAAGGTATTGGATAAATTGATTAAGGATGAAGAGGGATGAGGAGGGATCATGTAGAGATGATGAGGGAGTCATTAGGGATGATGAGGTTTAATGAGGGAGTGATTAGAGAGGATGGAAAAGTGATTAAGGATGATGAGGGATGGTGATGCTTAATGAAGGAGTGATTATGGGCGATGAGGGTATAGAAAGGAGTGATTAGAGATAATGAGGGATGATGAGGGATGGTAAAGGTAAATTAGGGAGTGATTAGGGGTGATGAGGGAGTGATTATAAATGATGAGAAATGGTGAGGATCAATAAGGGAGTGATCAGGGATGATAAGGGCTAAGAGTGAGTGATTAGGGATGATGTAGGAGATGAAACAATGATTAGGGATTATGAGTGAGTGATTAGAGATGATGAGGGATGGTGAAATTTAATGAGGGAGTGATTAGGGATAATGAAGGAGTGATTAAAGATGATGAGGGATGGTGAGGTTCAATGAGAGACTAATTAGGGCTAATGAGGGATGAGGAAGGAGTGATTAGGGATGATGAGGGATAGATAATTTTAATTAGGGTGTAATCAAGGATGATGAGGGAGTGACTAGAGATGATGAGGGATAGTTAAGGTAAATGAGGGAGTGATTAGGGATAATTAATAATTAGGAGAGAGTGATTAGGGGTGATGAGGGATGATTATTAAATGATTAGGAATGAAGGAAAGATGATGAGCAAGTAAAATTAACACAAAGTGGTATTTTTATGTATGTAGGTCATCAATGTGACATATGCTACACTAATCATACCACTTTAGATAAATTTTAGAGTGAGTGGTTTGCAAATTTCAATTTTGATAAAATCAAGACTCCTAGAAATGTGAAGAAGTGATTTAAAATGCACACAAACCTAATAATGACTATATATTTACCAAAAATTGATATCAATTATAAATGTGATGCCATTAAATCCCTATGTTTAATACTGGGACAGTAAAAATGCCTAAGTACTAACTATATTAAGTTTTGAAAAACTATTTTCCACATCATAAGGTGTGCATCTATGAGACTAACTCTATCAGATGTAGAGTGACCCTAATTTATTATAATTACTAACATAAATTTAAATCATAAGTTTATATTTATATTTTTAATAAATGTAAACTTATACTTAACATTTATTCTAGTAAATATGAACTTTCAATAAATATTACCTTCTTGTAGATGCTTTTGTGCTTTTAGATGCAAAGTAATAAGAACATGTACATGTTCCTAATAACACATACACTTTTTTGATAATGTGTATGCATTATTAATAATGTATACTCATTCTTAATAGCATGTATGCATTCATAATAACAAATACATGTTCCTAAGTTTGGTGGTTTCAAGCCTAAATTCAAATAACATGTAGTGTTATGACCATAATGTGTACTTATTAATTTCATAACATGTAGGCCTTAGCAAAAATGTCCACAAAATTATCCCCCAACTTTGTGCACATACCCTTGTATATTGAAACAATATATATAGGTTGTATTATAAAAATAAATTGAGTTTTTTATGTGGTGATAATAAATTACCTTCTTTTGTTTTGAAAATTCAAAAATTCAAAATAATGTCAGCCATAGTTTTTCTTTTGATATAAACTACATTAAATACTACTCCCTCCTATTTTCACTATAAATTACTCCTCTTAGCATAATTAATATCATTTGGAATTATAATTAAATAACATATATCTATCAAATGTGGGTGGAGGGGGTGGAAGGGGGAGTAGGAGTGGGGGCACTTTATGACTATGCTGGAAGATCATTCCATGCATATTCAAATAAGTAACTAAATAAATCACCTCCCACTAAATATTTTTATGTATGTGGTGAAGTTTGTGGCCTACTTAGGAAATGCAAAATAAATACACCTAATGTTGCCTTCTCCTTTTCTATGCACTTCATGAAAATTGGGAGATCTTTATGAGAGTATTTTGAGTATATATGTGTAATATCATGTTTTCATTTATTTATCCAAAATATTCCTCTATTGTATAAGGGTGAATTATTATGCAAAATAACCTCAAAACCTTGTAATAGAAATCATAATAATTGGTCAATTTAAGAGAAGTTGTATAGGTGTATATTAT